>LOEQ01000320.1:331878-342503 GCA_001685075.1 Bramus lutescens | reverse complement strand
AGAAGAAGAAGAAGAAGAAGAAGAAGAAGAAGAAGAAGAAGAAGAAGAAGAAGAAGACGACGACGACGACGACGACGACGACGACGACTTTGTTTCTCTCCCTTCCCTAATCTGTCCCAGTTAACCTGGGTAGCTTGTTTTGGAAAATAAATTATGCACAAGCCGGGCCAGCAAAAGGCCCCGCCCACTCAAGGGGTGGAGAAGACAAATGTGAGTAGAATTCTCTTAGCTCAAATAAAGCTGGTTCCTTTGAGAAATTTTTATGTCCACTGTAAGGAAGAAGTTTTAATGGGAGCATGAACACAAACCCAGGATGGGAGCATGAAACAAATTCTGGTTAAATTATCTGAAAAGGAAACTACGCTTGAACAATTCTTCTGTTAAGAAATCCTCAAGCAGGGCAGCCAAGCAGACTCAGCAGCTAAAGGTGCTTGCCTCCAAGACTGATAACCTCAGTTCAATTTCCATGATCTGCAGGATGAAAGGAAAGAATCAGCTCCAGCACACTGTCCTCTGCATGTGCATACCTATGCATAACACGTGTACATACACGCACACATGCATACACATACACACACACACATACACATAATAATTGAACACTTTTTAAAAAGAACTCAGGACTAAGCTACCCCATTCTCTGAAGGACTCTGGGTAAATTTGTACCATCATGGTTCTTCCTCCTACAACACGACTGTCGAGACCAACACCAACATTGTACAACATTCTAGCGAATCCTGCAACCTCTTTTGGCCTCCTTGGGCAGGACCCAGGACCAGGCAGTTTTAGGCTAAACATGGCTGTAAAGTCCCTGGAAATGATTTACTACAAGGTCACAACACTGCTAATATACAAAACATGGGGAATACTTAAATCTAATTGACCCTGAGCCTTTAGGAAATGCTTCACAGGTCCTCAACTGGCTCTGAGGGACACGGGTATAGAATCCTCCCTGACATAGCCACAAAGACGAGTAGGGGACCTGGCATCCCCAAGTGCATTTTACTGTATTTCTTGCCTCAGAGTCACACAGCACTGTCCTCCCACCTCTGCCCCAGGCCTCCTGTCCACATCTGGACTGTCACACAAGTGCTTTCCTTCAGTCCCAGGTGAAGTCTTCTTACCTGCTCGTGGTTTCTAAGTTTGAATTAATGTGTAGGAACACTATAGGATGAGAGTGCTGTAAGTGTTTCTATTATTCCCCTGAAAAAAGGTGTTTCATAGAACATATCTACATAGATATTAACCTAGCATTCAGAGAAGAAATATAGGACCACTGTCAAATCAGAAAACCTGCACTTGCTGCCAGGTCAACATGCGTGGCTGGTTTACTCATGCAGGCCTAGGGTCTTTGGCCAATGGTACAAGTCCGCCCTCAGTCCCAAACATAACCCACCAATGTTGTAGATGAGCCCTGGGCGGTTTCCTTGCTGGATGACTTTCAAAGCTCGGACACCACTGCCACCATCCAGGGAGAAGCCCTGGCACCAGCCCGGCATGCCTTCTGGATGAATCCCTCTTCCGACTCTCATGGTGCAGCTATGATGGGCAGAAGAGCAAACATGTACACATCCATCTACGACAGATTCCGAGTAAGGAAACACGGGGGCTGCCACCCACTTAGGTCTTTCACATCGACTCTTAACCCTACCTCCTGTGGACCCCTAGCACAGTGAGACAGTTCACTCCAGAGGCAGCCACAGCACAGCAGTGGGTGAAAGACTGAGAATTGCAGCTAAGCACTTTGGGAGGAAACACTAGAATTCTCCATAAACCTATCACATGCTACAATCTCTACCATTTCCTTAAAATCCGAAGATTCAAGAAACCCCCTGAGAACACACTGTAAAGGGAGGCAGCTGGGGGAGTGTCTTTCTGACAACAAGTATGATCACAACAGTAGACTAGCACTGGGCAGGGCTGGAGTCTCATCACAGCACAAAGACTCCAGAGTGTGTGTTCCAGCTCTGCCAGTAAAAAACAATGTGCCTCAGTTTCTTCACAAGATTCAATAGCATTTCCTCCCCTCCCATAACCACTGGAGGCCAAGGAGAATGCAATGAGATGGTCTACAGGAAACCATTCAGGAAGTGTGACTTCCACGTGTAAACCAAACCATGACAAATGCCAAGTCTTAGACCTCAGACTGCCATGAGAGAGAAACGGCTGGATATCCGGCTGCGTCTCCTCCAACAGCCAGAACTCTGACAAACTGTAACCTTACACTAGACTTGAGCTGGCCGTGATAAACACATCGGATCCATGGGAGAGCACTGGTGCAGCCTCACAGTGTCGACTGGAGTGACCAGGGGCTGCCTCGCGGTGTCCACCGGAGTGCCCTGGGGGCCACCTCACAGTGTCCACCAGAGAACACTGGGGCGCATTCCTGTGAGGTTTCAGCAGTGCCATAAAGATGGAGGAGAGAAACATAGGACACGGCCATTTATCTTTGGATTGGGGCTCTAAACTCCTGAGGAAAACTGAATGCCAAAAACAACAAAAGTGAATTAATGTCCCTATGTGCCTTAAAATGACACCTCACTTAACCTCACAAGTGCTCCCCCAGCCCAGACCTCCATGAATTTTAAGATGGAGCAACAGCACACTTGGGGTCTCAAAACCTCACACAAACAATCTCAGCAGGATTCTCGGGTTGAAGACTCCACCAAGGACAACCCTTCTCCTCCCTAATCCATTCCTCTCCAGGTCTCAAAACTGCTAGCAGAGAGAAATGGTAGTAAAAAGAGGAGAATGTCCAATTTCTCCTCCCTGGCACAGTTAGGAATAAAAGTCCTACTTCAATAAAATAAAACTACCTTTCATTGCAAACTCACAAATGGTTTATTCTCAGTATCAAGTAACATATAACTTGGGGTTAAAAAAAAAAGAATTCCATTAAGTCAGGGCTCCACTGCCGCCAAGTCAGGCCTGTGGCCTACAGGCCAGTGCTAGGTACACAGGTAGATACTAGCCTTACTGATTTCTCCCCCACTAGCTCACTGGCCTTCCCACCCATAGTCACACTCACAGGTTTGGCTGCTCTTTATCAGCATAGCAGAACAGGAGAGGGCTCAGGCTCCGGGCCAACTCATGCTCCTCAAACTGGCCTGCAGCATCTGTCTTTGCATTGTCCTGTCTGAAGATCAGTGGTAACCCTTTAGGAAGGAGGGAAAAGTTTATAACGTTCCCACCCAGTCTCCCAGGGAAATATGCAGACAGCAAAAGGGGGAAACCACTTCAAGGGAAGCAGGGAAGGGAGTTCCAGCCCACTGACAACAGAAACCTAAACGGGCAGCTTGACTCCAGTCAGACAGACAGTAGGGACGACTGCGCAGATTGGACTGCTGAAGTAATGTCTGCACTGGCTCTAGTTAGTCAGCTGACAAAGGCCCACATCAAAGCCCACATCAAAGGTCTACCTGGATGGTCTCCGGGTATACCTGTTTTGTTGATTAGCCAATATGGCGAGGAAATGAAGATCTTTAATGACCCTTCTGCGCGACATGCAATGCGGATGGTAAGGTTGAGCTGCCGTCGGTTGACGTCATAGAGTCGCATTCTGACCATGTAGTTCTGGGTCCCAGGGGGGATGAGCAATTCTTTACAGAGTGGGAAGTTCTCCAGTGACACCCCTAAAGGTACAAAACATTGATTTTCTGGACTTGAACTTGAGTTTGTCAAAAACAGCCAATAATAAACTAAACTGGAGTCCTTTTTACAGAAATCACTGAGATCTACATGGTAGAAACCTCAAGGCCACTTTCATCGCATTGGATAGGAATAAATATGAAGCAAACCAGAGCCCAAGAGACACATTAGGAAGTCTGTGTTGTAGAATATTATTTTAACTAGGCAAAGGTGTGTTACATTTATGTTGCAAGAATATTACTTTAGCTGTGTAAAGGTGTGTTACTTTTGTTTATGCTGCGTTTGTTTAATTATGTAAAGATAATGTTGCATTTTTCCACCTTGCGTGCCTAAGGCACCTGATTGGCCTAATAAAAACCTGAACAGTTAATAGCTACGCAGGAAAAAGGATAGGTGGGGCTGGTGGGCAGACAGAATAAATAGAAGGAGAAATGTAGGCTTAAACAGAAGAGACGAGGAGGAAGGAAGGGGAGTGGGAAAAAATACATAGTTCAATTAAAAAAGAGAGAGAAGGAAACAAAAAGGGACACGTGCAGGGCAAGAAGCCAGGCAGATGCCACCAGCCATAGAGAGGCAAAGAAAGTAAAATACACAGAAGCATGTAAAAAGCCCCAAGACAAAGGGTACAAAAAGAAAGTTAAAAGCTAGTCAGAAACAAGTTAGGCTGAGATCCACCTGCCTCTGTCCTTCCCAAGTATGGAGATTAAAGGTGTGTGCCACCACCTCCTGAAGTTTACTATTCCAATCCTAGAGTTCTTTGAAGGCCCCAATAAAGTATGGTTAGTGACATCTGCTTGGTGTTTGAAATGAAGCTGTTCTCTACCCTGACCCTTACAAAAAGAAAGTTAAGGAGCAATAAACATTGCAACCTCGATCTCTGCATCAATAAAACGGGTCAAATAAGTGCGGCTATAAGGATTACATGAGGACACAGGTAAAGACCCTGACTTCTGACATTTGCCTCTTCCCATTCTACAGCTAGGAATACGCAGAGCTGAAAGATGCAATTACTCCCTATACCCACACACAAGAACAAGGGCTCTGTTGACTGCTGCATGGCAAAGTCCTTGGCTCTGAATCAATTCACTGAGATATCTCGTGCAACTTTCTTTCTCCATGGGGCTCAGAACGCTCACAAAATACTCCCTGGTATTGTTCACAGTATTACTATAAATGTTGCTAGGGCAGCCTTACCCAGTTCAATATTCTGGGACGTATCAGCCGTGGGGAGGGCTGCCTCTTTGCCAGGTTTCAGGGTCCCATTAATTGGCATTCCTTTCACATAGAAGTCAAGCTCACAGGGCAGCAAGTTGCAGATGACCACTGTTGGTAGGAGATATATGGTATGCCCAGGCTGTCTGAAAATCTGTTTTGCACTGTCAGAAAATATGTTTGAGGGCATGTAATCTGGATAATTCTCTTTCTTTATGGCTACACAAAACCTGTGAAGACAAAACAGTATGAGAAAAATGTCAGCCTGAATTAAGAACTGGAATTTGTTTCTCCTTAGCCAAATAACGTTACAACATTTGGGGTCAGCCAGATAGCTGCAACCTTTAATGAAAATACATGGACTGAGATGTGGCACACAGTAAAATGTATAGGTTATGAATTCTGGGGCTTAATGGGCATCAGCCATTATATGTTCCTGTGTAACCATCACTCCATACAAGTTAAGGACTAAGGGGCATCAGCCATTTTATGCTCCTGTGTAACCGTCACTCCATACAAGTTAAGAACTACTTTAGCCCCGAAGCCCCATCACTAACTTTCCAAACAGTATGTTCTCCCAGCCAATCGTTCAAGACTGCCCTTTTATCAAATATGTCTGTCTTGAACTACATACAAATGGGGTCACATACTACTCTGTGATGGGCTTTTTTTCTTGTTCAACAAAACTCACACATGTTGTGGTGTACATGGTATTTTAGTTTCACGCTACTGCTGTGATAATGCACTCTGACCAAAAGCACATTAAAGAAGGAAAGAGCTGGCTCACTCTGGCTCGTGTACACCCCAGGATTGCCCACTTGCCTAAGGACGGGGCCACCCACAGTGGGCTGGGAATCTAATCTAGGTAATCAAATCTAATTGGCCACGAGCCAATCTAATCTAGGTAATTCCTTAGTTGAAGTTTGTAATTAAGATGGCTCTAAGCTGTATCAAGTTAACAATTAAGGAAAAAATAAAGAAGACACCAAGGATATTTAAAAAAATAATAAGGGATCGATACTATTTTGTTATATTACATTGTGCATGCATGGCTTTTGTTTTGGTTTCGGGTAAGACAGGGTCTCATGTAGCCCAAGCCAGCCTCAAGCTCATAATAAATCTGAGGATGACCTCGAACTCTTGATCCTCTTCTCTCCATGTCCCAATGACTAGGATTATGTGTGCCTCTATGCCTGGCTTTACTAGCTTTCTTTCATTCTTTTATTAGCGTCTCAATGCTAAGTGGGTGGTTTTACATATTTTTATTTTATCACGGAGCATTAAAAACTGTAGCTTTCCCATAGGAATTGCTTTTGCAGGGTGCCCCATTTTTGACGTCTTTATTATTACTGTTTTTACTGTTGTTGTTACATTCAAAATATTTTCTAATTTCCTTTGTAATTTCTTCTTTGACTCAAAGGTTATTTAGAAGTACAGTTTGATTCCCAAATACAAAAGGTTTATCTAGGCATCTTATTGCTGTTGATTTGATCCAATTCTAGTATCAGGATATGTATTCTGCATGATTTCAATTTTTAAATATTTATTGATCTTAATCTTATGGCCCAAGAGAAGGCCTCTCTTAAAGAAATGTTCCACTCATACTTGAAAATAATATAGAATCTGGAATTACTGGGCAAGGCACTCTCTGAGCATATGCCAACTAAAACAAGCTGGTTGACAGTGTGATGAGAATCTCAGATCTGCATCATTTTACCAACTATGATTCCATGTGTCTTCTCATCTATTTCTCTTTAGTCTCCCTACGACTGGCACATTTAGCCTAAGTGTCTGCTAGAACTCTCCATACTATGTTTGTAGTAACTTTGTAAGTTTAAGCTAAATGAATGCCCATTTTTACTCTACAAAAAGTATAACAGGGAGCTCTCATCTGGATGGGGCTTAAAGTCTCTGAGAGCCTGAAGACAGCAATCCACTGTCTCTTCCAACACTGAACCCAGGAAGATGCCTTCACATACTACAGAGGGAAACACGGGTTTAGATGGTGAGTCAATTTTGTCAATGTGCTCAATAAAGTCAGCATCAGGTGTGAATCCTGACTTTAAAATTATTCCTGAGGAAAAGCCCCAGGCCAGGGAGCTGACTTCCCAATTTAGATTTGTCTTTTCTTCCCTATCTGTACTCTATTCGTACAGATGCACAGATATGGCACCTGATCCGATGTGGCTACAGCCTCCCGTGGTTGTTCCCCCGACAAACTTTAACTCAAGAACTTAGCGAATGAGAACTAAGGGTGTTAAACACAGAGGACTTGCTAAGGGTCTGCAGAGGCCCTGCAGGGGAAAAGCCAATGCCCAGGCTCCCATCCCAGCAGCATACACACCTGAAGAACCGGCTTTTCTCTGTGTCCATGGAATGGCACTCCCGTTTGCTGCTGCTGACCTCTGCGGTCTTCACTACGTTGGTCCAGTGAATGGGAGCCTTACAGAAAAACACACCCAGTCCTTTGGGTCGGGCCTGCAGCCTCCAAGAAGTGAGGTGTAGAGGCACAGCAAATGAGTCCCCTGGCATGATAGCGGGAAGCACCACTGGTTCTGTCACAGAAACAAGGGTTTTAGCAGTTGCAGGAGATGGTCCCCACCTCAAGGCTTACTATGTATACTGACTGCATGGGGACAGACAGTCACAATAACAGTAGAGAAGACCTAGTTCTACACCATCTGAACGTACTGTCAGGAGCTGAGGGACTGTCCAACCGTAGTTCCATTGGTGTCTCCAGTCTGTTCTTTACAATGAGGGCGGACCGGACCGTGATTACTTTCCGGGCACTGCCTTCCATTGTGACGGCAAATACCACCCGCACAGGTGGGAGTGAAGAGAACTGGGAAAGAGAGAAAGAAAATAACTGTGCATCTGGAAACACAGAGTTCGTGAATTCCAGAGTGTGAGAAGTCTGGAGCGCTTTGTCACCAAAGCTTTTCAGTGAGTTATTCTCCACCCCAAACCAATTTCACCTCTAAAGTGAACAAGCAGGCCATAAATATTGCTAAACACGAATACTGTTATAAAAGAGGCAGGACTGCTGGGTATGGTGGTACACACCTTTAATCCCAGCACTCGGGAGGCAGAGGCAGGCAGATCTGTGAGTTCAAGGCCAACCTGGTCTGCAAGAGCTAGTTCCAGGATGGGCTCTAAAGCTACAGAGAAACCCTGTCTCAAGAAACCTAAAACAAAAATAAATAAATAAATAAGTAAATAAATAATAAAAAGCCAGAGACAACTCAGTGGTTAAGAACAGTAGCCACTGTTCCGGAGGACCCAGGTTCAATTCCCAGCACCCACATGGCAGCTCACAACCATCTGTAAACCTCAGTTCTAGGAGAACTGCCCTCTTCTAGCCTCCTCAAGGAACAAGATATTTACATGGCACACTTACATACACGCAAGCAAACACACATATAAAATACTTAATAAAGAAAATAAATCTTTCTTTAAAACATCAACTCTTAAAATGTCTATAAAATAATCTATACAGATATAACACCACAAAGTATGTCCCAAAAGAAACCACCAAGGCTGGAGGTATCTGGGCTCAGCAGTAGGGTATTTATATAGCATGGAGGAGACCCTGGCTTCAATCCTTAGCTGTACAGAGAAAGGGAGGGAGGGTTAGGCCCAGGACTCCAGATCTAAAGAACTTCAACTGAGATAGTGCTAGTAACCTATTCAACTTTCCAAATTTCTTGTGAATTGGTAAAAACAAAAACCGGCTGCAAGCCCTCATTAAAAAAAACCTGTACACAAGACTTGTTTTCAGCTGTCCTGAGGAAATAAGAACAGTCATCTGAAGCAGCTGAAATCAGAGACGCTGAGGTTGGACCCTGCAAGGCACTAACTGGTTTCCCTCGCGTGGCATCTTCCTCCCAAAGTGAGGCTGAGAAAGCATTCCCTGAAACTAACAAGGGGCTGGGTCCTACCCAGACACACATAGAGAGACAGAAAGAAGTCTGCAGAGGCTTTGACCTGTCTATGGAAAGTACAGTGTGCAGGAAAGTTCTGTCTGTTTGGGGCCATTCCTCAGCAGTGTGTGACTTTTTCTCAGTGTGACTCTCGTGATGACAAAAAAAAAACCCTAGTACTGCGTTCAAGAACTTTAAAAATAAACTTCTTTCTTCATCCTAACCCTCCAGGTTCTGCTCCATAACCATGCCTTGGTTCCATTTGTTTTGCTTTTCATGTAGCCCAGGCTGACTTGGGACTTAATATGTACCCAAGGGTGGTCTTGAGCTCCTGCCCAGACTCCACCTCCCAAGCACTGAGATTACAGGCATGTCCAACCCTTACAAATAGGACGCCAGATTTAGACTCAGTGTGAGAGGGAAATGGTTCATCATTGCTGTTGGGTTGCATTTGCTGTCCTAAGTTCCTGTATGTTCACTTACATACAACACCATCTACAACTGCCATACAGAAATATTTATTTAAGGATGACTTCCACGTGAGATACATCGAAGAGGATTTCAAAAGCACAGCTCTTAGGACATATTGATGAGGCTTCTTTGCCACAGAAACATATGATAACACAGCCAAGTGTTTCATTCTGCCATCTTTATTGTTATTAGAGCAAACTGTATGAGAATCATCCTAGTAATTAAGCAAAATAACACACAGCATTTTGCTTCCAAACCAGAGTGCTGCAAAGTCCAAGTCAGACATCAAACCATCTTTTCTGAGTATTTTTGGGTTTCTGGTTTGTTTTTTACTATTACTTTTATTTATGTGGATGTGTGTGTCTCAGTGTGAGAGATGCCATACATAGCACCTTCAGGAGGCCAGAAGAAGGAACTAAATCCTCAGGGCTTGGAGACACAGGCAGCTGTGAGCTGCCTGACATAGTGCTGGGAATTGAACTTAGATTCCCTGAGCCACCTCTCTAGCCCCCCTTTCTGGAGTTTTTTTAAGGAGCACAAAGTAGTCACAAATCACCATTAAAGCTCAAGCCTTCACTGGCCCAGTCCCCAAGAAACACACACCAGAGCTTCCAGGCTTACCTGAAACTCAGTACCTGGGATCCACAGGCACAAGAAATCAAAAGGGAAAGCCTGGAGCATGTCGTTCATGTCACTTTGCAATGGTAGGTGGTCATCTAACGACTTGTATTTCTTTGTACAGCCTTGGGACCAAGCACAGGCAATACACAACTGAACCAGGGAAAACATCTAGTTCAGGTGAGAAGGAAAGGGAGGCCTTGGAGGCACCATAATCCTCAGCTATGTGCACTAATTTAGAGGGACCATGAGTAGGAAAAGGTAGGATGAGTGCCAGTCACACACAGGCCACAGAGTCCTTGACCATCAAGAAACACACAGCTATGCATAATCTCAGTGTGGTGCACACACTCAGTAGGCACAATGATGACAACAGAAAGATCATACTCACATAAACCTGGGGATGTATGATATTTGTTCTGCTGCTTGGGCTGCCAATCTAAGAGAGAGTCGCAGAGTCAGAGCGTCAGCACAGGCCCACAACAGCAGGTGCAATTACATTCAGTGACAATCTAACTGCCTTGAGCGGTGCTGAAGCTACTTTCAGGCACAGTCTAAAGACAACATGCTATGTCCTGCACAGCAGGGAGAAAACAAAGGTCAGTCTACAAACATTTAACAGCTGTGAGCTTCCTCCAGCACCCAGCAATGCAATGGAAGGCATGTACAGGGAGAGTCGGTCCTTTCACTGCCTGGCATGAATTTAGGCAGAAAAATAATCAGGGAAGAAAAAAATAATTGTTTGCTCCCATTGAA
>LOEQ01000320.1:321187-331848 GCA_001685075.1 Bramus lutescens | reverse complement strand
AGAGAGAGAGAGAGAGAGAGAGAGAGAGAGAGAGCCTAAAAACAAACACCTATGGAATGGTGTTCTCTGAAAGTATCTCTCTACAGTTTCTACCATATCACTGGTGCCCATAAATAGTCATCTGACCAACAAAACATGAATATGGCACCTGCATCACCTGGACACTGGCCTCTGCCTACACCAGTAACTAGGGAAGCTGTCTGCATCCTCCCCTGATGCCTGCATCCTTCCCCAATCCCAATGCCCTGCAGCCCCAGGACCACAGACCAGGGCAAAACTAGGAGAGGACATATGAACTTGCATGATCAGATAAAAAGCAACAATGGTCACCTCTGTACCTCATTGCCACACAGGATTTGGGACCTCAGAGTTAAAAGGATCACAGAAGAGTACTATAATATGAAAATGTATATAAATTATAAAACTTTATAATATATCAAAAACAGTCAAGATAGTCCACACCCTCCGACTTAACCACGCCCAGATCATGTGCTGTGTGGTCAGGCTTACAATGGTCACCCTGTACCGAGCATGTACAAATTCTTACCTCGTCTCTATCCCCTACACAATACAGTATTAGCAACCATTTCCACAGCACTCATGGTATTAGGTACACCTTAGGTAGTCTAGAGATAGTTTTCAGTTTTCTGGAGAATATGCATGACTTGCATGCAAACACTATGCCACCTAACACAAGGGTTAAGATTTGGGTATGTGAAGGACAGGTGAAGTCGTGAAACCCATCCCCCAGAGACACTGAGAGATTGTTATATTCAAGTTTCCCAGTCTGTAAAGAGCCAAGAAAGATATCTACCTACATGAGATAGCATGTTACTGCCAAATCTCCACCTTGTTTTCTTCTGATGTCAACCACTGCCTGGCTTATCTGCATGTTGATTACCAACCCCTACCCCAAGCCAATAACCCAATGTTATCTTCTCAGAAATAGTGGAACAAAGCAGTTTCCTGGAGCTTGGTTACTACAAGCTGTGTGACAGTCTGGCCTGGCAGGGTGTGGCATAACACCACACAGCAGCCACTCACCGTAGAGGAAGAGGAATTTTTGTCTGGTGCTGCATACCGGAAGAAGGTCCCAACCTTGTCCACAGACACTGGACTCACTTGCTCCCAACCATTGACTCGAACTTGCAGCTGATGGATGCGCAGGTCATGAGTATGTCTGTCAATCAGAACAGAAAGGGTCCAGTCTCAAAAAGGAAGGAAATTAGGAGCAGAGACTCCAATCTAATTTATTGTATAATGATGTAAATGCCAGCTGGCTAAACCTTCTCAGCACTAGCTAGTGAGCAAGGTCAAGAAGAGGGTTTAACAGGCTTTTTCTGCTAGTGGCAAGTAGTGAGAAGTGACAAGCTTGAACCAAGGGGCATCTGCCCTCCTCTCATAAAAACCATGAAATCTTATATGTTTGCCAGGTCTCTCCCAGAAGCCCCTACCTAGCCTTCATGAGATAATGACATCAGGGCTATCAGTCGAGTGGGGCAGTCAAAGTATACTAGCCATTGAGTCACGCAACCACGCCCTTGGGGATGCATAAGCTTTCTTTTTTTGGTTCCTTTGTTGGAAATTCTACTCCTCTCAGGAACACATCCAGTCGTTTGGCTCGGGCCCTACATAACCACAAGCAGGCCTGGGAGACAGAGCCCTCAGAGTTACAGAGCACTAATGCTCAGCTGAAATTGGAGCAGAAGGCAGTGGGCAGAACAGAAGAAATGGGAGGAAATTGCACATTTAATTCTATTTTAGATTTTGTCTAATTCAAGCCAGAAGGCTGAGATGGGGAACTGAACTTGAGGCTGACAGGAAGGGAGGAGGGCGGCATGGGGTACAGTGTGCCAAGGAGAAAATGCCCCCAAAAAAGGCGTTCATTTTGATGAGTTCAAGCAGCACAGTGGGTTACAGAACACGGAGACCAAAACCAAAATGGAAGTGACACCAAGGTCAGGCCCTCTCTAAAGCAAGAGGCAGGGCTTATTCAAAGTCACCATCAACAAGAGCCTCATGAAGGACAGGACATTCTGGAAGTCTGTCCAGCATAGTGATTCCACCCCCACCTCCATAAGACCTCCAGAGATCCAGACCTACATATTCAAAACCCTTGTCAGACAGGTCTAGCCTGTGCAAACCCTCACCTGACAGGACTAGCCTGTGCAAACCTGCACAAGAGTGCTTTGTTGTGAAAGAGGTTTGCACAGAAGCAGGGGACTCAGGCCTGAAACCAGTCTCTTCCACTTCAGCTTGCCCCTGAAATCAGTCCAAGGCTCAAACACTAAACCTTCACCTATTTACATCCATGACAGCCTTCATGTACGATGCCTTGTTGAACATTCTATTATCTTGTAGGAAACAGACTTAAAGCCTTCTTCCGTATTGTGCCAACTCCTCTGGCTAGCTGCTGCAAGAGTAACCAGGCCAGCAGTGCCCCTTGATATCACACTGCATCCAATTGCTGCCTTACACTTAATGCTCTGTATCCTGAGCCTATCTGCTTTGAGAACCTGTCTAAAATAGCACATCACCCCTGCACATGGAAACCTGGCCGGGATACAATGGATCTGAGTGTTAGGCTGTATCTAGCCTTTTCCCAGACTCTGAAATACTTAGTTATCGCCTCACACATTGGATGAATGGAAATAGAAATGATTTTCCAGATGGCATGACAGGCTATATTTTAAGAGGAAACAATGACATTCAAAGTATCCACAATAAAACACTCAAGTCATGAATAAGTGAAAGACAAGACACCAGGGACAAACATTTACATCCATGTCATGTCTTTCACAGAAGGATAAACAGTTAAATTTTACCTGTGTCTTAACTTTCCTCTGGCTTCAAATTCAAAAGGAATTTCTTCACCCGTGAGGACTTCTCGCCACTCACTGACATTGTGGGCATCATCCAGAAAAGCTCCATTCCCTTCTGGAACCACCCCAGGACTCCCGCTGTGAGACAGTGCAGCCCTGGAATCAAATCAGATGACAGGTCGTCCCTGCTGCCTCTACAGTGGCTCTGAGCCACCGAGAAGAAGTGGTCTTCCTACGACTGACTGACTGCACAGGCATGACATACCCTGGTTGTTCTTTGTGACCCAATAGGGTCAGTGACTTCGGCCACTTTGAGGCTCGGTTACAACTTCTCTGGCTGTTTGGAAATAGATTAAAGTAATGGTGACTACAGCAGCACATACTTACTAGCTTAGCTGAGGAATGAGGGTGAATGTAAAGAAGTCTACATGGCAAGCTTTAGGCCAGCCTGGGCTACATAAGTGAGGCCCTGTTTCAATGTCTTTTAATTTAAAGAAAGTTCATTCGTGTATGTGTGGTGTGTGCATGTGCGTGTTACCTTATGCTCGTGTGTGTATGTGGGGGTCAGAGATCAACATCAGGTATCCTCAGTGAATCTCCACCTCGTTACCTGAGACAGTATCTCTCTGTGAACGTGGAGCTCATCAGCCAGCCAACCTGGCTGTCCCTTCAGCTCCAGGGATCTCCGTCTTCACTTCTTAGTGCTGGGACAATAGGTACCCTACTATCTATGTTCAGCATCTTACAAGGGTGCTGAATCCAAACCCACGTTCTCATGCTCACACAGGAAGAACTTCACTGACTGAGCCATCTTCCCAGTCCTACACATCAGGCGTTAAGGTGCTTGCCTCACAAGCACAAGCATGGGAGTTTGATCACCAGAACCCATAGAAGAATCTGGGTGCGGTGGTGCACAGATCCTAGCACTGAGGAGCAGGAGACAGGATCCTTAGAGCTGAATGGCCAGCAAGCCAATGGGAGACTCTTTGTCAAGGGAGGTGGATGCTTTCCTGAGGATGGCATCCAAGGTTGCTCTCTGCCTCTGCATACACACTCACATACATGCATGAGCACGCACGTGCACACACACATACACACATTCACCCACAGCCACACTCACACACATGCATCAAAAAGAAAGAAAGAAACCCGTGAAAGCTGTCAGTACCTAGTCACCTGCTCCAGCAGTAAGTCTGGAACATGTAAACCAAGGCAAGACTTTCTAAGAGACCATGCTGGTGACCAGCAAGAATTTAACTGACATAAACTGGCAAACAACAAAGTCCTGGCCAAGGTACCCTTATAGCTAGTAGAAGAAGAATGTCATTTCAAATCAGCTGACAGTCACTCAATTCTGCACTTCACGAAGCTGAAAAGCACCCCGACACACACCCTGTATTCAGAACATTGAGCCAACATCTAAGCCGGCAAAGCTATCGGATAAGCTTTGTATTTAGCATGGGCAAGTTTCTCATGCCCTCCTGAGTCCACCCATGCTATTTGGGCCAAAGTGTGCTTCAGAGACAAAAACAAGAGTTCACGAGTAGTGTTGGAGGGTATTTCCAAAGCAGGCTCGGAGGAAATATGTCAAATACTTAGTTTTGTGACCATATATAGCTTCTTTAAAGACTGTGGCACCTAAGGAGACCTGGAATGACTTTTCTCTCACCCTGACTGTGAGCCTAACGCACACCAGGTCAAGATGAGCACAGCTCCACTACTGCACACTCGGAACCACTTCTCTGTGGTCCTTTGCAGAATCAGAACTTCTACCACAAATCTCAGGACAAGAGTTACTGATTCAAGCCCAGAGGCCTTGAGCAGGGGCCAACCTTGCCCTGCCAGGCAGCTGCACAGAAGCTGCCAGGGATGTAAGCAGCTCCAGAGACAGAAAGAAAGTACCTTACCTGGTGGGTGTAGTAGTCAGGGTGGCAAACCACAGTGTGCATCCCGTGTGGTTCCGCAGAGCAAAGGGGACAAACGGCTGCCGGCGCTTGGGGGTTTTCACCTCTGCTGTGACAAACAAACAAAAAAGACTATTACTATCTACTGTGTCTTCATGACAGGAACCCTCCTCCGCCTGGGGACAGCACCCACAGCTGCCTCCTGTGTGAGGACGGAAGCAGNAAAAAAAAAAAGGCAACAAGACTGAAAGGCGACTCCTCCCAGTGCACTCTCAACACTACCCTGGTGGAAGCCTGTTTTCTCTTCTAGTGCTGTCTTCAAGATCATGCTTTCTGGAAGCTTTTAAAATGAAATTTTAGGTCTCTCTTCTTTTTAGTGGGCACTATGTTTGTGCATGTATGTGCAGGCGTGCATGCAGAAGTTAGTGCTGACAATCTCCTCCTCTGTCTTTCTTCCCTTTATTACTTACTACTTATTTGAGACAGGGCATCATATGAATCTGGAGTTCACTGACTGGATTGACTGACTGCTGCCTGTCCCCCTCCTACACCAACACTAGCATTACGGACACATGCTACTGTGCACAGTTTTTCCATGTGGGTTCTGGGGATCAAACCCGGGTCCTCATGCTTACACAGAAGAGCCAGTCCCCCAACATAGTTCCCTTTTTAACACAGGCTAGCTACTATAAGGCAGGCACCAAGGAGGCTGCAAAGGCAGCATTTCACACAGCTGTTTCACAAAACAACCTGATTGGGAAACTGCAGAGAAACAACCATCACCAGAAAAAGGCATAACCAGATTCTAGGGAGAGGTGAACTGATTCTCAACACTGATAACTGTCAGAAGGCGTTCCAGTGTTCTCAGGACCTTTCTGTGGTCCACTCTGACCAAGGGCCTGTCACCTCCAATAACCATACAAACTAAGTGGGAGGTGGCGGCAGGAACTACCAGGCAGTGACAATCCACGGTAGGAAGGCAGCCGGCTGAGGAGCTCATAGCACATGGACACTGATGACCACAGCAGGCCCCATGGTTCAGCCATCACTTTTGTTTATCCCAAAAGCACAAAGACAGCCACAACGTCGGTGGAGGTGATGGGGGACACATCTCAAGTGACAACAAATGCTAGCAGTGGAGAACCAGTGAGGCTGAAATCATTTTACAGGGCCATATGCTTCCCACAGACAAGACCAAGAAGATAAACCACACCTGTCCAGCCATGGCAATCATCAGCCTATTTATTAAGATTCCATCACATTAAGAGTCCATCCATCATTTTCTCTGGTGCTTGCATTGTGGCAGCTTTACAAAGGGGGTGGGGGGGTGAAGACTGCCAAACAGGCAAATGCAGGTTAACACAGGTTCTCTTTTGGGCAATCGAAACTCAGCAGGCCCTACAACAGTCATCTGCAAACGACAAGAGCAGTCCAGAGCAGTGGTTGTCAACCTGTGGGTCAAGACCCACTCTGGAAAATCTCTCTCTCTAAATTATTCACATTAAAATTCATAACAGTAAAAAAATTACAGTCATGAAGTAGCAACAAAATAATTTTATGTTTAGGGACCACCACAACATGAGGAACTGTACTAAAGGGCATTGGAAAGGTTGAGAAACACTGGTCCAGAGGGTGCTCCAGTCCTGCATCATATGGGGATACTGGTAAGGATAACGTTTGCCTACTACTGTGCCCACTTCCATCCCAGGGACCTCATTTGGTTCCCTAGGTGCTCCCCCAAGTAAAAGAGTTATGAGGCTGCAACAAGAGTTTTCCAAAGGATAAATAGTGCTATGTACTCAGTTGGGAAGGAGCCTCCATCCATGTAATCAAGGAGAGCGCCTTCATTACAGTAGACAAAGGTCAAGAGGAAAAGGACCAGACGTGCCTTTCCACCCCACTGTGAACCAGACTGAAAATTTCCTTGTGCAAATCATGCTTTGAGAGAGCAGATGGCAGATCGGCTTTGACCACTTTGAAATATAGGCTCAAGAACTAAAAATCCATATAGAAAGCATGCCTACTGCTGTGGGACTAGATGACATGGGAGAAACCGTGCACAGGACCCCATGTTTCATGTGCTGATCAGATCTAATAACAGAGGCTGAAACACCACAGAGAGCAAATAAATGCCAGCACTGCACCAGCATCCAATTGTCTGTGTCCTTGCCTTTGGCACAGTATCAAGAAAAATTCCCAAATCCATCAAAGAGAACATTATTTCCTGATGGCCTCAAAAAATCTGCCTCCAGTGAGTGAATCTGATTTCTTCAGAGGCTGAGAAAGCCTCAAGCTCCTCACATCCAAGTTTACTATCAGACTAGCTGAGGAAATTCCTACTCCTCCGCACATCTTTCCCAGAGGATTGGCCATTCTGAGGAGTGGGATTTTTATGCTACATAGCCAACTCAGTTATCAAAAAGGGCCTGCTTTGTGGATCATAATAAAGACATTGAAGCCCCATATCTGATGCTAGCTAGTGACAGAAGGGAAGGGAAATTCCTGTGCTGTCCATAAAAGTCTGTCACATTGGCAACAGGGGAATAGTGCTCAGTGTTTGCCTCAATGAGGAAGTCATCCTGGAAAGCTCAACAGTGGGGATTCAGAATGGATGAAGATGGAAGGCCTCTCTCAAAGAAATACCTCAGCTGAGCCTTCTAAAACCAGAATACACTGATCAAATAAATGCCTTTCGGTTTATCTTTCCCTTTCTTTTGACAGGGTCTTGCTACATAGTCATGGCTAGCCTGGAACTTATGATCCTCCTGCCTCACCTCCCAAGTGCTGGGATTGTGTATGTGGACCACCAAACCCAGCTCAAATGCCTTTTAAAATAAGATATATCAAGACCCGTGATCTGGATTTATCACAAACATACCGTCAGATGAACAGTACTCATTAACACAAAGGAAGAAAGGCAGCTTGGTGATGCAAACAGTGGTGTTTCTTTCTGCTCTCGCTCACCAGTCCATTCTCCAGGCATATTCTCTTTCCTATATCCTAAGTACATAAACTCCTTTGTAAAGAAACGAAAGATTCTATCCAAGCAATTTGTTGGGAAATACTTTGTTGGCTCTCTGACTAGTAATTACAGTTCCTACTTCATAGAACCCCCGCATCCCCATGAGAACACACGCTGGCTGAGGAGGACTCTGTAGGCAAAGCCATGCGGCATTGCCTGCCAAAGGATGACGTTCCTCCACCTCCTTCCTTTTCCTTGGAAGAGCCCTTCATGCCTTTGGCGTCTCTGTCACTGGAAGTCCGGAGAGAGACGGTGACGAAGGGATGTCATGACTGCAGCCACTCCATGATGAGGTGCTGCTGTGCTCCTCTGCAGCAGGCATTCTTTCAGGCTACTGAACCAAAGGACTTAAAACTGAATATAGCCCAGTTCAGCTCCACTCAACAACACTCATGAAAAAAAAAAACAGTGTACAAATGGACATAACAGTTCTTGAAACAGGCAAATGGCGCAGCCCTCTGGCTGTACTGTACCTCGAGCATAGGTCTGGTACTCTAGGTTAGTCAGACTGGCTGTACTCCTAGTTCTAAGGTAGACAAGAGGGAGGCCTGGTAGACAGGAGAGACAAAGTTAGAAGGTAAGAACAGGTGCGGTGAGGAAGAATCACCTCCACAAGCATGAGTTGAGAACATTACAAATGGCATGCATCATGCAATTGTGAGAGCGCCCTTCCTGACTGCTAGGAGCCAAGAACGTGCTTGGCAAAGGCAGTAGTTTTCTGCAAGGCTTTGATGGTGCAGCTGTGTCAAGGCACACTGCCCTTTTTCTAATTAGGCAACAATGAATGCGCTGAACATACCCTCGAAGAGAACAACAAGTCTTCGGGAAGGTTTTAATTTAAACCATGTTATGTGTTGGCCCAGAAAAGTCTAATCAATATGAATTTTAAGGGAGATACGCCATTCCAGTTGGAAAAGCGCAGGAGCGACAGAGTGCTGGTCACTGGCCACCTCAAACAGTCAAGCAAGAGTCAGTCTGGCCTCCAGATTCCAGCAGTCCTTTCTCAGTTTATCTCACAGAACTAAGTTCCAACTGGACACACACCTCACAAAATCATCTGTACTTCTCATAAACTGATCAATGGAGTCAGGCCGCCAAGGTTCACCTAAGGAATAAGCCCTCGTTGAAAGGCTCACAACCATGGCAACACAAAGGAAATGTGCTCTGCTCCCTGCTAGCTAGAAACACTGAAAAAGAAGGGGGTTCCCTGTTCCTTAGGAGGAACTTCACACTGAGGTTACTCTGGGAGTCTGGTTTATGTCTGGTCTCAGTCAAAAACCTAACTTTGGGGAGAAATATGGCTAAAGTTCTCAAATAAGATCTGAAAATTAGTAGTCAGTTCAATACGGTTGAAAGCTATTAATTTGAAAGTCAGTGCTACACATGCTGTGGGAAGTCTCTTAGACGGCTTCCAAGAAGACATTTGGTGTTTAGGTGTTTCAGTGTCGGGTGGTTAAAACAGTGTATCACATCAGCCTCACTAACCATAAAAATCAAGCTCTAATGTAGATAGGGCGATTTACTAACAACAGAAAGAGGAGAAAAGTGTAAGAAAGAAGGAGTGGGCCTTCCAGCACATCAGGCCTTCCTGGAGTTGGCATTAACTGGATTGAGGTCACCAACTACAGAGCTCTCTTCAGAACCATGCTCTCTTGGACATACAAGTATTGCTTAGAGTCTTCTGGACAGGCAAGGTTGTTTTTCGTCACACAGATTAGGGTTAGGGGAGCTGGAGCTTGGACTCAGAAGCAAAAGCCTGAGAAGAGAGAACAAGCCAACCTAAGCTTTTGTCTTTCCTTCTAGAAACACGAGGCAGTCTGCTCGCACACCCCAGGAGAGGCAAACAGGCACAAATGCTTCCTATGCTAAGAAAGCCCATCTTCCCTGGACTGTTTGCAGAGCAGATGGAATATTTACGTATTCATGAGCCATGTGAAGTTCCGCCAAGACTCTCCAAAGAAACCACACTGAAAGAGTTGGGGCTGAGCTGAATTTGGATGACAATGGCTTGTAGGACAAGAAGGACCTGTGGTGTCTGTCACCTCTCCCCAGCTCTGAGGCAAACAGAGCTCCATGCTGAGGTATTCATCAGGACCAAAAACATCATCAACAAAGAACACACTGACTCCTTCCTCAAGAGCCGGTATTCAACTCCTTTATGCACTATGAACAATACAGGCCCTTCTTTTAAAAAGGTTTTTCCACTTGGGATCTTGCCCTCTCTCCAAGAATACATACAAACCCTCTAACACTAGCTTTAAATGTTTCTATAATACAGTTTTTAAAAATCCTGTCAACTGAAAAACCAATTGATTTTGCCCAACTGAAAATAAAGTGACCAACAGCGTGTCCTGACATGCTCTCCCGTGTCACTGGAAATCAAGAGTAAGGGTTTGCAGATCCCCTCTCCCCCACGTCGGTGGAATTAGAGCCTGCAGTAACAGTTCAGTAGTTTGTGCCAGAAAACCGTCTTTTCCAAGGACTAAAACCAACAACAGAGGCTAGTCAGAACTTCCTATGGAGTTTTCCACAGAGAATGACCATTCTATACGAGTCTCTTGGTGAAGGACTGCTCTGTAGATTAACACTGATACAGAGAGGCCTGTGCTTATAGAAACCTTACTTTGTCCAAAGCATGGCGGATCCACTGAGGAGCCCATCCAGTCTTCGGACTTGGCTGACTCTGTTTCCTTGTCTTCTTTACAGTAATCTGCCAACCACGACTCCTTGGTACTGACATACTGATCTAAAAAGAATTCCATGAAGACATGAAGAGGGGAGATAAACAAGGTAAAAGGTTCATATCAAATCATTTCAAATTTAGCAAAACAAGCTTTTCTTAAGCACCTCCTTATATGCTGGGTCTAAGCTAGAAGCTGAAAAGGCTGGACCCTGGAGACGGCAATTCCACAT
>LOEQ01000320.1:274157-312044 GCA_001685075.1 Bramus lutescens | reverse complement strand
GAGGGGAGCAGAGAAAAATGTAGAGCTCAATAAAAATCAATTAAAAAAAGAGTAACAAAAGGTGGGTATGATGTGCCAGGGTAGAAGGGCACAGTGTACAGTGGGCCACAGAAGAAAGGACACAGGTTCTACTCATCAGACACACCTTTCTTTAATACGCCTTAGGCCCACACGAATGGATAAACTCAAACAAATTTACTTAACCTATCTGAGCCAGTTTCTTCATTGGAAGTATGAACAGTAATGGCTATATTTCCAAGAGCTAGGAGACTCCACAAGAAAACCCAGAGCCAGGCTGGGGGACAGGGATGGAGCTCACAGGGCTTGCCCACTGGGTCCCATCACCAGCAGTGCATAAAAGGCAAGGTGGCTTGCACCTGTGACCCTAGCGTTAAGAGACACAGAAACAGGAGGATCAGGAGTTCAAGATGATCCTAAGCACATAATGAGTTCGAGACTGGCCTAGGCTATGCAATGCTCTGACGCTAAATCAAAGATGGGCCCAGTCAGATGGCTCAGTGGGTACACACAGTGGCACGTGGAAACCCACTTACATATACCCACACGAAGAAATAAAAATAATCAATGTCGGTTTATTTGTTTAAAAGCCCAGAGACAGAGCTGTAAGACAGCACATGGTCATGGCTGTCAGAATCACCGCTGTTGCCAACACCACACCAGGAACCAGGACTAACAACTACTTTCCAAGTGCCAGGCTTTCCCGAAGGCACTACTCTGACTTCACAGGTAAGGAAGCACTAGCACTGAGAGGCTCAGTGACTTTGCCCAAAGTCCCTAAAATGTAGGGACCTTGATGAGGGGCAAAGGAAGCATCGGACCCCAGACAGCCAGCTCTAGTCAACCTCCTGATCATAGAAAATCCTTCCTATCACAACTATGGTCAAACCAGAATAATACTCAGCCTCCTGAGGATACACGAGGCTCCCTGTATATTCACATTCTCAGTCTTTCTCTCTCTCCCTTCCTCTCCTACCCCCTCAGAACTGAGGAAGAAATGAAAAGGAACCAAGTTGTCAAGACAAACAGCGGATCATGGGACTCACATCCAGATTACCTTGACACACCAGGAGAGCCTTGCGACAGTCATCCATGCTGAAGCCCAGCTCCTGCAGTCTAGCCAGCTGTAACTCTAGGAGACAGTTTGACACACAGATTACTCCACCGTCTGATGGAAGGGGACCAATACCATTTCCTTTCTCGAGGTAAAACGGGCTCCTAGTGTAGACCTCTATCGTGTACCTTGAACTTTTCCATCATTTCCTTATGTTGTATCTTAAAAGTGGAAGACTATTGTTTAGTGTGAGCAACACTGACTCAGAGTTTTTACAGGAAAAGTCGCCTCAATTTTTAAAAGTCAACTTGTAGTTGAACTGTTGTGAGTGGAAACCTAGCAGTAAGCTGGAGCAGTTGCTGTCAAGTCATACTTATGATTTACAATCATACTCAATGACAATTAGGTTATGAACAATTGATCTGTGTATAAGAAAACCGAAAAAGTTAAAGGGGCAGCTACCAGTATGGTGGATAAGTCAAAAACTAGGGAGACTGAGGCAGAAGGATTGCCAGAAGTTTGAGAGCATCATGGATGATGTATGACATATCAAATGTTGGACCAGTTTAGTGCGGAGTAAAACATGAGAGACAAAAAGACAGACTAAGTGTTATCAAGAAGACTGATTGAGTTTCCAATGAGATACCTACCCAAGACAGGATCTAAGGTGTGCCTTGACCCTTCTCTGATGTCCTCTCCAATTCGAGATGACCCTGGGAGGCAAGTGCTGACAGAGTCTGCCTCCAAGGCTGCTGTGTCTGGGGCTGCAGCACTGGCTTGCTCTGGGATGGACTTTGCAATGGCCAGAAACAGCTGAACATCATTATAGGAGAGTCTAATATCCAGGGCTTGTAACTGAATCTAATGGAATGTAAAAGGTAGCAACAGTTTTAAAGTTGCTTTTGGCTTTGTGCCCCCACATCACTCACACATAATTCCTATTTTATGTCCCAGAAGTCACATATCACCACAAACTTCTCATTTAAAAGACTGCAAAGATATTGAAATTAAGCAAATGATGATAAGGTAGTATCTCAGTCATTAGGTAATAGTGACAAAACTGAATGGAATTAAAAAAAACTAAACTAGAATAATTACTAGAGCAATTAATACCTCACGAGATAAGAATATGGCTAGAGGTGAGGACCACCTAATGCTAATAGTTTGTTAATCCATTTTACATAGATACATTACATTTTTTTATCTCTGAAATAAATTCATCAACTGTGATGGGTAGCTTTGTCAACTTGATACAACTTGTAACTACCTGGGAGGAGTCTCAGTGACAGACTGACTATGTTGAGTTGGCCTTTGGACATGTCTCAGAGGGCATGTCTTAACTGATGTAAAGGCTCAGCCCACCTTGGGCAGCACCATTCCCTAGGCAGGAGGTACTGAAGTGAGAGTAGAGAAATCGGGCTGAGTCTGAGCAAGAAAACAATCATGTATACACCCATTTCTCTCTGCTCTTGACTGTGGATATGCTGGGACTAGGTGTTTGAAGTTTCTGCCTTGACCTCTATACAGTGTTGAACCATAACCAGGAATTATAACCCTTTTTCTCCCCTAAGTTGCTTTTCATCAGGATATTTCAACACAGCAACAGAAATGAATCTAAGATACCTACAAAATGGATCTCTTTGCCCCTATATTGCCAGTACTCAGAGACAGAGGTAGAAGAATCAGGAGTTCCAGACCAGCCTAAGCTACATGAGTATCTGTCAATAATAATAATAACAATAATAACATTATTATTAATAAAAACAACAATGATGAAGAAATCTTTTCTTTATTCAAACTTTTACACTGGTCAGGTCTGGAAGAACCATTTCTGAAATAGGGCAGCAGAGATACTGTAAGCAGGCAAAACCAGCAGGGTGCAAAGGTCTGTGATGGAGCATTTCTTTACTCCCTCACTCAGGTTTTCCAGTGAGGTGCCACTCAAACCGAAGAGCAGCATAGCTTTCCTCTTTCAGGGCCCCATGATTCAAGTGGACTGATGAGTTACTGCCCTTTTATCAAAGAAACAACACCTGGCTTAGAGAGCTGGCTCAGTGGTTCAGAGCATTTACTGCTCTTCCAAATGACCTGAGTTCAGTTCCCAGTCCCTGCACTAGGCAGTCACAACTGCCTATAACTCCAGCTCTTTTTTTTCTGGCTTCTATGGGTATCTACAGACACACAGACACATATACGCACAGGCACGCACACACACACTCACACACACACACACACACACACACACACACACACGTATAATGAAATAAACAACACAAGATCAAGGACACCAGAGTTGTAAACCTCCCTTGCCAGCTTCAGCTTCGGTCCTCCCCTCCCCTCAGTACCTCTCGGTTCCAGTAAGACCGCCTGCTTCTGCCCTAACTTGGCTTCTTGACCTGAAATGTCCTTCTTCCTCTGCTGGCTTATATCCTACCTCCCCACCCCACCTCCAGATGTCCTGCAGCCATCTACCCACTATTCTTACCTATGTTGAGTTCTGCTTCCTGTCAACTTTTATAGAACTTCAAAATGATACCAGCCTATTAAAGGGCCTTTTATCCTGTTCACACAGTGCAAGATCCTAGGCAGCATCATATGTATTACATGTGCTGGGGTAACTACAATGGTACTAGACTCAGAATGGTCTAGAATGTCTGCACAGGCATCCATAGGTTAGATACTGCTCAGCATTACCTCTAGGACGGGTGGGAAATCATCACTGTTGAATGCATCCATGAGCCCAGAACTATTCTGGTAAGAAGAGTTCCCCACCAGCTCCACTTGGATTTGAACTGGATCCACAATTGAAAGAGCCGTGTCCTGCTCATTCCCTAGCCGGCAAGAAAACACCTGAAAATGAAACAATACAGCAAAGATTACTGCCTGCCTTGGGTGGGGTCTATGGGTTAGCAGCACCAGTGGACTTTCTCAGGAGCCATAAGCCCCGTGTTCTCACAGGACCCAAATCAGTTGCTAAAGTAAATGCTGCAAAGATCTGGGCTGCCACTCTAGCCTGCAGCCAATTGTAGGTGCAGTGGTCCAGCTGCAGGAAAATGTCCCCAATTCACCTACAATGGCTTATAGATCTCCTGCCCTTGGATCAAATAAATGCAGGAACTAGCCTAAGGAAATAATATAAAATATATAAATTTTCACTAACCATTTTAATTGTCAAAAGAAAAAAAATAAAAGAAGAGCAAGTAAGTCTGCACCAAATCTACTTGATAAAGGATCTGCAGTCACCAAAAGGTAGAGGCTAAAAGCCAAAATGGTGAGACACTAACCACAGCCTTGAGAGACAGAGGCAAGAGGATCACAAGTTTCAGGCCAGCCTGGGCTATACAGCAAGATCCTGTCTCCAGAAACATGAAGAAACAGGAAAAGAGGGAAAACACAGTTGAAAAGACTGTATAGAGGGCCAAGCGGTGGTGGCAAACGACATCAATCTTAGGAAGGACAGCACATCACAGGTTATGTGAAAATACAGCCTCATCAAAATATTACAAAACTAGACATGGAGACTCATGACTATAATCCCAATATTAGGAAAGCTGAGCCAGGAAGACTAAAATTCAAGGCCAGCCTGTGCTACATAGAGGAACACTGATTCAAATGAACATAATAATAATAATATTGACTTTCTTTTAAGGACAAGACAGAATACACCAAAATAACAATAAAAATTATATATGGGACTGCCAATTTTCCCTCCTCTTAGAATTTCCTAATTTAAGAGAGGAGGGCTGGAGAGATGGCTCAGAGGTTAAGAGTGTTGCCTGATCTTCCAAAGGTCCTGAGTTCAATTCCCAGCAACCACATGGTGGATCACAACCATCTGTAATGAGATNAGAATATTGTATACATAATAAATAAATAAATAAATAAATATTTTTTTAAAAAAAAAAAGAGTGAGAGGAATATCCACTGAGATGCCTGAGCGGGAGAGGAATGTCCAAGGGGATGCCTGAGCCAAGAGCATCCACAGAGATGGCTTCTACATGTTTCCTCTGTTCTATCCACAACCCAAGGCTTAAAAGACAGGGTGAGCTGGGTGGTGGTGGCGCATGCCTTTAATCCCAGCACTCGGGAGGCAGAGGCAGATGGATCTCAGTGAGTTCAAAGCCAGCCTGATCTACAAAGAGTTCCAGGACAGCCAGGAATGTTACACAGAGAAATCCTGTCTCAGAAAACAAAAACAAACAAAAAAAGACACAGGGTAGAGACTGCTTAATATTGCATATGACATATCCAGGTGACAAAGGCTACTCAAGTACAAATTACCTCCTACATAATAATCACACCAGGAAGAGTCATGGTCCATTAGGTCACACACGAGCATCACTACAGATCAGATATTCTGAAGGGATGACTACGATATAAAACCCTACCGCCTGTTCTAAGCAGGCCTCCCTTACCCAACAGTGCTCAGCCTGAGGGAAGAGGATTCAAGGTGAGCAGGACTACTGCCTCAACTGTGCACACCTGCCATGGAGCCTTCCTAAGGCTTTAGAGGAAAAGTATTCATTTTCCTTTCCTCTTCAGGAACTACACAAAACCCCATTGTACCTGGTGGTCATTAATCAATCCCCAACTGGATCTCACATCTAAATCCTCTTGAGAGATCATGAGAAAGAGTTTATAGGGTAAGACATTAACCTGGCATGTGCTAAGGAGACCTATGGTGCATGCTTTTCAGCACTGGAAAATACCACATCAGTCCTGACAGGAGGGAGATGAGCCATGCAGAACCAGACCACACAACAAGGTGCTCGTGGAAATAGGAACTAAAAGGTCATCCTGACTCGTGTCCTGAGGAGATGAGGGTGTGTGGAAAAAGTCCTTGTGTGTTCACAGCTCACACTGGAGGACAGAACACAGGGAAGTAAGCTTCCAAATTGGAAGAAAAAGCAAGGGGAAAGGCAAAGGTCCTTCACTAAATGATGTTTCCCTAAGAAGAGCTCAGGAGGCCATGATGAATACGGTGCATAGAGCTATAATCTCTGCTACTCCAGAAGCTAAAGCAAAACTAACTATCAAAAGTTCAAGGCTAGCCTAGGCAACTGACACAATCAAAACAAAAAAGGATTGAGCTGAGCAGAGAATGTAGCTTACCTTAGTTGATAGAGTACTTGCCTAATATACAAAGCAATAAACACACACATACACTCACTCTATTATACTCACACAATATATCCATATTATAAATCATATACATAACTATATATAGTAAGCATACAATATGTTATATATGCACATACATATAAATTATATACACTATATCCATATATATTACATATCATATATATTAAATATACTAGACATTTTAATCATTGATGTTATCTGTATATATAAATTATACATACTGTATTACAAATATACACCTGCATATATATTTACAAATTATACACTATATAGATCCATATATATAAACTACCACACAATACACTATGTATGTTATAACTATATATAAACATACTATATATTTAATATATTTATAATCATATATATATATATATTACATGTACACATATTTAAGACAGTCTTGACTCTTGGGTCTTTTCCCAGTCCTACTGACTCAAAAGCTCTGAAGGTTGGGCCTAACAAATAATTTGATATAAAAGGAGGACAGGGTGGGGATGTAGCTTGCTGGTAAAGTACTTGCCTAAGCATTTAAAAGGCCCTCGGTTCCATTCCTAGCACTGGAAAAATAAGTGTTATTTATTATTCAGCAGTGTTACAGTCAACCAGTAAACTTACCTCAATACCAAACAAACTTCCTGAAAAGGGACGATCAGCAAAGCGGGGCTTATAGGTGAGCACCGTGGTGCCTTTCAGAATAATAGCATTGGTATCAAAGCAGGATACATCTTCAACAACCACAAACTCCGTGCCTGGAAAGGACAGTGTCATCAATCAAGGCAAGCAAGGAAGCTGGCATTACCCAGATGTCCCAGCACAAGCAGCACAGCTGCCAGGTGAGCTCTCAATGTCCTGCTTCACTGCCATCCCAGACTCAGGATCTGGCAAGCACAGCTGTACTAACCAAGCAGTGACTGGCAGAAAAGACTATTCTGTAGCTCCTCTGTTCAATAGGCATGTTCAAGACAGACAGAGATATGACATCCTGGTCACTCTGGGAGGCTCAAGAGATACTCGGAAGTAAAGAAGAGCATCCCATCTCCAAAGGACTTAGAACCCGAGGAAGAAGAGTTAGCCGGGTTAGTCAAGCAGCACGGGCTACCACAACATCTTTGCACAGCTATTCACACTGCCCATAAGGAGTGCAGACCACTGATGTCCAGCTGCCACTGTTGGGAAGTACTGACAGATTCCTACTCATCTGGGTCTGGAAGACTCACACTGCATTTTACACCAGCAATCCCAGCACTCAGGAGGGAGAAGCAGGTAGACCTTAAGAGTTTGCAGCCAGCCTGGTCCATGTGAGATCCTTTCTCAAAAAAATAAGAGGGCAGGGCTGGCACAGAGAAGCTGTCCTGTATGACAGGTCTGTGCTAACTCCAAACTGTGGCACACACTGTGAACAATCACCTGTTACATTGACCTTGACTTCCAGGTGCCTCTCATTGGACACGGGGAGGGAAGATCGCTTGGTGACTACTCCACTCTTAACAGTTTTGGGAACGACAGCAGATTCACTGCTGGTGTTGCGGTGGCGTGCAGGAGTGACATTTTGTTTCTTAACATCACTGGGAGTGTGTAGGAAGTCATGGACCAACAGCAGCCAGTCAAATATGAGAAACACTCGGAGGTTGTTGAGAACAACAGTGAAACAGGAGGAATCTTTTGTAGACCTGCAAGAAAGAAAGAAAACAGAAAAAAAGAGAATCACAAAGAGAAACACGGTGTTTCAGTCTCTGCCAAGGCCTTACTCAGGGCCAGTAAGTAGCAACTCAGTGTTACTTTTTTCTTTCCTTCTGTTTTTAGGTTACCCCTATGCTATCCAAGATGGCCTCAGATGCCTGAACTCAGTGATCCTCCTGCTCAGGCACGGGTGTACCTGGGAATGCAGATGTGCAGCACCATGCCAGGCCCCACTCCAGTATTTCATAACTGCCACCTTTGAGCATGGAAACATTCGGAGCATTGCTTTAGGAGCCCACCAAGTATAATCATTTTAGAGGTCACATTTTTTTAAAGAACTTATTCTATTTTATGTGTACGTATTTTATGCACGTGTGCCTATTCACCACACGCATACCCAGTGACCAGGAAAAGTCACAAGAGGGCACTGGATCTTTTGGAAGTTTTGGAAGACAGTTGTGTGGGTGCTGGAACTGACCCAGGTCCTCACTCAGCAAGAACAAGTGCTCTCAATCAATAATCCATCTCTCTAGTCCCTCCTCATTGAAGAGAGAGAGAGACAAAGAGAAAGAGAGCTATATCTAGGAAAGCAGGATACAGAGTCCTCAACTAACATTTGACTGTAGCAAGTATTTATTAGGCAGCATCTAGAGCCTCTTTTTTCTGTCTTTAACAATAATTATTAGTAGTAATAATAACTGAGAGGGCACCAGGCAGAGGTGGCACACACCTTTAATCCGACCACTCAAGAGGCAGAGGCAGATGGAGCTCCATGAGCTTGAGGTCAGCCTGATCTACAGAGTGTATTCCAGGATGGCCAGCACTACACAAAGAAATCCTCTCTTGGAAAACAATAACAACAATAATAATTGAGAAGTCACAACAGCACAACTGGCACCTGGTGGGTAGAGCTGGGATGCTCCTAGCCATGACACATGCACAGTACAGTCCTATGGGAGCAGCCTGATCTGAAATACCAATATAGGCTAAGCATCCCAATCCAAATACCCAAAACGCTCACATCTGAACTGAGAGCCTTTGGATGTTCTTTTCATTTTTGTTGTTATGTGTGTTGTGTCTATGTATTTGCCTGTATGTATGTCTTTGCACCACATGTGTACAGTGCCCACAGAGGTCAGAAAAAGGCACTGGTCCCCTGAGACAGAAGTTCCAAAATGGTTCTGAGTTGTCACCTGAGTTCTGGGAATGAAACCTGGACATTCTGCAAAAGCAGCTTTTAATTGCTGAGCCATTCCTGCAGCCTTGGATATTGGAAGGTTTATTGGAGATGTTTAGCTGGCAAAGCCTACGCAAATTCTCCAAAATATGAGGGGGAAAATACAAACTGTGAGATGCTTCTGGACACAGGCCCTACTTTTAAGGAATAGCCACCCTTCAGTGTTAAGGCTGGGAAAGGCTGGTCCAGTAAGAAGAGCAAAGGCTTTGAAGTTAAGAGGCCCAGAGTAATCTTGTCCCTCTCAAGCTGTGCTCTCGTATATAAAATGGGAACTACTAACACTGTAAGTGAAAGCAGAAAGCACGTGGCAGGTGCTCCCCCAATCACTCCTCCTGTCATTCCTGACGGCCGGCCTAAGATGGATGAGGCGCCTTCTTAGAAGCTCAGGACTGCTTCACAAACACCACGCTCATATACCAGTACTATCTGGCTTCTTTAACTGCAACTAACCTCAGACGCCACACCGTTTAGCCTGAAAAGGACATTGGTCACAAGTGGATAGCAAGCACCCTAGAGTAGAAATGGGGCAGAGGTATGGGCAGGAGACAGGGATTGGTTTTGTAGTCTTCAAGGTTCCCAAGAAAGACTCTCAGGCCTGGTCTGAAACCCCAGTGTTCTCAGGGTGATGGCCAGCCCTATTACCATACTAGCAGGCAGAGGCCAGCAGAGGCAGGCTAGGGAGGTCACAGGGTCTGGGAGTCGAACCTGATTTTGTGAAGCCAGAGACCCTTCCTCCATTTCCTTGCTCCCCAGACTGCCAGGGAAAAGCTGACTTGGGGATGTGCCTGAAGCTGCTTTCTCCAGTCTCACTTCTGCCAAACCTGGCTCGATGCCTCTAGAAAAGGGCATGGCAAGGCACAGTTCCTTCTCTCACACAGCATCTGTCACAGAAACACTCTACCCTTTTGTAATGGACAAAAAATGTTGCCCTCAGTAAAATTTTTCCACCCCATTCTGAGCAGAGATTGTCAGGCCTTGGTGCTGACTGGAGAGTCAGTGTGTCAGACTCCGTTCTGGAAAATATTTCAAGCCTTGAAACACTGTGAAGTAATTTATATTTCACATACAAAATCCCAACAGAAGAGCGATTCTTCCTGAAGCAGCTCACTCCTCTCACTAACAAGGGCATGCCTGTTAGCAAAAGTCAAGGTAAGAATTGATTGTTTGGCTCCATGAAATTATATGCCTTTAGTATTTGCACAGAATAATACTTTAGGCCTCCTACATATTAAAGACATGATGAGGAGGGGACAAAGAGCTGACTATTTAGGAAGTAAAACAAACACCAAATCACCCCTCTGCTGGAGAACCAAATACGGGGAAGCCTCCCGTTCTGAGAAACATCTTCAAAGGGGCTGCTAAACACATCTATCGCATCCCAGGGCTAACTCAGCCAATGACGAAGGTCAGTGGCCATGAAGAGTTAGTGAATTCAGCTCTGATATCAGAAACCTAGGTCTAACTTGTGACTACTAGACTTCTAACCTGTGCAATCTCCCAAGTCATTTGGACCTTCTCCAGAGGTAGGTAGGTGTGTGTGTGTGTGTGTGTGTGTGTGTGTGTTTGTGTGTGTAAAAGGGGGTGGAGTTGCCCATGTTTGCAGATCTGGAAGGATTCAAATGGCAGTAGGTAAGATGCCTGGTTAAGGCATGGGAAGCCACCAGCACTGCCACTGTTGGGCTCCTAATGTTCCCACAAAAGGATAAAATGTCTCCTCTGCTAGGCCTCCTAAAGGAGAGACCAAGAGCTCCTCCCTTCCAAAGCTAAGCTGGGAGAAACTCCTAGGTGGCATACTGAAACACAAACCATACAAGAACAAGAACAGCCCTGAGCCGTAAGAATCTCACACTAGAGCAGTGGTTCTCAACCCTTTCAAACAATTCTTTCACAAGGGTCACATGACTGATATCCTGCGTATCAGATATTTACATTAATATTCATAACTGATATCCTGTGTATCAGATATTTACATTAAGATTCATAACAGTAGCAAAATCACTGCAAAGATGCAGCAAGGAAAATTGTTTCATGATGGGGTCACCACAACACGAGGAGCTGTATTAAAGGGTCGCAGCGTTAAGAAGCTGAGAGTCACTGACCTAGAAGAGCATCATGTAAGGGTCCAACTATGACAGCAGTAACAGCAGTAGCCACTTCGAGTGACAACTGACTTGCCAAAATGACTCAGCTCTTGCTTCAATCCATAAAAGAGGAAAGTGAATCTCAAAGCTCAACAAGGAAACATAGCTACAGAGAGGAAGACTAAATCTTAGGGTTAAGGTCTGTCTCATTCTAGAATATCCCCCCCTCATGTCGACCCCATTCCCATCCCCCGCCCCACTGCCTCCCATGATATCAGACTCAAGGAGCCCAGCCTAAACAACTGTTCTGTCAGAACCGCCTTCCTCTCATGTAGACCAAAGGCCCTGGCGTGGGTTTTTCCCTTAAACTCACATAATTTCTTCCTTCCCAAGTCACTTCACAATTTAAAGCTTACAAGGAGGATCTGGCTCAATGTCAAGCTACTTTTTTTTAAGGCAACAGAGACACCTTTTGGTGAGTCCATGATACTGCAAGGGAGCTGGTGAGAGATGGCAAGTGCTGGGGGGTGTAAATGTTGGTGAGTACTGGTGGATGCTGGTGGGTGCTGATGAGTGCTGGCGGGTGCTGGTGAATGCTGGTGGATACTGCTGGTAAATACTGGTAAGTGCTGGTGGGTGCTGGTAAATGTTAGTAAGTGCTGGTGGGTGCTGGTAAATGTTGGTAAGTGCTGGTGGGTGCTGGCAAATGTTGGTAAGTGCTGGTGGGTTTTGGTAAATGTTGGTAGGTGCTGGTGGGTGCTGGTAAATGTTGGTGAGTGCCGGCAGGTGCTGGTAAATGTTGGTGAGTGCTGGTGGGTGCTGATGAGCCTCCGATTTTTTCATCCTCTGATGTTCTAAAGCCAGTGGACTTGGCCTACTGACCACAGAAGGAAATATCTCCACAAGGAAAGACAGAGTTGGAGGGCTGGAGAGATGACTCAGCAGTTAAGGAAACTGCTCTTCAAATGTCAGCACCCACATGATGCTTACAAATGTCTGTAACTCTGAGATGTAGCACTGTCACACAGACATACCTGCAGGCAAAACAGCAATACCTAAAATGAAAGCAAATAAATTAAAAGGAGGAGGAGGAAAGAAAAAAAGAAAGATTAGGGTTGGGGGCCAAGTGTGAGGGTACATGCCTGTAATCCCAGCACTGAGCAAGCTGAAGTAGAAGGATACTGACTTCAAGGAAAGCCTAGGCTATAGAGTAAATTTCAACCCAGCCTGGGCTACACAGAGAGACCTATGGGGGCACAGTGGGACAGAAAAAGGATGGCAGAGCTGCAGTCTGCCTCCACTACCTGAAATGCAGTTCAATCTGAATGGAGCCCTGGGTTGCGCTGCTGCTCTTGGAGGGCTGAAAGATACAGTTGAACACATTGGTCATGCCAGGGCTGGGCTTCTGCCCAGCATAGCGGGTGTCAAACGCCATCATAGAATGGGAAACCAAGTTAATGGACTTGGTCTGGTTGGAAAAACTCTCATAGAGCAGCTTACATTTCTTAAAGTCAAATCTGAAAGGAAAGAAAGCAAACGAAAAGTTAAACACAATCCTACCTTACAAAATTAAGTTCAAGTGTGGAACAAGAGCAACATCATCAATGTATCAGAGTCCCTTTCAATCTGCGATCCTGCACTAGCTCTATTCACAAGCCACTCCAAATGCAGTTAGTGGCACTGTGCTTTAAGCCTTTTCCACTCGCAGAGAGGTGCTTATATCCACAGGAATGCATACAGCACTTAGTAGTTCCTCAGTACCATTATGATGATGATACACAGAGTCAGAATCACTGAAAACAGAAGGGTGCAAAAAAAAATGCCAGCTGGTGGTATGCTCACCTTTAATCCCAGCTCTCGGGAGGCAGAGGCAGGAAGAAGACCTCTGAGCTCGAGGTCAGCCTGGCCTACAGAGTGAGTTCCAGAACAACCAGTGCTACACAGAGAAACCCTGTCTTGAAAAACCAAAAGGAAAAAAAATCAAAAGAACAAGAAAACTAGGCACCAAAAGAGTATCTTGGAATCTCTCTCTCTCTCTCTCTCTCTCTCTCTCTCTCTCTCTCTCAATCTGTACTTCTCCCCCCCACCCTAAAATTACAGTTCGGGACTCAAGTTCACCATGTCATGGCTCCCTTAGCTGAGCCGGGAGCAGGCTATGCAAGTTTTGAACAGAAAGACAAGTCAGAAGTGCCTCAGCGGGGTATTACTAGCTCTGACACCCCATTTTCAAATGCAAACCAACATTCTACCCATATAACCTTGGGCTAGTAAAATAAAAATTAAATTAAAAACCAATATATATATATTATATACATAATTATTTATATATATACACATACACACACACAATCAACAACAGCAATCTATCTGGAAAACTGGAATATCAGCTGCCCAATTTAGGGGACAAGGGAGAGCTTTCAGGGTAAAAATACAATGCACTCTTCAGAATCCCACTCCAGATTCCTATACCACAGATTTCCACACCTACTCTAAAAATCAAGTGACAGAAGTCAACAACCCGGCCAGCACGAGCCCAAAAACAGAGCAGCTGCTATGTTGCTTCCAGAGGTTTCCAAGTAGCCAGCTCAGCCCAGTACTGCCAATTGTCAAAATAATTCTCATTCATGTTCTCCGTTTGTATTCTGTCAATTTTAAAGCATTGACTCACAAGGCAGTCACCAGTGATGCACTGCCCAGAACTGGGTCAAAACTGTATAGACACAGGGCAAGGAGCCCCCCAAATCCCTCTTGCTGGTCAGACCATGATCCAGCTCCAAGTGTGCCAGAGCACTGAAGTGCCACCCAAGGCTATCCCAAAGCTCTTAGTTTTCAATCTGCCCTGCCCAAATGCTCAGCACATGGGCACAGTGGCACACCTATGTCCCAGCTACTCAAGGAGGCTAAGGCTGGGATCATGGAGTTCAAAATGAACTTGGACAATACAGCCAGATTCCACCTCAAAACCAAAAAAAAAAAAACAAAAAACAATCAAAGTAATGTTCTGTCACTCGAGAGACAAAACAGCAGAGTAGCCTGTTGCCCAGTGTTCTAGCGTGAGGAAATTCATACCTCATAGCTGTTAAGTCACCAGTGTTTGGGGCAAGCTGTTAAAAGGGCATAAGCTAACCTGACTTGGCTGAAAAGACAACCAAACTAAAACTTCTAATAAAGTGCTTGGGGGCCAGCGGCACAGCTCTACGGAACCTGATCAGCAGCACGCACACACCCCACACACCCTCATTCTCATGCACGTACAAACATGATCACACATACACGCACACACACAGAGAGCACTTACACACTTCATCAGCCTCAGAGCACCGTTTCACTCTGTCCTCTGCTAATATGAAAAGAGGTACATTCCCACATCGTTCTTGCTGCCAGTAAAACCACAGAGCTAATCCAAGTCTGACCTGGCTAGGGAGCCACTGCCTTCTTTTCCTTTCGGATCCTTGAGCTCCAGGCTCACATTCACCATGTCGATGAGGAAGCACATGCAAGTGTACACCTCTCCGCTCAGCACGGTCTGTGGAAGGAAACGCTAGTCAGGCCTAGGGGGACAGCACAGACCTGAAGGTGAGCCCAGAGGTAAAGAATCTAATCCACCTGCTGTCCCACCCACTCCCCCTGCTGCTCTGCTGCTCCCTGCCTTCTTGGAGGAGTATCCACATAGGTGACGGAAGCACCCAGTCTGCCTACTCACGTGTATCCTTGGATCCTGCAGGTCGTAAGGCCGCATGAACTCTTCTATGGGCTCCCCCAGGTTGTTCTCCAGTAAGCCTCGGATCAGCTTGTATTTATACAGATCCAGGGAGCAGTGCACAGATGACAGACTGCCATGGACAGTTATGTCTGCCACAGTGTGACTTATTTCTCTATGAGAAAGAAAGGAGGCCACTCTCAGAAAGAAGACACTAACTGCCTTGGTATAGCATAGCCAAATGTAAGGCTACAATGTGCTATCTACATTATCAGCCAGTTATAATCTTAACTTCTGATGGCAAAAAAAGTCATGTATCTCCAATGATCAAGTTACTATGCCTGCCATGCTTTAACTACAGAGAGACTTTTAATATCCAAATGTACATGGAGAAAATCCTCAGATCGAATGAGCTGGAGAAACAGCTCAGTACTAGATAGAGCACTAGTCTCACACATGTGGCCCTAGGTTCAATCTTGAGCATGCCAAATAAGTGCATGCATAAATATTAACAAATACATACAAAGACATATATGAGCTAATTAATGTTTTTATTTTATATATGTGGTTATTTTGCCTTTGTTTATGCCTGTAAGCTGTACATATACGTGTGCAGTGCCTACAGAAGCCAATAGAGGAGATCTTATTGTAATACTGAGTTGGAAGTGTCACTCCAGCCCCTGAAATTGCCTGGGAATTGCCAAGCACTTGGACTCCAATTCTCAGCCTGCCAAACACTAACCCCTCCCCGGGGAGGGGCAGGACCACTCCCACAGGGTATTTAGGCTCACCAGAAAAAGGAACCCGTGGTTTTGGGCTTTGCATGTGTTCTCCCTCTGTCTTCCCCCACCATGCTCCCAGCCACCTGAGAGCCTGGCATTCATTAAACATGGGCATTTTTGATTCGGCCTAATCTGGCTTGATTAGAGTTCTTTGCACCGGCAGAGAGGCTCTGTTAGGAAATATTCCTAACACCTATCTCCTGGATATGGAGTTATAGGTGGTTTTCAGCTGCCATATGGGTGCTGGGAATTGAACCCAGGTCCTTTTTGAGCAACCAGTGCTCAAAACTGCTGAGCCATCTCTCCAGCCTCAAGTTTTGTTTTGGTTTTGAATTTGTTTGTTTGCTTGTTTGTTTTTGAGACAGTTTCACATTGTGGGCCAAAGTCTTTATCTCATAGCAATCCTCCTGCCTCAGTCTCATAATTAGCCTAGTAATAAGGAAAATCTCACAAGAGTCAGAAATAGCTTAACTATTCCAGTTGAGGGAGTAATATAGATCAGATGCCCAGCTCGTAGCTCCAGCTCCCATGGTAGATGGAAGAAGAAACAAGTCTTTCCTCCTGAGCATGGCGGACACTCACTAGGACAATACCTGACAGTACCTGGGGGAGCTGCAGTGAGACTGAAGATGCCCAAGGCTGCTGGGACACACATGCCTCATGCTAGGACTAAAGAGCTCCCTCTGCCATCCACGGGTGCAACAGGCATCATGGGTCCTCCGTACACAATGTCTTAATACATGAACTCAAAGGCTATGATTTAAAGAGGAAGATGTGCAAAGTTATATTAAAAAAAGAAAAAAACCTGCTCTAGGGTTAGGGATATAGCTCAATGGTAGGGGGCTTGCCTAGCATGTACTATGTCCCTAGCCTTGATCTCAGAACTGCCAAAAATAAGTAAATAAATTTGACTTGTCTGCAAGGGAAAGCCTATATACAATAAGCTGCTTTGTTTTGTTTTATTTAATATACATGAGAGGTCAGAGGTAAGGTGTATGCTGAGTACAGGTGTCCAAGGAGGCCAGAGGTAGGGATCCTCTGAAGCTGGAGTTACAGATAAGCCACCTGACATGGGTGCTGGGAACAGAACTCAGAGCCTTTCAAGAATAGAACGCGCTCTTAACCACTGAGCCATCTCTCTAGTTCCACAACAGAGTTTTAAAGACCAATAAAGCAAACAAAGGGCAACAGAGAAGCACTGCCATGTGCTGCGCTCGTGGTGGGGAGTGGACAGCACATCTGCTGGTGTGTTCTCACTGGGCCAAAGAGCTCCGCCACCCCACACAGCACCAAAGGGAAGGGGAGAGGTTCAGAGAAGCAGAGAAGCACTTCTTAAACAAATTGCTTGCAAAGAAAACCAAGAGTTCAGTTCCTAAATAAGAAGCTCTTAGGATGGCCAAGCCAGGCTCGTCAAATAGAGCCCATGTCAACCATAACGGGACACCAGCCAGGGAGCTCTGGCATAACAGGTCCCAGTGAGAGAATGGCATGAAGTGAATTGCCCAAACCTGGGGGCTAGAACAGGGCTATTTAATGAGGCTACTTTTTAAAGTGTCCCCATTGTAAATATCTTTTAGGGGGTTTGTTTATTTTACTTCATCTCTGTGTGTGCATGTGTGTGCAGGTGTTCGTGGAAGTCAAAAGAGGGTATCAGATTCCCCAGAGATGGAGTTATGGGTGGTTGTGAGCAGCCTGGCATAAAAGATAGGAACTAAACTTGGGTTCCCCAGAAGAGCAGCAAGCTCTGTTAACCACTGAGCCATCTGCAGCCTCAGCAGAGCTCTTTGATTGCTATCTAGACCCTTTCTATCTTTCCCCGGAGTTAAAATGCAAAATGCTGCTTTCTCCCACACCAAAGCACCATAATGAAAGATGTCATAAACTGTAATCAAGGCTCCAGTGTGGGTCAGGCAAGCAGGAGCATTACCTAGGCTGCAACCTTGCTAAATACACACCCAAGCTTTGGGCCTGAGCATGACTCTGTTGGTCTAGGATCATCAAGTTTTCCAGGCAGTTATGAAGCCAGTGAGAACTGAATCAATGATTGCTCTGAACTAAAGACACAAGCTTCCTGCACATGAGGCTAACTACAGAGTAAATCAGGACTGGCCCCTTAGTCCTTAGGAGGGCTTTTCAATGGGCTCCCTTATAAAGACGGGGGCAAAACTGTACCTGGGCAGCTATGCAAAATAAATGGACTCCAAGGAGTCAGCAGTAGGGAGGCCCAAATGCTCATCTTTTCCAGATACGTTGCCTGCTCTCAACACCTCCCTATTACAACTTAAACATATGCTAAATTCCAACTCTTTCTTCTTTGTCAAGGCAAGGTTGCAGAAGAGTCCCCGAGTCAAACACTAAGTTAGAGCCATTTAACCACCTTCTTAAGTTCCTCAACAAAACATAAGCTCTGTGATGGCAGCATTTCCTCTTCCATCAAACATGTCTATGTGTCTAGCATGCAGCAAGGACTCCATTAACACTCTGCATGGTGAAGAAGTTCCCCTCACTTACCTTACAGCACTGATTCCAACCTACCAAGATTCTGCTTACAAGGTATTCAGATAACACTCACTTGTCCAAATTCCTCTCCACCTGCAATTTCAGCCTACAAGGCTCAGTTAAGAGACTTCCTCCTGTCTGGCGCACAAAATAGGAAGGGAAGATCAGGTCCCCACTACTGCTGTCGGAGGCTTGAGAGCCCTCTCTGGGGTGTCTCTCTGCAGCAAAGATGTCCATGTCCTGCAGATCTACGACAATGCAATCCAGCAGGCAGACATGGTCTTCTGCAAGTATCAAAGGAAAAAGAGGCAAGGACAAAATTAGCACTCAGAAAAGGCTGGGCCTGAGCAAACTACAGGATCAGAGTCAGCTCATTCTGTCCTTGAAATTCAGAACCCTGCTCTGCACTACTCAGAAACGTGGCCATCAAATATGAGGCCTTAACTATGGCCTCAAGAACCCAGCATGCATTGTATCCAGCTCTGTGTCCAACACATGCTGCTGCCTGCCCTCCACACCAGCCACGCTGCTCACATCCCAGCAGCAGAATTCTTTTTTCAAACACATACTATGTTTAACCATTTCTGCTACCACTGATCAGACCCAAACCACCTTCACCCTTGCCTACAACACCTCCACAAATGATTCTCCATTGTACCTGCATAATTCCACATTCTTTCCACAAAATACCTAGACAAAAAAGAAGCAGACTGAAGTGTTCTCTTCCTTTAGAAACTTCAGGGGCTATGTTTAATCCAACTCTGGAAACTCCCTGCAAATGACTGCAAGGCCCTACATAAGCCCCACAGCCCACTTGTCTGACCTCATCACAAGCCATTCTCCCATTTGCTCTCCAAACTTCAGGTTTCCAGTTCTTTGCATCTCCCAAAAGGCCACACTCTTTGCTTCTTGGGAAGCCTCATCAGTACCATGACCTTCCTACCTCGATCTACATCGGGTCTTCAGTTTCCTTCTGTCTTTCCCATAATATGTCCCATAACGTATGAATACCATGTTTACCTAATATCTTTCTCCTGTAAGTACCACTCTGGGAGGAACTGTATCTATACATACACATACACAGGGGACAGAGTATTCTAACACCTAGCATTAAGCAGGAGCTTGGTAAACAGTTCTTGATGAGATGGTTGCACTAAAAATATATATAAAACCCATGAGAGCAGAGCTAATCTGTGAGAGGTGTAGAACAGTAATGTCAGGATCACAGAGAGACTATAGGAACAGCTGTAGAACATAGAACCACATGGAGACAGTGTGAAAACCACAGCCTTCATCCAAGGCCAGGTACCACTGATGAGAGAATTTTAGTAAAAACTATCAACTGGGTAGGAGAAATGATGTTGGGACAGATATATTCCTGGAAAGACATTCCAAATCTCTGTGTATATTTACACAAGTTCACATATATACACCTGTACAATGCCCATGTACATTCACTTGTGTGTGGAGGTCAAAGGTCAGTCTTATGTTGTCTTCCTCAATAGTTTGAGCACACAACCTGGAGCTTACCCATTCGGCTAGACTGGCTGACCAACAAGTCCCAGCGATCCCCCTGCCTCCGCCTTCCCAGCACTGGTATTATGGACATATGCCACTTTTCCCGGTTCTGTTACTGTTTAACATGAGTGCTGGGGATGAAATGGCAGTCCTCGTGCTTGTGTGCGAACCCTCTCCTGACTGAGCCATCTCCCTAGCCCAGCCCCATCTCTTCTTACAGGCATCCACCTATGTCAGGCTGGCTGCATGTCTAATCGTCACTGTCTTACCACTTGTAGAGTGAGTCACAACACCCATCAGAGTTCAGAGACAGAGTCACACCGGTCAACTGACTCCTTCCAAAACTCACCATCCTGCTTGACCATCTACTAGCCACATGACAAGCCAAGTTACCTCATATCTCTAAGCCTTTCACTCCTCCCTCCCTTGAAGGGGAGATAAACGCTGAGCAGGGTGCTACAAGGATAAGTCCATGCAAATAAACACAGTGGCATCTGGTTCACTGATACATTGGGGAAAAAAAGCCACAATCATGAACAAAATTATCTTTCACCAGCACAGCCATTAGTCTCTTTGGTCTCACCTCTAGGACTACAAGGTCCTGCATGGAGTCCACCAGACCTCAGGTCTATTTAGCAAAACCAATCAGAACCTCCTTCAGCTGCCACCCTGCACTGCCCACAGTGCAGCCTCACTGGGCTCATCTCAGCAGCCCATATACTATGCCTCCCTCCCAGCTGAGTTCCTCAGGGAAGCACCTCACTTTCCAACATGGCATCCATCAGCAACAGACTGAAAACTCCAGAGCAAAGATTAGGCCCAGGTTCAGAGTGACAGATTCTTAAAGTCACAAGATGGCAGAGTCACAACCCCAACATTGGAGAAGAAGAGGCAGAATGTAGAGGTCAGGCTAGCCTAGGCTACTTACAGAGCCCTGTACCCAAAAGCTCAAAGAGGGAAGGAGATAAAAATCAAAACCCAGAGTAGCCATAGCAGGATGACTCAGACCAGAGATTTGTTTTACAGCACGTCCATCCTTAAGCCTGGCTGACAACAATCTTAGTGTCTTATTCTGGGGAACAAAACAGCAGCCTGCAAGGATGGGGTCTGGATAACAGCTTATGAGGACATAGGGCTAGGGGGGCTGTCACCATCTGCTGGGAGCCATGTGGACATGTAAGAGTCCCACAGATAACCGAAACGCTCTTCCTTTCTATCCCATCTAAATGAAGCTACTTTAGAAGTTATTTGAGACCAAACACACCTGAGACATTCATGCCTCAAAAGCAGCATGAGGCCTGTTTGGTCACGGCACAGATGTCAACCTCCATCACATCAACACATCATGTCAGCCTCTGCCATGTCAATGCGGTCCACAAAGCTCCTAGAAGGGCTTCAGGACAGCCCTACCTGCGCTGTGCAGCTCTTTCTTCTTCTCTTACCTGGGCTGCTGGAACTTTGGCTAACAGGTGGCATGGCCTGCTGCCCTCGCTGCTTGATGGAGGCACTGGGCACAAACTCACTCTTCAGGCTGCCAAGGCCCACTCCTGCAGGAGTCATGAACAGCCCCTGTCCGTGGGGCCCCTTGGGATCCTCTGCGCTTGTCATCTTCTTCACGCTGCGTTTGGGTGTGCCTGTTGGAGAAGCTGAAGTCACAGATTCCTAGGAGGAATGAAACGAAATTAGAAGGCAGAGATGAGGGGGTATAGCAGGACCTTCACAGGCTCAGAAACCGCATCCTAGTCCCTAAGTTCTCAATGACTGCAGCAGATCCACTGCCCTCAGACTCCAGGGTCAAGAAAGTGGTGGCTGTGATACTTACCACCTCACATATTTATCTTCAAAAATGTTACCAAAGATTACATTCCTGTTGAGAGCTACAGCCGCATGGCAAGAAGACATTGTCGTCTGGCTCAAGAACAAATCCCAATTTCAGTCAAATTTAACCAAAGCAAATTTCTCAACCATACAATATATTTATTGCTTTGGGGGAGAGAGAAGCTTACTGTAATTTAAAAAAAAATGTGCCTAGGGGACTGCAGAGGTGCCTAGGTATGGAAATGCTCCTCTAGTCTGCAAGGATCCCTGGGTCGGATGCCCAGCACCCATAAACTAGATGTGCTGTCACACACCTGTAAACCCAGGTAGCAGTGGAAGCGGTTCAAGGCTATCCTCAGCTACACAGGAAGTTTGAAGCCAGCCTGGGATATAAACAAAAAGTATCTGATGGCAATATGACTGCAATAGAATTACCCCCAGGAAGAAGTTGATGCATTCTGGTCTCCCCACATGCACTACCTTTGCTATCTAAGTAACCACAGAAATGAAACAGAAGGCAAACAGGAGGCTAGCTGCCCATGTCAGCTTCCTGCTCACACGGAGGAAAGCCAACCCTGGGATTCTATGGAAAGACAGGACTCTTTTCTTGCTGAGAGCTTTTAGCTGATTCGACAGAGTGAGCCTCTCATCGGTGCTTCAACTTCTCCAGGTCCTCGGGACCCCTCAGAGCCCTGTCTGTGTGTGGCTTCTGCATCACGGGACAGCTCCTTCTTGGTCCTGCCACATGCATGCTGGCGGCATGCAAAGCAATGGTTCTCTGCTGCTTACTGCTACAAGGCTGACTCCTCAGTTTTGTTTGGACTAAAAGGTGAAAACCCTATGATCTCTCCACTTCTTGGGCAGTAATTACAACTAACGGTAACACAAACTTCCTGCATTTTTTAAGAAAGATTGTTAGGTAGATGCTATCCTATAAATGTTTCCACATGAAAACGGCCCTAGTGCTCTGTTGACCTCAACTGCAGGCAGCATTTGTTGTCTTCCACATCACTTCCCTCTACATCCTCTCTGTCGTTAGTTTAAATAAATCAACAGCTTCAGAAGATCAGGCTTTTGAGCAACTCTGCCTTAGAAATTATGGCTTAAGCACAAGCTATGGTTGAGAAAAAGAAAAGTCAAGAATATGCCAAAAATCCAAATATGTCTTCTGTCATATGGGGTTTTATAGGAAAGTGTCTCCACATTCGGAAGTCATAAAAGCTGAGGGCACACGTGCTCAGGCGATCTACAGGCTCCGCGTCAGGAGTATTTGCTGCTTTTGGGCTGCTGGACTGCGCATTAGACTCACCTCACATGAGCAAGAACATCAAGAGGAAAGAGTAAACTCGAAAGGATCAACACAGAGACTGTCAGTCAACACTGGGCTTGTATGAGGAGAGGCGACCTGCATGGCTAAGTGCACCAGATCACAGAGACTCACACAAGTGACACACTCCACACAGCCTTATGGAATTCCACTCAACAACCACGAGTGGGTAACACAGCAGCTTCCCTACGATTTCTGGATATAAAATAAGGTCATTCAGGAAGCAGTAGCCAGGGCTAAAAAGACTCTTGATACAGACCTAAGAAAGGCTCCTCTACTCAGGCAAGAAGTAACTTCCCAAAGCAACCACACACAAAGTAATGAAGCAGGCCTCTCTGGCAATGAGGCATTCCAACGGGTCAGCATTTAGGGGTTTTGGTTGGTTTTATTTGGTTCTATTTTAAGTACATGAGTGTGAACTGATTGCTGAATGTCATAAGGTTGTTTATTTTCTTTTCTTTTTTTTTCAAAATAACCAAGAGATGAAAGGGGGGAGGAAGAGAGAGAGAGAGAGAGAGAGAGAGAAGCATGTATATTGTGCCTTAAAGAAAAGGTAACCTTTGTAGTTGCGGCCACCTAATATAAAATCCTCAAAAACAAGGGACGGCAAGTTTCATGATTAAAATGCTATAACTTGTGCTGTTACTTGGCTGAACAAAAATAGGAATCTTTTTGTAAAAACATCTTGAAATAGTTTGGCTAACTTTAGAACACACTTGTCAGCTCAGACACAGACACATCTGATGCACACAATGAGCCCATTCCTTTTTCTGGAAACGGAGAGAAAGAAAACAGTGCGACTGAACTAGATCTCTGACTACAGGTGACCCCCTGCCTCAAGCATTTAGTGTGACTTCAAATAAAGATATATGGAAGACACATTCCAAAGAGCCCACCCACTATGTGACTCCTGGACATCCAGGGAAGGAGAGGGCTAGAGATAAAGCGCTGTCATGAAAAGCCGGCTTATCAACAGAGCATGCACACTGGGCGCACCATTACCAAGTCGCTAGAGACATACACAAGAGAAGGGCATGCTCCAACGCATGTGAGGGAAGTCCCTGTGCTCCTCACCCTACAACACCCGTGCCCTACACACCTATGCATCCCACTCTTCAGCCATGCCTCCCCCCACCCCTGTAAAGGAGCCAGCTAATGTGCTTCTCCCGAGCTCTATGAGCTGTTACAGCAACTTATTGGACCTGAGAGATTGTGGGAACCCTACTCGTTAGTCAGAAGCGTGAGTCACCTAGACCTGTGGTTGGTGTCCACAGTGGGCCCAAGCTAGCTAACTTCAGGCAGCTGCACCATGACTGACCTGAACTCCCAGCAGGTTTCTACAAAGGCAGAAAATGGAGGGGTAGGGAAGCCCACACAGCTGGTGTTAGGAGTGCTATGAAGAAACAGGGTTTCTTTTTATATGCAGAGGAGTTAGCACCAAATGACATACAGTGGGTGTCCAATAAGCGTCAGCTACCTCCTGCTGTTTCTGCTGATCTGATGAGCTAACAATCAAACCTTACACTCATCTCCTTGAGGCATATCTCCTTCCTACATTAGTAGCTGCTGGACGACAAACAGGCACAGCTGGCGGGGATTCCAAGTCAGTGTTTTTCCGGCACACTAAAGATGAGTTTGTACCAAATAAGCAGAAGGAATGAGGGCCTGGAGACCAGCAAGGAGTGCTAAGAGCATACTGAGCAAGGCATCTGCTATTTAGAAATGTCACTCAGGCTCGGGGAAGGCAGACACCAGTGAGGGGACCAAAGTGTCTCCAAGGCCCGCTCAGCTTTGAAGCTAACTGGCTGTTCGTGCTCGGAGTCCTAGCTTTCCCAAATAGAGAGTGAAAAGGCTGGCAAAGGTTCAGCCGAGGACCTCAAACACGACAGGCAACAATGTCCAGGTCATTTCAATCTGCAGCAAGACACAATCTAACATTTTTACCACTGTGATATTTTTAAGAGTCTTCAGGTAAAAACGGGACCAAATCAGGAAAACTGCCCATCTAGAAAGGAATGTCTTTCTTCTTTAATTTACTATTACTATGTAGGTGCATGATCTATGTGTGAGCATGGGTACATGTGACAAGAGCAAACAACTTTTGGAGGTCAGTTCTCTCCTTCCCCTATGGGTTCCAGGGACTGACCTCAGGTGGTCAGGCTTGGTGGCGATTCCACTCCATCCCCGATGCTTTTATACTTGGAGAGTGCACTGTAACCAAGAGAAGACTGGACCCTTGGGTTGTTGGCTAAAACAAGTTCATTGCGCATAATGAGGGTTACATTTAAACTATTGCAGGTGAAAGGTTAGTTGAGATGTCAATAAGATGCTAAAGAAATCTTCCAGCCATGGGCCTCGAAGGTAACAGCAGCCTCTGAGCCATGGACTGGGGATTTTTCAGTTCACGTCCAAATTCAAGCTAAACTGAAGAGCTGCAGATGCTGAGGGCTCACCTTATCCTGCAAAAAGGTTCCAGGAAAGCCAGCAAAGAGAAACTTGTTCTTGACTTTCAACTTGCCCAAATTTGCTACTATCAGATTATTTGATCTGGAACTTTCTGGGATGAGAAGCACAGGGGCACCAGCCTCAATATCCAGAAGAACTCTCGAGCATCGCTGAGCCTGGTCCCTCACCTGGTAAGAAAGGAAAGTGCCCAGAGGCTCAGTTAATTCCCCAATTTTATAATCAGACATCCATGGGGATCAAAAACTTTCATAAACTTATACAGCAATTAAAGAATATAATAGTTTATTTGTGACCACTAGAGTAAATCAGAATAAGAAATAATAATGGAAAGTCCCCAAATATTTGGAAATTAATTTCATACTCCTAAATGACCTACAGATTAGAGAATAAATCATAAGAGAAATGGGAAAATAGTTTTACAATGATGAAGAAAATGGATTATGAGACATGTGTGATGTAACAAGGACTCTTATCTTACCAACTACATCATCTCTCCAGGTCTGTGCTGCTTTTAAATTTGTTTGATTAGTTTGGTGTTTGTTAGTTTGTTTTTCAAGACTGTAGACCAGGATGGCCTCAAAATCAAGAGATCCACCTGCCTCTGCCTCTCAAGTGCAGGGAGTAACAAGAAACATGTGTAATTTATTAAAGGCACATAGGTGTGTGCCTGAATGTACATGTGTACTACATGAGTGCCTGGTGTGTAGGAAGGTAGAAGAGGCTATTAAATCCCCTGGAACTGGAGTTACAGTTAATAGCCACCATGTGGGTGCTGGAAACCAAACCTAGGTCCTCTGCAAGAGTAACCAGAGCTCTTAACTACTGAGCCAGCACTCCAGTCCCTTTGTGCTACTTTTAACAGAAAAATACAACCTTACAGTAGAAAAGGGCTTGGAGAGAGGGCGTTCTAGGGATTAAACCTAGTGTATCACTGAGCTACACCCATAAAAGGACTTTTTAATTTATTTATTATTTGTGTATGTGTGCGCACATGCACCCATGTGTTGGGTGGGAGCATGCATTCCACAGCACACATGCAAAGGTCAAAAACAATTGTATAAGATTCCTGATGTCAACCTCTGATGCCTATATATGCCTGCATAAGCAAGCAAGCAAGCACATGTACACACACACATGCACACACCCCACACTGTTATTCTTTAGATGCCTGTTTGTTTTTTTAACTGTAGACGGAAAGGATATAGATCAAGATGGGAGGAGACAAGAGAGAAAGTAAGAGGAGCTGGGAGAGGGGAACCATAATCAAAAAACATTCTATGAAAAAAAATGTATTTCCAATAAAAGAAAACAATTTTTTTAAAGTTCTATGGATCAGTCAACTTGAAAAGGCCACTTGGCTACCCACCGTCTGACCCTCAACAGCAGCTCGCTGGCGCCCTAGGACATCCTGCAGCTGAGTGAAGTGCTGGATGAAGGCCACCACCTCTGCCTGGAAGCGCTGTGTGTGCACATACTGCACAGAGGCCATCTGGAGGCTCACACGGATGTCATGCTCTCTCTGAAGCAGCGGGTCTGGCTGCCCATATCTGGAAATTAGGGAAAAAAAATAGGACTAAGACATCTGCAAGATTTGAGTATTAGAAGAAAACTAAAGTTGACTTAAGGGATTCCCCTCCAATCTTTAGCTTTAGCTACTAAAATGGAAAACCCTTAAAACAAGCCTGTTAATAATTTAATAGGACATTAAACAAAAGGGTGGTGTGACACCCAAGGCTACAAACAGGGGACACTACCGAGCACAAAACTCACTACACCTCCAGAAAACACCAGCGCCACCTCAGGGCTGCCCTTGCACAGCCCCTCCAGTCCCTGCTGTAAGGGACTGCAGCTGCTCCTGGCACAGACTGACAATATGGGTTTGGGGAGTAATTTAAAAGCCACAGAGAAATGGAAGCAGCAGAGCTAGTGTAGTGCTTCTAGGGAAAGGGGATTTCTGAAAAACAGAGAAATTGCCTTTTTACGGAAGTGAAGTGTAGACACTGTCATGTCGCGTGTATATTCAAAGATGAACAGAGGACTTTTACAGTCACTCGGAATCTAATGGACTGTGATGCCAAGAAAGAGATGATTACACAGGACACAGTCAGCCGGGGACGAATTCGTATTTACGAAGGAAAGCACTTTTCTATCAAGCAAAGAATTAAGGGATAGCACTAATCATCTCATTTGTTGTAGAACCATGCTATTGGCGTGTATAAAATAAGCAAATCACACTAAGTCACATTCTCAGCAGAGTATGGCAACCTCACAATGAGAAGTTCTCAGACCAGGGGAGAGTGAGCTTAGGGTGTTCACTAGAGACTGAACCCAGAGCTTTACGCAAGCTAGCAAGCACTCTTCCAGTAAGCTACATCCCCAGCCCACAGATGGTTTGGGGGACCATTTTTCTCAGCACACTAAAAGTTGGGGGAAGGCTGAACAGAAGCCTTGACTGTGCATAATACTGAAGGGGGGGACTGTACAACCACGCCTTCTAATACCTCTCAAGAAGCTGGAAAACCATGCTTTAAAGGAAGCAGATAGGCCGAAAGACACCTTCCAAAATGCAACAGGAATTCAGTTAAGTCACACTTATGAGCAAAAAGAGCACATTCACATAACTCAGTGTGAGCAGGGCTCTCAGGCTGAAATCAGGCAAGAATGCTCGGTGCTACGTGGAAGCCTAGAGATTGCTCAACTGAGGCTCCCAGTACAGACAGAGGAAAGGTAGAAAAGATATTAAGTGACTTGCTTCAGGTCACACAAAAAGTTGGTAGAAACTGACAGAACCATGGTCTTCTGATAATTGGGATTATTTCAATCCTATCCCATATGCTCATGACACTAAATTATCTCCAATGCAAACCTTCTTTAATAAAATTCAATATAAATCAGGACTCCTCACAAGCTAGATCTTTTTAATTTTACTTAAGAAAGTAAAATTTTTTTCACTGTTTAGTCAATAAGAATTTCAAACACTGAGTTGTCGCCAGCTTGATGAGCAGGGTTTGAGCCCCCAGATGGTGTGAGGAGAGCAGCAGCTCCGCAAGCTGTCCTCCAACCTCCATACACACACTGTGGGAGACCCAGAGAACAAACACATGTAAAATAGCGTTTAAAAAGGATTCCAACTAGCAGTGACCCTGACAGAGCTGGAGAACGTGGATGTTCTACAGCAGGTGACCTGACACAGCCAGAGAGAAGACATGCATGCTTTACTTGAAAGTCTGGAAGATGAGCGCCTCTTCTCCACTTGTGGTGAAGCGCTCTCTGTAGAAGTCTCCATGTGGCGTGAGGTCACTTAGGGACAGGCTCCCAATGCTTCCCTGCAAGGCCAGGTCTCCCTCTATAGTGTTAAAAGTAGAACACATGATTATGGACATATTCTAAAAGTTTTTAATGCATCTCAATTAAAACAGACGTGCACCTGGCTCAGACTTCCACTTTTTAATCAAACTAAATGTCAGAGGTAAATTTCCAGATGCCAAGACCCCAGAAAAACCTTTGATGTGATATTTCTAAGGGCATCAATGTCAAAGTCTAAAGGAGTTGAACAAGTCTAAACGACAACATCTACACAAGCCAGCAACACTGCATACTAAGAGGTACATCTACCACGGGAAAGAAATCAAACTAATGCATTTCCAACTTAAAGACAATACACTGGCAGCTGCATATAGACCAAAGCACTGGTTACAGGTGAGAGGACCATCACAAGGTCTATTCATAACAGGAATAAAACAAGAGAGGAAGTGCCCGTGTCAGCTGCTCAAGCAACACTGAGTGGCTTGCAGTGACTTGACAAAACAAGAAAATCAGCTGTGCGTGGGGACGACGCTGCTGACACAGATTGGAAGTGAGTCTGCTGCCAGGGGTGCAGCCCGGGGTGAGAGGATGGAGATGGCTGTACTGGAACATGAGCATAAAATGGTCCTTCCAAATAATGCCAGGCAGGGTGGTGCGGGAGCTGGTGTACACCTGCAATCCCACTACTCAGAAGGCAGAGGCAGGTGGATCTCTAGGAGTTGAAGCCTGGTCTCATGCAAGTTCCAGGGCAGTTACTGAACTGCTATTTCTACAGAGCAAAACCAATTTTAACTTTACCCAGCTGTCACCATGATCACCAAGGTATACATACACCTCTGGCAGGCCAGGTCAGCTCCCCAGGGATTCAAAGGCATCTATTTATTTTTTGATTCCTAATGTCTACTAACAAAATTGCCATGATTCTCCCCTATTAAAGACCACTCTTCTAGGATGCTTTTCTAAAATAACGCCAGGCACAAGACCTCTGTATCAGTTAATTTCTTCTCCAGATGATATTCTTGACTTCATGGCAGTGACAGCATCTTGGTCTTCACTACTGCGTTACACATTTCTTCAGGAAGGGCAGTGTTTGAGCTCATGCTTTATAAACCCTATCATTTAGAACATGGTATTCTAGTAAGTATTCCAACCTGCAAAAGCCCACCAGAAAGAGGCCAGCTTTGCTACCATCCCCTGCTGCAGAAACCCCACCCTCTCTTGGCAGCACCCCTACTTATAGCACCAACAAAATGAGCTTGTCCCATTTTTCCACAGACAGCCTTTTGACCTGCCTGTCTTCTAGATCTAATTATTAATTTCTCCCCCATTTCACTCTCAAAACTATCCCAATTTAAACCAAAAAAAAATTTATCTGGGCATACTACACAGATAGATGCTAGGGGCCCTTGGGATGAGATGGGAGAGGAACAGGGAGAAAGTTGTACCACTACCTGCCTTCGTAATAAGCCATCCAGACAATGCTGATCCCAAAGCCAGGATTGGGACCACCACCAAAAATGATGGCCATACCAATACCCACCATCAAGCCACAGATGTACACCTTATTGGTGTGTGAGGACAACTAGTTTTGTGCTGGGTATTGGAATACTTACCAAGATTGTGGGTGTTTGGTTTTGCTCCACTTACCAATCATTTCCACATGTGCTGCTAATTTGGACACATTTGCTTTAGCCAGCTCACTGGTAGCCTTGCTCAGCACAAGAGAAAGCGAATGAACCTAGGACGCAAGGTACAAAACAAAAAGCAGGTCAATGAGGGAACAAGAAACAGCAGGACAGAATGGGTGAGAATGGGGACAGGCTTGGAAAGGCGAAGGTTAATCTTATTAGTGTGAGTGTGTGTGTGTATGTGTGTTTGTAAGCATGCATGTGTACACAAGGAGGATCAACGACAACTTCCAGGGGTCAGACCTCTCCTACTACCATGTGAATCATCAAGCTAACAGCAGCCACCTCCACCCGCTGGACAATCTGACCGGCCCTGGAATCTGCTTTAAAAGACTCCATTGAAAAGGGAATACAGGTAATGTGATGAATTTTAGTGGAGGAAATATTGAAGGTCACGACTCATTTCTTCCACTGTGATATATTACAAATCCATCATAATAAAAATGTTCAAAAATCCGTGTCTCAAAAAATACATTGTGGGGCTGGAGAGATGGCTCAGAGGTTAACAGTACTGACTGCTCTTGCAGAGCTCCTGGATCCAGTTCCCAGCAACCACATGGTGGCTCACAGTCATCTATAATGAGATCTGGTGCCCTCTTCTGTCATTCATGCAGAATGTTATGTACATAATAAATAAATCTTAAAAAGAAATAAATACGGTCCTGTGCTCCTAGAGCAGCAGTGTAAACAAAGCCCCCAGGAGTACACCACATCTTACCACAGCAGGGAAGGTTTCCTGAGGCAGAGCCACCTTTATATAACATATCAAATGCAACCAAAGAATGGCTGAACACTGCCACTTCCAGTCACCTTCCTAGGCCCAATGCCCCAGAGCCTCAGAGGGGCAGCCAAATAGTGTGTTCACCACCCCGCTGAGCAAGAGACAGAGCTGGCTTTTCAGCCAACTAAGTAAGAGACAGAACATCCCCCCACCCTACTCATGCCCCCATCTCTCCTCCCAGGTGTCCCCTGCTAGAGGAGTGAAGCCTGCTGTGAGTTAGAGAAGCAAAAGAACAACATGGGGTAATAGAGTTCCCTTCCTGGCTGCTCCCAGCAGTGCATGCAAGACCCCATGCGCCAAGACACGCAGATAAAGACCTTCCTGCCCAGGCATACAGAAGTGACCAGCTGCTACTGCACAGGTGCCAGAACTTACAACATGCCTGTATTGCCCTTTGCAGTCAACTCAACATACCTGCCTACTGTTCCATCACACTGCAGACTGCCTTAAATCTAGTCTTAAATGCTATCCTTATGGTTTTTTTAATATTTACAATATGAATATCAAGATTAAGTTCCAAGCATGACAATCCATATCATAATGAAAACTGTGATTCACTGGATACTTGCTATGTGCCACATACCATGTGGAGTGTCGCACATTAATGCTTGGGACCACCCTCTATACGGGCACTGTAACACAACACCCAGTTTACTGATGAAAAAGCCTGAGGGGAAGAGGGGCCCTCATTTCCCAGGCCACAGCTACAGGTTACAGGACTCCCACAGGCCATCTAACTTTGCACACTGCACTCTGTGGCACGCTACGGTGAGCCCAGTGACAGCCAGTGATGCTGTGAGAGGGTAGGGAACTAACAAGGAAGCCATGCACAGAAGTTGCATAGAAGCTTGCGACCGTGCACAGACTCATGGCTAAGTGGTACACACAGCCCTCACATCGGACGGGCAGTGAGAAAACAAAAGAAACAAAAGAAAGACAAAAGGATTCCCTGGAATCACATAGCTGGGGGGAAGACAAGATGCTTAAACTACATATTCTCTGTCTCCAGATGAACTTTAACAACAAAGCCCTCTCCAAGACATTGATGTCACTAATGTCTGTATTTCTCAACAGAGACTACACAGCTCTTTTCCAGGACAAATGGAAAATGCTCACATTTAGATATGATTCAAACTCATCTTCAGAGTATAACGATACCTTGAGATCCAGCTTGGAGTTCACGGGCTCCTGGAGCTCAGACTCCACTGAAGTGCTGGACTCTGACTTCACATTCTGTAGAGGGCCCTCGGGTGGGACCTTCATGGCATGGTTGTCTGCAGTGGAACCAATCCCAAAAAAGTCCAGAATCACCACCCAGGTTTGCAGGGTGATCAGCACATCCAAACAGTTAAAGTCAACGTCGACACTCCGGTTAACGCGATTGTAACTAGAAGAGAATTCTGGGTGTTTTTTATCCACTAAGAATATATTGATGTGGACCAAGGAATCGTCAAATTTATTCTTTCCAGCAAGCTTGGGCTCATCCACTGTAGGAGAAGGAGGTGGGGTCAGGGGGCAGCTGTTCTCCTGAACTTCCTTTTGCTTTTTCCGTGATGTGGAGATGGGTCTTTGATACAGCTGAAAGACATTAGGAGCTTCCTCCATGTGGGAAGGGAGAGACCGGGGCATGTCGGGATACTCCACAGTGGATACCAAAGGGCAGGATTGGGAGAGATACTCCTTCTGGGATAAGCTAGATGGCTTGGGAGCCCCTCGAGACACCATCAGGCTCTTATACTTGGAGTCTGGATTCTTCTCCAGTAAGTCTTCCATGAGGAGCGATCGCAGGGCAATCTGAATGGATAAGGTCTGCGGATGGTCTTTACTGAACTCCACCTCAAAATCCTGAAACTTCAAGCTCACCAATCCTTGGGCCCCCAAAGTCAGGTCCCCACTCAGCTGAACCTGCAACTCTGATATACAGAAGTTGGCCTGAATCTGAGTGAAGGCTTTGGCTTCCTTCACAGACAAGGACTTCTGAGAGGTGCTAGAGAAGCTGGAGTGGCTGAACAACCCATTGTCCTTCCTGGCCACAGAAGGTTCTCCGCAGGAACTGAGAGGGGGAAAGGGGGAAGTAGGGCAGGGGGAGGATGGGTTACTGGTTGTGAACTTATTCAGATCTTCACTGTACACAAGGTTGTCCAGCGTCTGTAAAACCTGCTCATACACGTGCTTGGCTAACACCACCTGCATTCAAAGGGAACAACCCAGTTACTCCAGAATCATTTTTTAAAATGGATTTGTAATTCTGTGTATGGGGGGCTATACAGGAGTGCAGGCACTCATTGAGGTTAGAAGAGTCAGACCCCTCCCCTACATATGCCACCCCACACTCAAGTTACAGGCAGCTGGCAGCTGCCCAACATAGAGGCTGGGAACCTAACCCAGGTCTTCTGGAGAGCAGAGAGTGACCCTAGGCACTGAGCCACCTCTCCAGTCCCCAACACTATTCTTATCACACAGACCCTAAACTCCCAGTTGGTGTTTCTGTTTACCAAGAGGCTCTATGTGAGCTGGCATCAAGGCCCATCATTTCTTTTGTCCTTTCTTCTTTCCGCCCACTTCTATTCACAAGGCTCTCCCTAGCCCCTTGCAGAATAATACACACACATCAACATGTGAGTGCTCCTTGTATGCTCAAGAAGGCAAAGCTACTCTTTCTAACCACACAAAATAACTGCAGAAAGCAAGGAGGAGACTTCCAAGAGTCTATGTGGACACAGCACAGGACTGAACGCAAGATTGTACACTACTGCAGAGTCAGCAGGACAGGCCGTACTGTGGGTACTGTTCAAACCATGATGCTCATCTGCAGTTATGTTTTTCTTGGTTTTCGTTGTTGGGGCTGGGACGGGACCCAGAGCCCTGTGCACGATAGGCAAACACTGTCACTGAGCTGCACCCCCAGCTTCTTACTCTCTTTTAGTTAGAATTTCTTATTTAAAAATATTTTCAAGTACATCTTTTTTACTAATTAAGGGCAATTAACAGAGGGATTCCAACTCATAGATAGAGAAATTTTGACAGACTTGGAAAGTGACCGTTCTATAACCCCTACTTAATCTTCATCCCCACAGAGTTCATTAGCGGAAAGAAGCAACAGCAATGACTGACAGGGAGTTTTACAAGTGAAGAGATCAGGCTCTTTCCACCTACACACCCTCGTCAAGTGCAGACATTGTGTGACAGATATAATGTAACCGGAGGTGCATGACAGCACCTGTGACGGTCTAGGCAAAAGAGAAGCAGAGCCAAGAAAAGACCCAGAATCCAGAGAAGCCTGTGTAGTTCATGGCAGAAACACGTTCAGAAAGACACAAACAACAGCCAGTGCTGTAGAATACTATTTTAAGGTGTGTTGCTTTTGTTTAGGCTGCATTTGTTTTACTCTGTGAAGCTGTGATTCTTTGCCTGTCTAAAACACCTGATGGGCTAAAGAGAAGAATGGTCAACAGTAAGGCAGGAGCAAGGATAGGCGGGGCTGGCAGGCAGGGGGGTATAAATAGAAGGAGAAATGAGAAAGAAGAGGGGCAATGGGAGAAAGGGGGAGGAGGACATCAGGGCCAGCCACCCACCAGCCACAGAGTAAGTGTGAAAGTAAGATATACAGACATAAGGAAAAGGCCGGGGGGAAAAAAGGTAGATGGAATCATTTAAGTTAAAAAAAAAAAAAAGCTGGCTATAAATGAGCCAAGCTATGGCCGACCATTCATAACTAAGAATAAGCCCCCCTGTGTGATTTATTTGAGAGCTGGGTGGTGAGAAGCCCAAAAAAGTCAAAAGACTAAAGAGCCCAAAAAGAGTAAAACATCACACAACAGATGTTCTTACAAAGGACCCAAGTTCAATTCCCAGCACCCATACTCTTGACCATCTGTAATTTCAGTCCCAAGGGAGCTGATGACCTCTTCTGGCCTCTGTGGGCACTAGGCACACATGTGGTTCACAGATATACATGCACATAAAACACCCATACATGTAGAATAAAAAATTTAATTTAGAGAGAGAGCTGGGGAAGGTTTCTCACGCAAAGACCCACACCTAGGAGCCACATATTCCAACACAGACAGAAATACGTGGTCCTGAGTTACTTCAGAGCAACTGAAAGACAAACTCGTCACCAGCTACACTGACAGAGGGTCTTGACAGATGGTCAACTGTCCTAAGATCCTGGGGATACGTGTTTTCTAACCTTACTCTTTCCTCTAGTACTGTGAAGTCAGAAAGGAAAAAAAATGTCACTTATGAAGGAGAATGGGTACATGCACAGCTCACACACATGCACGCTATCTGGCCCAATTCTGTCAATGGCTCAGATCACACTGTTCTACAGTTTAGTCTAAGTGCATACAAAGTGGGGTGAGAATTGCTTCCTCCTGGGGAGCAGCAACTGGCTTTTGGGCATGGGATTAGAGATCTACTTTCTTCCTCTGTGACACAGGAAGAAAGCCACTGCCCAGTGACAAAATGAGATGACAAAAGGATAGATACCATGTTACTGAGGGATCCTGGCACTCAGGAGGCTGAGCCAGGAGGATTATAATTTCAGAGTCAGCCTGGGTTACAAAGTTCTTCTGTGTCTGTTAGAACAAGCTATCAACAACATGAATTTTCAACATATATTTTCCTTCCAATGCTTAATATACATAAATACATACCATTATAATCTGAGTACTATATACAATATAAATATAAAATAAATACAGATGGGCTGAAGAGATGGCTTAGCAATTAAAAGCATTTGCTGCTCTTGCAGAGGACTTGGTTTCAATTCCCCACAACCACATAGTAGCTCACAATCATCCATAACTCTAGTTCCACAGAATCAGGCCCCCTCATCTGGCCTCTTTGGACACCAGACACATACACAGTGCACTACACACACACACACAAACAAAACAGTCACACACATAAAATAAAACTTAAATAAATACCAACTAAATGTCCCTAATCTGAAATCCAAAATACCCCAGAAATCTGAAGCTTTCTGATAGCTAATCCAACATTCAAAAGGTTACCAACCTAAGAGCATTTCAGACGTCAAATTAGAGACCAAAGATGCTTGATCATAAAGGTTTGGAAATGTCCTAAATACACAAAGTTCCGAAAGCTAAAATGCATCAGGCCTCCCACATCTCAGACAAGGAACACAACCTGATTGGATCTCAACTGCCCTGACCTGAAAATCAATCCCGTGTTTATTTACCTGAACTGGGTTGACGAATTTTCCTTCAATCTTCATGATGCTGGATGTCCCCAGGTCATCTGGACTGAGGGAAAAAGTCAGCTCAGACTCTCTCTCGATAGGAATCTTCTCCAGTTTAAACTGGATGGTGGTGTTGTTCAGGATATGAAAGGCTGGCAGAAGGGAACAACAATGGCAGACCATGAACACTAATACCTGGTTTGTTATTGATAATCAAGTATCCTGTATATAAAATGAAGCCCAGGGATTCTCTGATGCTGGGTTGGTCTGAGTCTAGGACTGAGACCAAATCTCACAACAAGCCAGATGATGGTGGTGCGCACCTTTAATCCCAGCAGTCAGGAGGCCGAGTTAGAGGCCAGCCTGTTCTACAGAGTGAGTTCCAGGATAGGCACCAAAGCTACACGAAGAAACTCTGTCTCAAAAAACAAAACAAACAAACGAAAAAGACTCACAACAAGCAGAACCACAAGATAAGTTTACAAGAGGGGAAAAGAAGGTATGTTCATGACATTTTCTGCTTGACAGCTTCAAAATATTAAATAGCAAAACTGGCAAAACAGCTCAAAGGCCACAGACTATCTTATATTTCTCTTAGCCATAAAAGCTAATTTTCCAAACCGGACTGCCTCCTTCCTTAGCTTTCACAGACAGACACCAGCCTTCTCGAGAGGCCTTAAGACATAACTCTAACTGAACACCTTATTCCAGAGCAAACTGTATGGTAAGCACGAAAATGCAGGAGTGACTGAGTGCACGTCTAGCACACTCAAGTCCAGAGGCTGGTTCTCCAAATTCCAAATGCATCAGTAAAGGACCTTCTGAGAACCACAAGCATTTTCAAAGGCTAAACAGTCTCTGGAACTTCCCTGATTCTGGAGCTAGGCTGCTTGGGTCTAACTGTCTGCTCCAAGAATACAAACATGAAATCATCACTGCTTGAAGCCTGCACAGGTCCTGTTAGAAGACAGCAGAGCAATGGAAGATCATAACACCCAGAGAGCAAGTTTCCCTTCCATTTACATTCATCTCTTGTTCTACCCAAGGCTACAATATTTAACTAAGAGAAATGAACACCTTAGAACAAAAGAATAGAAAGAGTATATGAAATGAGGTCACACTACATCCATCCACTGAAGCACCTCTGGAAAGAGCACTCAGCCAACAACAAAGGGCAACACTCCAAGTACACTCTTACTTTGTCCACAGAGACAGTAAAGCCATGCCAGGCCTCCCTGAAGCTGTTAAAACAGCACTACAACTTTCTACACCTAACCCAGAGATAACCCTCAAAGGGGCTGTGCTGTTTTCAGGACACACACACAGCAGCTGGCTTTAGAACCTTTACACACTCAAAACTCGGCTCTGCTTCTCACCTTGGCCTCGATGCAAAGATTCAAAGAAATCATTTCGTGTAAAGTGAGCCTCCTCCTGACTGTTGGCACTGGCCGACCCAGAGGGTGGACAAAACGTCCGACTGACTTCCGGTCCGGCACTGTCTCTGGCCGCCAGCTGAGTGCAATTCAAAGAATAGAGCTTAATGTCTTTGATTTCCACCTGCAGGCGGTCGCTTCTGGACTCATC
>LOEQ01000320.1:256913-271586 GCA_001685075.1 Bramus lutescens | reverse complement strand
AGACAGACAGACAGACAGACAGACAGACAGACAGACAGACAGACAAATAAATGGTAGGGGCTGGAAAGATGGTTCAGTGGTTAAGAACACTGGCTGCTCTTCCAGAAGACCCATGTTCAATTCTTAGCACCCACATGGCAACTCACAATTGTCTATAACTCCAGCTCCCTGGGATCTGACATCTTCATGTCAATGCACATAAAATAAAGTTAAATAAGTTTTTAAATAATTATTATTATTATTATATAATGATGATGATAATGATGAAGTTTGAGTTTTATGCTCTTATGGCATTCTCCAAACTTATACACATCTCCCTTTGTTATAGTGCTCACTGTTTCCCTTCTAGAATGTTCTTTCTCTCTACAATATCCTCATCTAGCACATAAAGATGGAAGGAGAAAACCAACAGCACGAAGTTTTCTCTAGCTATCACCTGTGCAATGATATTAATGCCCCCACACATATAAGGAAACAAAATGTTAAAAATAAAAAATTAACCTTCTATCTCTAGCACTAAGTGCTGGGAAACGTTTACTAAGATGTACAGTGTCACACAGAATGACAAAGAAAGCCGCAGAGATACTACTCCTCCACAATCCCAAGATGGCTGCAATCAAGTTCAGATAACAAGCGACAAGAAAGACGTGGAGAATCTTCACAAACCAATGGGCATATAAGCCATTCAGAAAAGTAATCTGGTAGTCCCTAAAAATGTTAAACCTAAGGCTACCACATGACCCAGAACTCCACTCCTGGGTGAGCATGTGCGAGAACTGAGATCTGTGTCTCCACAGACACAACCTGACTGTGGGCAGTGGTACTATTCCAAAATCAGGGATGGGGTTGAGGGTGCTGCAAATGTTTACTAACCAAGAACAGATAAATAAAACGCAGTATATCCATAAAGGGACAAACAAAGGCCAGGAAAATGAATGTGAACACACATACACACTACAACATGGATAAACCTTGAAAGCATTAAATTAAAAAGCCAGACATGAAAGGGAATGTGTTCAAATATTCCACAAGCATGAAATGTTTAGAACAGAGAAATATAGAGGCCAAAAGAAAAAGACCAAGTTTGGTTGCCAAAACAGAGGGAAGAGGCATTAAGAGACTACAAGTGAGTTCATATTCAGCCTGGCTGACCTGGACATTTTGAAAGGTAAGTTGTATCTCCTTAGTAGTAAAGAAATAACATGAGAACTTCCAAGGGATTTTGCTTGGTTTTTTTTTTCCCCAATGCTTTTGCCTGCATGCATGTCAGTGCACCACATACATGCATACATGCCTGGCACCCAGAGAGGGCAGAAGAGAGTGTCAAATCCACTGGACCTGGAATTAAAGATGGCTATAATCCACCAAGTGAAAGCTAGAAACTGAACCCAGGTCCTCTGTAAAAGCAGCAAGTGCTCTTAACCACAGAGCCACCTCTCCAGACGCCAAACTTTGAAGCTTAAGAGTGCTATGCAAACCTCTGCCCAGCTTTATTTAGTGAAGCTCAGACAGACCAACAACACACTGAGCAGGCTTCTGCTACCTCGCACTGACACTCTACCTTGGGTATTGGTCAGAAGCATTCTCCCAAGGTCCACAACAACCAGCACAGGATTCTTGAAGGTGAAATCATCTGGAAATATCACCTGAGGGGCAGAAATGTCCAGCCGGACAGTCCACCGCTTGCTTTCCTCCTGTGAAGGCAAAATAAAACTCAGTTGCCAGCCTGCTGTAACCCCAGAACTCAAGAGGCACGAGGACCAAAGTTCAAGGCTTGCCTTGGCTACTCCATTTTATCACTGCTAACTGTCACTGCTGAGCAGCTTTGTGGAGGTGTCTAAACATTCCTGAAACCCAGCCAGGATGCCAGTCCTTAGGACTGCAACACAAGACACTTGTTGGCTAAAAGCATTACCACAGGCCAATGTTTGAAGTAGATAGCAAAAGCTAGCAAATTACTAATTGGAGGAGTTGTTGGTTGTGACTGATGATCCATAAATTAAAATGGCTTTCGTTTGTAATTATAAGGCTTAATAATTTGAAGTTATCATAGAAATCACAAAATACAAATTAATGTTGAAATCAAAATACTTTTATTTACTCATAGACATTGGTAATCATAAACTTTCACTGGGCATGGTAGCACACTCCCTTAATCCCAGCACTTGGGAGGCAGAGGCAAGTGGATCTCTGTGAGTTCAAGGATAGCCTGGTCTACAAAATGAGTTTCAGGACAGCCAAGGCTGTTACACAGAGAAACNAATGAATGAATGAATGAATGAATGAATAAATAAATAGATTTTCATGCTAAAGTATCTTAAAGAAAATATACATTCACATATTTTAATATAAATAATATAGCATGTCATGAATTGGTACATTGTCCTTTTTGATTAAAATTTGCCTCAACTACATGTATGTGGTAAAGGCTAGTTTATATATAAATGTAATAAGGAACCCACATCTGACACTATCAAAATGGCCAAGAACCTGAGACTAAATAGGTCATGGGCACTAAGGGAAAACTTACTACTACTATTCTAAAGGAACACAGCAATAAAATGACACCTAATGTCCTACTACTGTACCCACAGTGCATCACTCAGCCCTCACCAGAGAAGCTTGCTTGCTTGCTTGCTTTCATTTATTTATTTGTTAAGTTTTATTCTATATACTGAGTTATGTCTGCATGTATGCCTGCAGGCCAGAAGAGGGCACCAGATCTCATTACAGATRGCTGTGAGCCATCATGTGGTTGCTGGGACTTGAACTCAGAACCTTCGGAAGAGCAGGCAAAGCTCTTAACGGCTGAACCATCTCTCCAGCTCCAAGAAGCTTTCTTTTTGCATAGATGGTAATTAACACAGACCCACAATTGGACAACATAAAAGGTCACAGACCTTTAAGTGCTCAACCCTGGAGATGTCTTTATCAAACCCCTCCCCTAAGACTCAAGGATCTTTCTGGAGGAGGAGGCAGAAGTATTGTAAGACACAGAGGTGGTGGATGACTGTTAGGAAACAGTCGTCCAGGCACAACAGGACCGGTGCACATAGGAACACACAGAGACTGTGCCGGTACCTACCAGACCTGCCTGCACAGGTTGAAACCAGACAAAATCCCATCCCCAACCAAGAAGCTATTGGCAATTGATACCTGCTGGGAAAGGGGAAATCAGCTTTCTCTAGTGGAGTGTCACTTAGTATATCAACCATACTCCACGGTGGGCCCCATGCCCAAGAGCAGTGAACCAACACAAAACAGACTCCATGCTTTACGTGTGTATTTGTTTTGTCTTGTTTTACTGGGTTGTTTATCTTAATTTTCATTTGTTTAAGTTTATTTTGTTTTGAGATAGAGAGAAATAAATGAAGTTGGATACGTAGGAATATGGTGAGGATCTAGGAGGAGTTGAAGGACAGAGAAAGAATATAATCAAAATATACTATAGGCAAAAAAAATAAAATTAGAGAAAAAAAAGAAAGAACCCTCTCTTTTGAAGATAACAGAAAGGCACTCATAGCTGTAATGTATGCTGAAACACACACACACTCATGAAAACAAGACTAATTCCCCATCTCCCAAGACAAGTCCTTAGGCATTGGACTTTGTCCACAGCTGGTTCTCCAGGGTCACAGGAGCCACACTTGTCTAACAGCTCCATCTACTGCCATGGCTGGTCAGTGTGCTACCACACCCATAGTCATAAACTGCCTTTCTGGACAATGAAGCTGCTTCTTGGCTTTCTCTATGCAGGTGTTGAGTCGGTTGGGCACAAAGCACCACAAAACCTGCACCCCAACTCGAGTACTGTTCTACTGGATACCCTTTGCCAACAGCAAGAGGAAGGCTCTTCTGTGAACTACCTGCAGATGAGGCCTGGAGAGGCACCCAGGTAAGTCTCGAAAGAACCCTCTGAGCAAGAAAAACATGATCTGGTCAGCATTGCTCATCTTCTTAATTTAACAACTAGTGGAAAAGGCATGAGCTGTTTGTTTCATGACAGATATAATTATGGATCCCCCCTTTTTTTTAATCTCACCTAGTTGGCATAACTGATAGGAGCAAGACAATCTACTACAAGTCATGAAACATGGTTGCCTCTCCTGTCCCCAACAGAATCACACAAGGCTACTTACAATAAAATCTCCCACGAGCAGCCGATCAAGAGTCTGGCGGATCTCAGCCTTGGTCTGCATCTTCAGCTTGTTATATTGTCTTCGAGCAGCCTCAGCTACCCTCAACTCAAGCTCAGACTGATAACCAAAACCTGCAGGATTGGTAAGGCACAAGGTGTCAGAACTTGCAAGCTCCTGGGCCAATGAAATTCTGTCACTCTGCTCTTACCCAGAAGACCCACCAAAGTGGGGAAAGGCAATCAGGGACAAAACAGCTCTTCACTTTGCAATGGTCCATCACAGGACAGCCAGGAGAAGGCCAGGGGGGTAGGTAGACAGCCTTAAGGGCATGGAGACAGACGAGGGAACGATGCCTGACTTATTAGAACCCCTAGGAACATTTCTGAAAATTCCAAACTGCTGTCTTTCAAAATCATTATAAAGCAGAATACTGTATTGAAGGAAAAAAATTCAGCCAGGTCACACACAGCTACTGTTGACATGAACAGTCTCACAACTAGCTGCACGGTGGCACATGTCTTTAATCCCAGCACTTGGGAGGAAGAGGCAGGTAGATCTCTGCGAGTTTGAGGCCGGCCTGGTCTATAAGAACTACTTCCAGGGCAGGCTCCAAAACTACAAAGAAACTCGGTCTCAGAAAAAAAAAAAACAAAGCTTCATGCCTGTCAAAAGACTACAGGAGCTTCACAATGAGCAAGGACGAAGACGAAGGATGCACACAAAATAAAAATTACTGTTTCACAAGCCTCTTCATCATTGAAAGCACTCCTCCAACATCTCAACCTCCTTGGGGAGTAAAAGAAGCAATTAGTGCATCAACAATGACACATAGGACCCAATGGTCGAAATCAAGTGAAGAGAGAGAGAGAGAGAGAGAGAGAGAGAGAGAGATGCTGCCACCTAGAAAGAAATTCTTGAATATTCCACCTTAGTCCATCAAGGTAAAACATCCTGGCCGAAGAAACTGCCATCCCAGAATTAAGGATGAAAAAGTGCATCCTAAAGGGACATGGTAAAGACACTGGCAAAGGACACTGGTGAAGGATACTGACTCGGTGTCCACACACAATCCTTCCACTTACTCTTCAGCTCATCCAAATGCATTACAACCTTGTCTAGAGTACCAGCAATGACCTAGAAGAAGATTCCCCCCCCCAAAAGTAACATAGGATCAAACAAACAAAAAAAAGTTAACCTGAGGTATGAACCTTTCCCTTGTAGAAAAAGTCTGCCACTTTTTTAATAGCCTGTGGGTTATAGATGATGTTCAAGGGCCTCGTGCTGACATGCAGCCGCCTCTCAAATTGGCTGTGTACTGGATTCCTCTCATAGAGCATCTCAAAGACTGGACTGTCTGGGTCTGCAGCTAAAGGAAAGAATAGAATAGTGAACACAGCAAAACAACCATCACACCCAGACAGGTCTGCAAAACATGGTGGGAAAAAGACGCTTTCTAAATTCTTTTCTCATCAGTTCACAATTATGCAGGTTTTTAAATAAAGCCTAAGGAGGCCTGACTCTGATTTTTAACAGGAATCATAGCAACTAGCCTACTGTAGTTGTTCCATAATGCAAACCAAGACCCAGAAGGCCTTGCAAAGCTACCCTAGGGACACCAGAGGAACACAGTCCCACCCGAAGGGTGCCAGGATGCCTCCCGGTGCAACACGGATCCATCTGGCAAACCACTATGCACAGAGCAGAAATCAAAGTCTACCAATCAGTAATAATGATTTCTTTTAAGGATTAGCTTTAAGGACACATGAAAAATTACCTGGGTATTGATCACTTCTGTCTGCTGATGCAGTCTGAAGACCAAAAGACTGTGAGACTCTGCCAACTTCTTTCTGCTGTTAAACACATCCACAAAAATGCTTCAGTGGGCAGGAGGGACAATGCGCTGCCCCCTTCATCTTACACGCCTTGCTCCCTCTTTGCACACATGACTCAAACCCCTCCACACCGAGCTTTACACATCCATGTACTACTGTGCCACTTCCCGGAGCTGACAATGTACCACGGAACCCAGTGCCTCTAATGAATGCCAAATGAATAGTACGTATTTATCATTTTTCAAACTTTAAGCCCACCCTCCCACACTCTCTAAGAACATTCAAAAAGAAGTACAGACAGAGAAAATGGGCAAATATTCAGCCAATTAGACTATGTCTTTGACAACTTAGTAAGACTGAAGATCCCATAGCTGGCAAAGAATATTCCATATAAAACTGAAAATATAAGAGGACTTAAGGCAGTTCTCTTTTGGACTCCTGGAAAGATGAAATCTCTTAGTAACAGTGGGGTCATGAGTATAGCTGTTAGACATGGGAACGACTCAAATGTTAAGCATGAAATGCAAAGAGCAGTGGTGTTCCTGGCATTATTCCCAGGTAGACAGACACTTCCACAGTGGCTACAGCATGGGGAGGGAAGAGTCAGAGCCACGCAGCTCACCAACATTTCCTCTCTAACAAAGTCAAAGGGCCTAGTCCCAGCCTGAATCCAATTATCAAATGTCAAAATCAGTCCAGTTAACAGAATTTTTGGCTTCCTAAAACAGACATAATATACTGACACCCACATCACTGTAGGACATACTGGATTAGGGAAGACCAGGAGAGGAAACATGGTTCCTTCTGTAGCCAGATCTCGGAGAAACAGTCCACCCAATCGGACTAAAAGCAAGGAGGAGTTTCTTCGAGGAAGAGACTCTGCTAGAAGTTTGACATCTATAAAAGATAAACGTAAGAGATGGTAGTATGATATAATGCTGAATGTGCTTTACGTCTAGAAATAGCAGATACATTTTACAGAGAGCTATTTGACACTAGGAAATAGTTTTCCAAGAAATTTGAACACACACATGCACAGACACACACACACACGCCCAGTCTCTTGTGGATGGTGTCAGCCCTAGGCAGGTGGCCCTAGGTATTTAAGAAAGCAGGCTGAGCAAGCCAGAAGGAACAAGCCAGTAAGCAACGTTCCTCACAGCCTCTGCTTCAGTTCTGTACCAGGCTCCTGCCTTCAGTGTCCTTTGATAGCATGCTATGATGTGGATATGTAACCCAAATAAACCCTTTCCTCCCCTAGCTGCTTTTGGTGTTTCATCACAGCAATAGAAACAGAACTAAGACAATACCGTTGGTGCCCTCATGACATGGGTTCTGGGGATCAAACACAGACCTTCTGCAAGAGTCGTACGCACTCTTATTGTCTGAGGCATCTCTCCTGCCCCGACTTTCTCATCGACTAACTGCCCCAGATGATGAAAACAGACAGGGTTCTGGCGCTGGGATGGGCAGAGCTGGCTCTGAGCAGTACCTGAGAACTCAAGCTGCATGAACGCACTCTCACTGGCATGAGCAGCGCTCTGCTCCTTGTGCAGGAGAGTCACCGTGCCCCGCTGAAGCTGCACATTCAGCTTGGCGAAGACATGATCTCGCTTTGTGTAGGTATTCATACATGAGGCATCCACAGTGGGGTCAAAAAACTCCTCGGTACCTACATGGTAAAGGAGAACAGGCTTAAGAGAACACATGGAGAGCAAAGAGCAGGCACCCTGACTGACGATGCTGCCAAACCAGGCTTCCCTTCTTCGGGCAAGAAGCCAAAGACTAGGGTGACTACAGGACAGTGGCTACTACCCAGGCAGCATGGCACATGAGGCTGATACGGTTAGTGCAGTTTAAACAGTCCCTTGTTTCTACGGCTCATACTGCCAGCACAGGACTACAGTGGGCCTCTGGACTAGAATCAAGCTGCAGAGTTTGTGAACAAGCTCAGATTTAGTTCTCTGACAAGAGCTGCCATTCAGAACTCTTCAAGAATGCACAAATGACCATAGCCATGGAATGTCCTCCATCTACCTCTATGTAACAAGCTGCTATCCAAATGTCTCCCTTGGTTAAGTCTAGAAATGACCTCCTAAGCTGTTGTACAAAGAGCAGGATGACACTTATCACCTAACCCTCCACTCTGGCAGAGAGAGGAGATGCAGACAGGCTCCCAACATACCCAGAATCTCCTCAGGGGTCCAGTGCTCATGCGACTCGGTTGACAGTCCTTCCACCACTTTCCCTTCAGGGCTCTGCTGTCCATACCAGCCACCCCACCCTGGAAACCAGGACTGCAGGTACTGCAGCATCCCACTGCCTCCGCTAGCATCTGCGTCACCAGGTGAGGCTCCTGGAGAATCAAACTGAGGCTCTCGAAGACTCTGTGTAATCACAAAGAAGCAGACATGAAGACCCATGGGCAGATGTGGGCTGTGATATGCCATTGGTTGCTATGTGTCCTGACAGAAACACAAGCATATCAACACTAAAGGGCTCAGGGCGTGCTGGGACCGAATGACCCTTCCTAAGAGAATTCTCACCTCTGCTAGCTCCTCTTGCTTATAAAATCGATCATGAACCAGTTCACGCAGAATCTTCAATTCCTCAAAGCTCTGTTCCTCCTCAATCCGACACATCTCCTCCTGTTCGGGAGAAAATGAAACCCAGACACTGCAGAGCTACAGGAAGGAAGCACCACATCAATACACTAGCCTTAGCACCTCCCTGAAGACTAAGAATCAGTGACCATTGACCAATGTCCCAGGAATTGCCTCTGGCTTAAATGGGGTTCCCTATAGCCCAGCAGAGGTTACTCGTTCTCAATCCCCACTAGAACTAGTGGGAGCACACACAGCAATGAGAACACACTTTGCTGCAGTAGGTGGCTGCCTAGGCATGCTGCTTTGCACAGCACTGACATGCGCTGCAGAGTACTGACAAATTACGTTCCACATTAGGTCCAATAGCTCAGGAGATCAAAGGAAGCAGAGCTATCATTGTCCCCGCCTTCCAAGAGGAAACTGAAGGCCAAGCTCACACAATATGTGTGATCTAGCCCTAGCTATTCCATATTTACGACTGGCAAGGGCATGGTCATTTCAACAAGTTTCACACTAGTTATTAAAGAGTAGCAGTGACAACTATAGTATCGCTGTTTTTAATAAAGGAAAATCACCATCCTAAATAACATCTTATTTGCTAACATTAGAAGAACGCACTGACAGCAGGTGCCCACAGCTTACAGAGCTGCTGCTACTTGGCCGCCTCAGTACTAATTCAGATTCTTCCTCCTAGTGCCCTGCCTTTGCCTTCAAGAGAAGCCATCCAGATCAAATATCAGATTTAGTCCATCCTTTTCACAGGGTGCCCATTGTCAGCAGCCATGTCAGACACCACTGAAGACAGCAAAAAGCTAGTGAGGGCCATGGCCTCAGGATGCCAGCAGGACGGGTGAGAACTCAGGGTTCAGGATGACCCCTGGGGACCATCCAGTGAAGAACTGCTTATAAAGATCAACTAGAGGAGCAATCCAGTAGAAATAACCCAAGCCAAAATATAGAGAATGGTCTGGGCCATTCACAAAAGCAAAACAGATAAGGAGCAAAGCAGCCCCTGCTGCCTTTCCTTTGCCCGGGAGAAGAAGGGAGACAGATCAAGGAAGGGGTGAGGCCAGGACAGGAATCCAGCAGGGCTGACTCTAGGGTATCTAGCCCACAAATAATCTAGGTAAGGCAGCCTTCTCATCTTTGCCACTGGCTCTGGCTTCACCTCTACCACCAAAAGTCAATCGAAGTCAATCACACCAACTAGGATTACATGGAATGCAGGCCAAAGTCTACAGAAATTAGTTACAGACTTAACAGCTAGACTAGGTGCAGGACTGGAAGAGACACTGGGGACTCCATGAGAGTCTCCTGGAACTGTAAGCATACAACTGCATTCTGTACCAGAAGGGATCTGGCTGGCTCATGGCCATTTCTGTTTCCTCCTATCTGATGGCTTCTCAGGGAGCAGGGGTGGAAAACAGACTCACTACCTTCCAAGGAGTTCCCTCTCTACTAAGCCCAACTCTAGCCTATAAAACTGTGCCTCCAGCACGGGACTTTGTATCTTCACAGACTCAGCCTTTTTTTCAGCCTGTAAGAAAATATTCTTAGCTAAGAGTGGTGGCTCATGTCTGTAATTCTAGGACTATGAAGATAGAAGCAGGATTAGGAGTTCAAAACCAACTTCAGCTACATAGACTCTGAGGATAGCCTAGGCTACATACAACGCTGTCTCAAAACCAAACAAACAAATCAAGAGAAAATAGTAAGCAAGCAGCCTACTCACCTTGTCATCTGCAGACAGCACAGCTCCTTTCAACTTGTTGAAATGTCTGTCCGTGTAAAACACAGCATCTCGGGCACGATGCAACAAGAAATCCCAGGTCCAACACTTCCTCTGCTCTCTGATCTCATACAAGTTAGCGTTCAAGGCAAAATACCACCACTCTCGACAGCTGCAACAATGTGTGACAATATGTTATTCCTCCCAGTAAAAACCACTATAATGCTTGTGGTCCAGGACAACCCCGGAACACAGGTTACTTCTGAGACATTTCTCATATCAAGCCTTTCTGTCTTGGGTCCATTTTAACATTAAGCTAAATTCAATGTGCAGAAGAGTAAATCTCCGGGGGAAAAAAATTAAATTATACTGTGTGTCAATAACAGCACAGCATGTGACCAATGAGCCTCACCCAGGGCAGTCACTCTCCAGAACGAAATAGCTGCTGGAAGTAAGGCAAGCACCATCTTGAGATGGACTTGACCACTACAGATTTAACTGAGTTTCTAAGGACATGCATAGAAACATATGAGATCTTTAAAAAGGTTTACATGTCAGACTGGTCACAGGTATCTCTGTAACATGAAGAGAGGGTTTATGGAACAAGAAAGATGGCAGCAATTGAGAGCACATACTGAGGCTGAGCATGGTGGCACACACCTTAGATCCTAGTGCTTGGGAGGCAAAGGGAGGCAGGTCTGGGAGTTTGAAGACAGTCTAGTCTAAAGAGTGAGTTCCAGAACATCAAGGGCTACATAAAAAGACTCTGCCACACAAAAAACATAACATATTGTCCTTATAGAGGAACAGAGTTCAGTTTCCAGCAACTTCACCAGGCAGCTCACAACTGCCTTTAATTCTAGTTCCATCCTGATGCCCTCGTCTGGCCTCTGTGGGCTCCTGCATTCATGTGCATACACAATCATACACATATCCACAAATAGAATTTAAATTAAACTATATTTTTAAGAATTAATGCTTGCTCTGGAAGTCAGAGAGCACAACCTGTACAGAGAACAGAAAAAAGGAGAACACACCAAATGTCACCAAGCAAGAGCAATCTGCTTGCTAAGTTAAGTGACACCAGGATCTTCTGAGTTTCGCTGCTCTCATTCAGAGTGGCTCTTACCCAACAGAGATAATCGATACTGACAACAGATACTTCATGCCCTTTTGTCCCAGATATAATTTCTATTTTCTCATAGGTAACACATTCACAGAGTTTAAAACCTAACCAGCTCTACCAAAGTTAACCCAACCACCCTTTCTTCTGCAGTCACACGTGCCCTTTCTTTTGCAGTCATGTGTGAAGGACAGGAGACATGTTTCTGATCTGTGTACAGGAAAGCATGCTGATGCACAATGCACTATGGGTAGCATGCAGAGGTGCCCTTACTTCTTGGACACGGCCACTTTTGGTTTCCACTTCCGGAATTTCACCTGCCTCTCCTTCCGCTCCAGCTCCTTGAGGAATCCCATGATCTGCCGGTACTGTAGCTTTGTTAGAGAGGAAGAGACACTAGGTTAGGATAGAGCTGGTTCTTTGGCTCAGTCAAGACCTACACCGAACAAGAACAACTCAACCTGCTGAGCTGAAACCCAGTAACCAAAGAATCAGCAAGAGGCATGCCCGGATGGCTACTTAGTTATCCTGTGTTCTTTGCTCAGCACTTAAAAACACCAAATCAAAACCGAAACTATGTGGACAAGAACCCAATTTCATCATGTGATGCCACCTGTGTTTGCACCTATCAGACCCTGGCCTGGAGGGAAACAATGCTGAGGACAACATTATAGAGTGGTTTTCCTTTACTCTAGTTCCCAGCAGTGGGTCTGAGCCTCTGGGAGGAAAATGTACCTGGGACAGCTTCAAGGGAATGGTCTCCAACTGAATATCGCATTCGATCCGTGGGCTGTGCCGGGACCTCAGAGGCTCCTTGGAGCAGTTTCTTTTCAAGAGGGCAGATGCACACACAGGCTCCAGGATGTAGTGGTGACTGCGACTCTCCATGCTTCTGGCCATGGCCTCCTGTGTCACAAGAACACTGGCTCTACACAGACCAACCTTCCTTCTAGCTGTTTCCTTCTACTCTGGGAATGTAAGCTGAACAATTAAACTAAGTGATGGGCTGTGTCATAGCTTCACTCTCACCTAATCTACCTTATGCCACCTTGAGTTGAGAAAAATGAATCATTTTTCTCCATTTCACTGAAGTGCCTACATTGTTTATTTGGTTTTTTTTTTTTCAAGACAGGTTTCTCTGCAGCTTTGGAGCCTGTTTTGGAACTAGCTCTGCATAGCAGGCTGGCCTCGAACTCACAGAGATCTGCCTGACTCTGCCTCCCAAGTGCTGGGGCTAAAGGTGTGCGCTACCACCGCCTGCTATAATTTCTTTACAAAAGACTAAGCTAAGCCTTTCCACAGTCCTTCCCTAGCACTAACACTGCCCGTCCATGTAGAAGTTTTAAAGGGAGGGCCCTGGTGATTTCAAGGAGAAGCCTCAGCAGGCCGCCCCCTCTAATCTGCTGCTCCGTTCACTCAAAATCTTCGTGTTCAATTCCTACTGGCCAACAAAATGCTAATGACAGTGTGCCCAGATGCACAGTAGTAAGAACCAAGGAATCAGACACAGACACATCTTACAAACAGGATGTTAACCAGGTGTAGTGGCTCATGCCTTTAATCCCAGCACTTGGAAGAGAGAAGTAGAAGGATCTCTGTGACTTTGAAGCCAGACTGATCTACATAGTGAGTTCTAGGACAGCCAAGGCTATACACAGAAACTCTGCCTCAAAAACAAACAAACAAATAAATATTAAATAAAAAAGAAACAGAATGTCACAAAAAAGACACAAAAACATCCACAAGCATCCTGATCCAAGTTCAAATACACAAGCCATGGTACATACGAAGTTCAAACCTGAAGACACAGTAAGCATCTCAGGCAGACTCTAGCCAGAAGATGCGTACAGAGGGACAGCACAGGGGACCACAACCTGCAAATCAGGGTCCCTGAACCACATTCCTTTGGTACCATCTTACACCAAAGCCCAGCCAGAACATACCTGTAACTCCGCCTGAGGCAAATCCCCCAATAAAGTGCAATCAACATCCCAATAGACACTAAACTCAGCCACATCCAATCGTTTTTTCCGCATTAGCTTCTGTACCTGAGGGAGAAAGAGGAAGAATAGGATGGTCACTTTTAATCTCGAATGTTTGTTGTTCACTCAATGTCACACATCAGGCACTTTGCAAGGTACAAGGGATACAAGATCGAAGGAAAACAGTCTACTCTCATACAGCTCAAACCCCATGCATGCAAGGCCTGGCGTCCCATATCTTTGATCCCAGGACTCGGGAGACAAAAAGGCCATCCTGGTCTAGACAGTGAATTTCAGGACAGCCAGGGGTACAAAGTAAGACCTTGCCTTAAAAATAAACAAATAAATAGACAAACAAACCAAGTTCAACCAGCTAGCAATACCAAAGTGCACAAATATTTTTAATTGTATAGAAGAAGCAGTGGAAGGATATCAAAGATACTATGAGCAAACAAACAAAATATCACTGGGCAGGGGAGTGTCAAAATACCTGTGAATCTCAACTGGGCAGTGGTGGCATAAGCCTTTAGTAACTACCAGCACTTGGGAAGTAGAGGCAGGAGAATCACTGTGAGTTCAAGACCAGTCTGGTCTACAGAGTGAGTTCCAGGACAGTTAATGTTACACAAAGAAAGCCTAACCTGAAAAAAAACTTAAAAAAAAAAATCTGTAAACCTCATACAAACGACTGAGTCAGCACAAAAGGCCTGCTATCTTCGGGGGACAGTGATTCCATTTCTAAACAAGAACCCCGAATGACAAAGAAACAGTATGGATACACGTGCATGAACACATATTTGAAGTGGGACATCAGTTAAGTATTGAAAAGGAATCATGGAATATTGCTAGAACATAGGTTTGGACAGAGTCCTCTTCCAGAAGTCACGTTCACCCACAAGTGTGAATGTGTTTGTAAGCACCACCTGTGCAGACAGAATCAGATTAAAATAAAGCCATCCTGGATGAGTTGGGTCCTTGTAAGAAGAAAATTAAGCCGGTGTGGGGGGGGGGAGGAAGAAAATTAAAAAGAAAAGAACAGCAAGAGGAGACAAGGCCTTTGAACACCAACACAGAGACTGGAGCGACACGTCTAGAAGCCAAGGAACCAGAGGCTTCCAGTAACCCTCAGATGGAGAGGGGCATGCATACACTGACCCTCGGATGGAGAGGGGCGTGCACACACTGACCCTCGGATGGAGGGGGACGTACACACACTGACCCTCGGATGGAGGGGGACGTGCACACTGACCCTCGGATGGAGG
>LOEQ01000320.1:234526-245145 GCA_001685075.1 Bramus lutescens | reverse complement strand
CTCTCTCTCTCTCTCTCTCACACACACACACACACACACATACACACACACTCATGTGTGCCCATGACCTGCCCTGCTGGGAAGGGCCCTGCCCTGCTAAGAAGGATTGCCTGAGAGTCAGGCAGCAAAGCACCCAAATGACTTAGGCGTTTTCAAGGCCAGACGCCACTTATTGATTTCCAGGCAAACACTTTCCTGGCTTATTCAGGGATTGCTCGCCCCAAAATGCCTCACCCCACACTGGCCAGAGATGTATTCACTGACACTGTAGTGAACTCAGACCTCAGGGGACTTTCCCAGACATCTCTAGTGACCATATTCTCTTCATTCTGCTCCAGGTCATTTAAAGGACCAGGCTGAAGAGGGCTCAAAAAACAAGGGGGTAGGGGTTGAAGTGCAGAGTCATCACATGACAAAGCCTCTACTTTCTGACTCCCTAGTGCCTGCTCCTGAGATTCACTCCACAGGACGAGTGGCAACCCCCTGTGCAACCCACTGAAACCCTTTTCTGCTCACTCAAAAGCCACCCGCAGTAGCTTTCCCCGGGCCCTACACACAGAACAAAAGGCTCCTCTCCCATGCACTCCAATGCATAATGTAACTTCTTTTGTAGTTGAAGACAGAGTCTCACAGGCTAGTCACCCAGACTAGCCTGGAACTCACTATGTACACCAGACTGGCCTTCAACTCACAGCAATCCTCCTGCCTCATCCTGTCAAACGCTGGAATTATAGGAGCCAGCCTTCATATCCAGCTATTGCCTCTAGCTAAAGTTAGCAATGGCTGCCATTTGCTGTTTAATTTGCCTCCCCAACAGGTGAGTGGCTCTGAGGACAGGGACTTTACAGCTGCGGTGGGACAATGATAGTGACAGCACCTACCACTTAGTGAGGTCTTACTGTGTTCAAAGTATTTTATCATTATCCCTCTTTCCCCAAACAGTAGACCTCAGACTCAGGCCCTCCTAATCTCCCACCCACTCATGCAGGCAAATGTTCTCCCACCAGGCTATAACCACAGCCTCTGGATTATGGCATTAAAAAACACACATTTACCAGGAATTCAAAAGAGCAAAGAGGGAGATGTGGGAGGGCTGAGAAGGAGGACAGGGAAAAGGTAAACGGTATAATTACAATCTCAAATGGATAACAGAAATATTTTTTAAATATGTGAGGTGGTTAGCCCTCATAAACTTTTATATTTGAATATCTGGTTCCCTAGGTGGTGGGCTGTTTAGGACCGATGGGGGTGTGGCCTTGTTGGAGGAGGTGTGTCGCTAGGGGTGGGCTTGCAAAGCCCATGCCTGGCCCAGTCTGGTCTGTCTACAGAGCTCCCTGCTCCAGTGACAGCACCATGCCGACTGGCCTGCTCCCATTCTTCCTACCTTGATGACCATGGACTGCCCTCTAACTAGAAGCAAGCCCTCAATTGATTGCTTTCTTTTATTAGTTGCGTGGGCTGTTGTGTCTCCTCAGAGCACTAGAACAATAACTAATACACTTTGATTTTTAATTTTATTTTATGTGTATGGATGTTTTGCCTGTATGTACGTACGTCTGTGACTGGTGCATGTAGAGGCCTAAAGAGGGCATCAAGTCCCCTGAAACTGGAATTACAGCTGTGAGCTGCCATGTGGGTGCTGAGAATAGAACCCGGGTCCTTCAGAAGAACAACCAGTGCTCTTAACTGCTGAACCATCTCTCCAGTCCGTGTATTATCTCAATCTTCATAACAAGGTAAAGAAAGACAAGTTGAATATCCCTGTCTGGAATGCTTGGGATTTCAAATATTTAAGGTTTGGGGGAATTTTCTGATTTTAAAATATTTACATAGATATACTATTTGGGCATTCCCAAACAAAAAAATCAAAACTTCAAGGCCAGGGTTGCAGGTCAATAGGTAGAGCACTTCCTCTCTCAGGCTTGGAGCCAGTTCCACCTCAGACCTGCAGAAGTGTGAACGCCTGTAAGGCCAGCACTTGGGATGTGAAGGCAGGAAGATCAGAAATTCAAAGTCAGGGCTGGAGAGATGGCGGTTAAGAGCACTAGCTGCTCTTCCAGAGGTCCTGAGTTCAATTCCCAGCAACCACATGGTGGCTCATGGCCATCTATAAAGAGATCTGGTGCCCTTTTCTGGCCTGTAGGCACACATGGAAGGAATGTTGTATACATAATAAATAAATCTAAAAAAAAAAAGAAAAGAAAAGAAATTCAAAGTCTTCCTCAGCCCCAGAGCAAGTCTGAGGCCAGCCTGGGCCAGCCTGGGCTATCTGAAGAATCCAGAGGAGCGTTGACTGCTACCAGGTGTAACAACTCAAGTCTGATCACTGGGACCACACTGTGGAAGGAGAGAACAGACTCCCACCAGCTTAGTGATCTTCTGACACCCACCTATTCCATGTGGGGCACACCCCACCCCCATCAACCAACTAATCAACAGAATGGAAAGAAAAGGAAAAGTGGAAGAGAGGAGCGTGTGAAGGAGGAAAACTAATTTTTAAAAATATTCAAAATAGAACAACAAAAAAATAAAAGTCAGGTGGTGGTGTCACATGCTTTTAATCCTAAACAGACAGGCAGATTATCTACCAGTTCAAGGACAGTGTCTGGTCTACAGAGCAAGTTCTAGGACAGCCAGGACTACACAGTGAAACCCTGTCTCCAAGAACCAAAAAAAAAAATTCAAAGCGCAACCACTGTGCTCCAACAACATCAGAGGCTTTTGAGCTCTGTCAGTACTAAATGCTTGAAGTTTCCAAACAGTCCAGTCTAGGGTTGGTTATGCGACCTGTCCATCAGTTTCTCAACTTTGAGATGAGAAAACAAGGCTTAGCAGACAAACGGTGTGCTTAGAAATCTCAGAGCTGGTTAGGAGGTAGCACTAGAGGTCATAGGAGGTCTGTCCACCTGGGGTGGAAAGAGGGAGAGAGGGTGAAGAGGGTCTTCATCGTAAGTGAGGAAAGCACTGTCAGGCTTGAGCCTGACTCTTGGGTGCTGTTCCCGCCTCAGCTTTTTGGTATCAGTCCTAAGCCCAGAGCCTGGCCCAAAGCAGGTGCTCAGGTTGATCAGGTGTGAACTCTGGCCTCCAGCTGCTCTCGCATTTTAACTACTTGAGGACTGAGCACAGCCCACGGCTGAAGTCCCACCCAATCGCGAGCTGACCATCCTGAGGATAGATGGATGCTGAGGGCTAACCTGCACTGACAGCTCTAAGCTCTTTGACCCACACGACCCTGCTCGGTCCTCAGAACCCTGTGGGATGGTTAATAACTTCTCACATGCAGAAACTGAGTAATTTGTTCACGTTAAGACAAATGTTACAACTGGACAACAGTCTGATACAAAAATACAGAGTCCTGCTCGGCACTGGTGCCATACACCTTTAATCCCAGCACTCAGGAGGCAGAGGCAGGTGGATCTCTGTGAGTTCAAGGCCATCTTGTTCTAAGGAGCAAGTTCCAGGATAGCCAAGGCTACACAGAGAAACAAACAAGAAGTCTTCTCCCACCCCCTTACCTGTTGCAGGCAGTCTAGCCTCTTGAGCACTGTCTCCTGTGTCTCCCCAGACGTTTACAACAGTAAACATTCGCTACTAGATCAGAATAACAGGCTTGTGCCATCTAGCACCCTGGGCCCTCAATCCTACTCAACCGCGTCAAGACAGGCAAATACTGTCAGCTCCTCTCATGACCAGTCCCTCAGTTCAAAGGAGCGCCCACACTGCACTGCGTTGTGGGTTCTTAGTAAAGGGGTCGAGTTCTTTCATAACTAATGCCAGTTATGAAAAAAAAATTCCTCAAGGTTTCATCCCACAAATTTTTTTGTTTGTTTTTGTTTTTCGAGACAGGGTTTCTCTGTGTAACAGTCCTGGCTGTCCTGGTACTACTGGCTTTGTTGACCAGGCTGCCCTCAAACTCAGAGATCCGCCTGCCTCTGCCTCCCAAGTGATAGGTTTAAAGGCATGTGCCACCATGCCCAGCTAAATTATTTTTTTAGTTCAAGGTCTGCCTACACAGCCCTAGCTACCCTGAAATTCACTATGTAGAGCAGACTGGCCTCAAACTCACAGACACCTGCCTACCTCTGCCTCTGCAGTGCTGGGACTGAAAGCATGCCTCGCTACATCCAGCTTCTTTGGCATAGATCTAAAAGCCAGAGAGAAGATTAGTCCTTAAAGAGGATGTAAAAAAAGTTACCCTAACAATGCATGCAGTTGTCATAAGATATATTCTGCTGAACAGCGACAGAGGGGGGCTGGTGGTAGAGAGGCAGAGGGAGGGAAAGGGAGGAGAGGAGGAAAGGGAAGCTACAATCAGGATATAAAATAAAAAGAAAAAAATTAATTTAAAAAAAGATATATTACATCTAAGCTGTATGTGGTGGTGCATGCCTATAATCCCAGCACTGGGGAGGCAGAGGCAGGAGGATCACCACCAGTTTGAAGCTGGCAGAGACTTCACAGTGTCAGGATGAGCCAGGGCTACAGAGTGAAAATCATCAGGAAGCCCAGGGAGATGACTCAAAGGGTAAAGGTTCTTCCTGCCTAGCCAAAGTCGCCCTATAACCTACACCTATACATACACACACACACACNCCCCCCCACACACACAGTGGGAAAAGAGGATCAGCTCCCAAAGCCACCCTCTAACCTCCATGCTACGGCATGTGTGCGCACAAATGCACAAAAGATATAAATGCAAGTACAATCGCTTTTTTATTCATTTAATTTTTATGTGTGTTGGTATTTGGACTGCATGTATGTCTGTGTGAGAGTCAGATCCCTGAACTGGAGTTACAGACAATGGTGAGCTGCCATGTAGATGCTGGGAACTGAACCCAGGTCCTTTGGAAGAGCAGCCAGATCTCTTAACCACTGAGCCGTTTCTCCAGTCCCTCTATCCCTCTACATACTCCATACGTAGAACAGGCTATCCTGAAACTCACTATGTAGACCAGGCTGGCCTCGAACGTCAAATCATAGAACTGAGTGTACCACGTGCAGGCCAGCAAAGGCTACCATGCCCCGAACCTTGACTACTTTTACTTCTAAGCAAGACAATATGCTGGGGATATAACTCAGTGGTAGAGCACTAGTCTAGTATCCCTAGGGCTCTGTCTAAATTCCCAGAACCAAAGCAATCCTAAAAAGGAAAAGAAAAGAAAAGAAAAGGAAAGGAAAGGAAAGAAAGGAAAAGAAAAGAACAGAACTAAGCAAAAAAGTTCTCAAAAAATTCCATCAAACCAGGCGGTGGTGATATTTGCCTTTAATCCCAGCTCTCGGGAGACAGAGACAAGTGGATGAGACCAGCCTGGTCTACAAGCGCTAGTTCCAGGACAGCCAGGGCTATTATAGAGAAACCCTGTCTTGAAAACAAAACAAAAAAAGATTCCATCAAAGACCTCGAGGTAAAATACTTTAAAACTTCTAGTGGATGCCTATGTTGTGTCTATGTTAAACAGGCTAGGAGTGTTCCCATGTGATCCTTACAGCAACCATATGAGGAATATTGCCCTCTTTTGTTAAAGAAGTTGTGACTCAGAATTTCAATATTATCAGCTAATAAGTTTAAAGCCAAAGTCAACACCACTGTCATGACATAGCAGCTGTGTCCAGAAAGCTAAAACCTAACTGGGGTAAAGCAGTCACCAGCAATATGTCTTACTATTTTGCTTTAAAAAAAAAATTAGCTGGGCATAAACCCCAGCACACAGGAGGCAGAGGAAGGCAGATCTCTGAGTTCAAAACCAGCCTGTCTTCATGGTCAGTTCCTAGCTAGCCAGTCAGGATTATATAGTGAGACCCTGTCACAAAAACTTAGATGGAAAGTGCCAGAGAAAGACACCCCAAGTTGACTTCTGGCCTCTGAACATACAGGTGAGCTCTCACCTGTGCACAAACATGCATCATATTACCGCACACAAACCCACAGGTAAGCTAGGGTAGGTGAGGTGACTCGGTGGGTAAGGGTAGGTGCCAGGAAGGCTGCTAACCTGAGTCTGATACCTTCACCTGCCCCAGAACCCACATGGTAGGAGGAAGGAGCTGGCTTGCACAAGCTGTCCTCTGACCTCCACACGGGAACCATGGCACATGCATTATCTTCCCACATACAAAGAAATGCAAATTCTTCATTTAATTAATTAGTTAAGGAAAGGAAGGAAGACAGGCAGGCAGGCCATACTTTACTGCAGAGACGTGTGCTTACCTTTGAGAAGTGCAACTGAAAGCTGGTCAGTGTTCAGGTTATTGACATATTTCCCCAAATAGGTATTGAGAACCCAGGCCACAAGACCTTCCAACATGACTATTTCCTCAGAAAAAGGTGATTAGAAATCATGGATCAGTCTTTATTTCTCTCTCTCATGGTCACAGAATCTATAAAAGAGGAAAAGAGGAAATTAACAACAACAGCTTGGCTGGGTGTGGTAAGACAACGCCTTTAATTCCAGCACTTGAAAGGCGGAGGCAGGCGGATCCCTGGAGTTCCAGACCAGCCTGGTCTAGACTTCTAAACCAGCCATGGATAAATAATGAGTTCTTGTCTCAAAAACAACAAAATACCTGAATGCATTCCTATGCTGGTATCCTGTTCTACCTGCCTGCAGGTGGAAAAAGGCAAAAGGCAGGCTTACAGAAGGGCAGGAGGAATGGAAGACCAGCGTCCACATTGGTCTTCAGTCACAGGGAAGATCACCCAGAAACCTGAAAATCACCTGCAATCGGAAGCTGGGCCTTTTAAATTAACTGTTCTCTGAAATACTTCCTTTGGGGATGAGACTTGGGATCAGACTGCTCTAGTTAGGGCTTTTCACAGGGCCAATCTGGCAACATCTGAACATGCTCCTTTTAGGTGTATGTGTGTCATATTCATGGAGAAGCCTGTAGGAGCCAAAGGAGGGATGGTTCCCGGAACTGGAGTACAGAAGGTTGTAAGCCTCCATGTGGGTACTAGAAACCAAACCCAAATCCTCTGCAAGAGCTAGAGTTCTTAATCCCCCAACCATCACTCCGGCTCTGTGGAGACATCTTTGATTACTGCTATTTCAGATGCTGCTGTGGCTATCTTGTGAGGAGGGACTGTGGAAGCTGCCAAACATCTTACAGTGCTCATGACAACCCCACAGAGTAGACTCATTCAGCCTAAATGCTAAGAAGCGGGAACCTAGATCAAAGCAAAAATGTTCAAGAGGCTGTGTGAATGAAATTCACACTCTACAACACTAGTTAAGGTGTCCTAATTAAAATGCGCAAATTTATGTAGTAGGTTCATTCATAAAATCATATAAATGGGAGGGAGAGACAGTGGTTAGTCACTCATCTTGTTTGTTTTCCCCAGACTGGGGTCTCATATAGCCAAGGCTGGCCTTGAGCTCACTACACAGCTGAAGATATAGGCTTGAACTTCTGACTGGAGGTGAAAAGGTGCTGAGATCACAAGTGTGCACCACCACACCTGGTTTGTGTGGTGCTGAGAACTAACTGATCCAAGGGCTTCAAGCATGCTAGGCAAGCACCCCAGCACCTGAACTACATCCCCAGCCCTATCACTAAACACCCCGAAGATGCTGACCTAATGAAGAGTTTTAGCTGAACATCAGAAATCCTTCGGCTATGGGTTCGGTACTTAGATTCAGTACTGAACCACAATTGCTTGTTACAGTAAGTGGTGTGATATTGTGCTTACCAGTATTACAAAAAATATAGAGAGAGACTATTCTTTTAAACACTTAATAAACATGCTAAAGCTTATCAAAATATTGGCAATTAAATTCAGTTTTTGTTTCATCTGGTGTAGGTATAACTATGATACTTTAGCAAGTATTTGTAAAAGGTTTTGCCTGGGGGCTGGCGTGATGGCTCATTGGTTCTCTTCTTCCAGAGAACTAGGTTCAATTCCCAGCACCCACATTGTGGCTCAAATGTGTAGCTCCAGTTCCAGGGGATCTGATGTCTTCTTTGGTCCTCCATGGGCACCAGGCACCACATGGTACACAGACATTCATACAGACAAAACATCGTAATATAAACTAAATTTTAAAAAGAAATGTATTGTCTAAGGTTATATAGATGATTTTTACTATTATAAAAGGTTAACATGAGGGCCATCCAAATTGCTCAGAGGATAAAGGCACCTGCTGCCAACCTCAGAGCTTGCGTTCCATCCCCAGGACCTACAGGAAGGAAAGAACTGGCTTCAGAAAGTTGTCCTCTGACCTCCATATGCAAGCTGTGGTATGGGCATACCCACACACAGGTGCAAATGCATATACACACAATAAATAAACATGATTTTTAAAAAGGTTAACATGAGAGAGATTGAAATAGATAAACAAACAAAAAGTTTGAATTAAGAGCCAATAATATTAGTCCACATCTTTAATATGGGCATCTCAGCACTGGGAGGCGGAGGCAGGGGGATCTATGAGTTTGAGGCCTGCCTGGTCTATATAGAGAGTTCCAGGACAGCTCAAAACAAACAGAAACTACAGTTCAGGCGGGTTCTCAGATCACTGGGCTAGTGGATTCCAATTAGAACTCTGAGCTGTAAATCTTGCTCTAGGCCATTCGTGTTGATCATCAGCTACCACACCAGACATTCTAGATTTCCTGTGGCATGTGTCCCACTTGGAACCAGACTATTTTCAGGATCCTTTCCAAGGACTTTGCCCAATGACTAGTGAGTTATCTTAGTATCTTAGTGCCAGAAGATACACTCACCCCAAGGGAAAAGCTATCAACACAAAGAAGACCCAAAGCAAAAGCCCCCTGAAAGTCACCCAGTCTCCAGGGAAGACTGATAGTTACTTTTCAGTAATATCTAGCACTTCCATGCAAGGTTGATTTATTATCAGGACAGTTAAAAACCAACTAACTAGGCTGGGTGGCAGTGGCACATGCCTTTAATCCCAGCACTCAGGAGACAGAGGTAGGCAGATCTCTGNAGATAGATAGATAGATAGATAGATAGATAGATAGATAGATAGATAGATGAACAATTAACTATTCAGGGTGGTGGCACACAATTTTAATACTAGCACAAGGGAGGCAGAAGAGCTTTGAGTTTTAAGGTCAGTCTGGTCTACCTCTACATAGGGAGGTGTTCCAAACCAGGAGGGCACATACTGAGACCTATCTAAATAATAATATCATTTTAAAAATTTGCAGAATACTTGCTTTGTTTCCTCCAAAAGATTTTTTTGTAATGTCTCCAGATATAAAACTAAGAATCTGGGAGAGACTCTTCAGTATTTGTTTAAAGAGATCACAAAAACAAATTTTTCTTGTTAATCAAAAATGGTAGCCGAGTGATGGTGGCACACACCTTTAATCCCAGCACTTGGGAGGCAAAGGCAAGCAGATCTGTGAGTTTGAGGCCAGCCTGGTCTATAGAGTGAGTTCCAGGACAGTCAGGACTACACAGAGAAACCCTGTCTGGAAAAACCAAAAACATTTCTCTATTGTCATTTTTAAAAGGTAAATCTATTAAAGCACAGTGTGAAACTGACTAGCCTGTTTTATTATGTGAGCCTCAAATAGTCCTGGGCACCCAGCCAAGGCTGGAGTACTCTTTATTTTTGTTATTGCCATTAATTTCAGCCCTAAATGCCAACTCTCCCTGAAGTTCCAACTTCCAGGTGTTTTCCCAGTACAGAGAAACCAGTGTCAGGCCAGCATGATGTCTCAGCGAGTAAAGGTAGCTGTTACCAAGACTCAAGACCTGAGTTTAATCCCCAGAACCTACATGAAGAAAAGAGAGAACACTCCTACAGGTTGTCCCCTGACCACACACACAACTGTAAAATAATTTTACATTTTCAGGAAACTATTGTCATTTTCTACCCAAGTTCAGGCCCTACTGTACTTTACTCTCAGCGTGGAAGAACACAAAGTAGACATTTACAAAGGCATGGGCGGCTAGCGCCCTAAGATGTTCCTCAGCTCAGTAAATTGGAGCCCAAGCCACAAAGCATCCATTAGCTCTAAGCATGTAGACCAGGCTTGAGGCCACCTCAAGGATTCCCTGAAGGGATCCGGTTTCAGGAAGGGCCGCCAGACTGGCCAGAATCCCAGTGTTTATATGTTCGGGTCCATCAGGACTTCTAGGCAGCTGCCCGGCAATAACCCCCACCTGGCTTCCCCTATCCGCTGTGGCAGGTGACACTGAGGATCTGGGCTCAGACCACAGCCTGGGCAGACAGCCGGACATGACCTTGAGCCAGGCCCCTCTCGAGAAGAGGCCAGACCCGGGAAGGGGGAAGAAGCATTAGCAACTGAACCTGGGGAGTCCCTCTATGAGGCAGCTAGGACTGAGAGCTGAGGGATCCCCGGAGCTCGGCCTCAAAGGGACAACTAGGAGTGGGTGTCAGGCCAGGGCTCCACAGGAATGCAAAGCTTCCCTTGCCTTCCCACATCTCCGGCGGCTGTCAGAACCCCAAGCCTGGCTGCACAGCAGAGGACAGAGCCTCCAAGCCTAGAGAAGATGGCTCTCTAAGTTACTAAGGAAGCCGAAGGGTGCCCTACCTGGAGGTGGAGAGAGTAAGGGAAAGCCCCAGGGACCAGGCCTGATGTCCCCACCCAGAGGTGACCCCAGAGGGGATGGAGGCACTGAGGGATGGAAT
>LOEQ01000320.1:192933-204537 GCA_001685075.1 Bramus lutescens | reverse complement strand
GCAGGTGCCTAACCAGGCATGCTGGTTAGACCCTAATGTCAGCAGGTGCCTAACCAGGCGAGCAGGTTAGACCCTAATGTCAGCAGGTGCCTAACCAGGGTGCTGCTTAACCAGCACCTAACAGAGGACCTAGCAGCCACTGGGTCGGTTCCTAGGTGAGGCTGAGGGGTTGATGCCTGTGACATCTCAGGAATGTTCACGTGGGAAACGAAGGGGGTCCTTACTCGCACTGGCCACTCCGAAGCCGGGACCACACTTGCTCAGCCTCATGCACTGTCGACAGCTGTCAGCTTTCCCTGGCAAGGCGCAATACATGTCGGCTTTGCAGGTGCACACTAGGTTCTGCTGTTTTGTGCAGTTGCGGGTCACCACCTGGTCTGGAGGAGGGAAGGACAGCCAGGGTCATTTCTCCCTCCACTCACCTGCTCTGCCTTCCCTGACAGAGCTGGTAGGTCCCTCAGCATCGGCCCAAAGGTGGCCCTGCCCTCGATGTCCCTGGGGCCATTGTCTGTACTCCCAGCTCCACCAGTATGAACACACGCCCCTGCTCTCCTAGGTTCTACATTCTCAACCTGACCTAGAGATGGCCCCTCCCCTCCACCCACCACAGAGATCAAAGGACGATTTGGTGGACTCTAGAAGGAAAATGCCATCTATAAGTGGCCAGGTAAGGTGTCACACACATGCAATCCCAACACTGGGAAAGCTAAGGCCAAAAGATGATTGTTAAGTTTAAAATTAGCCTGGGCCTACTAGAAAATTCTAGGCCAACCTGCACAACTTAGTAAAAATCCATATCAAAAAACACGGAAACAATCGAGCGATGGTGGCGCACACCTCTAATCCCAGCACTCGGGAGGCAGAGGCAGGTGGAACTCTGTGAAGTCTGAGGCCAGCCTGGTCTATAGAGCTAGCTCAGGTCCAGAAGAGCCAAGGCTACACAGGAAAACCCTGGATTGAAAAAAAAATAAACAAAAAAAATCTAAATTGAAAGCTGCGTCTGGGTGCTCAGGCCTGTAAGCCCAGGAAGCTGAGGCAGGCAGTTCACAAGTTCAAAGCCAGCCTGAGCCACTGAGCAAGATCCTGTTTCAAAAGTAAAGGTATCTGGGAGGATGTAGCCTAGTGATAGAACACCACAGGCCCTATGTTCAATTCCCAAAACTGCAAAGAAAATTAAAGTTAGGGACTGGAAAGATGGCTCATTGATTAAGAACTGGCACCCACATGGTGTCTAACAAGGGTCTGTAACTCATTCCAGCAGATCTGATGCCCCGTTTTGGCCTTCATGGGCACTACATGCCAGCAAAAATACCCATACACATACAGTAAAAATAAATAAATCTTTTTAAATTAAAAAAAAAAAGGTCTGGGGATTGGCGTAGCTCAGTTAAAAAGTGTTTGTATTACCTGCATGAGGCCCCAGATTCCAACCCCATGAATACACACATGAGGTAAAGAGCAGCCCCCAGTCTCTCAGGTCCCGGAAGATGAAAACAACTGGCCCATCCACCAGGTAACTCCATCCACTTTCTTAGGCTGGAGGGCTAGTGACCAAGGAAGATGCTGGGACCACCCGCTCAGGCCACTCACCACGGTCACAGCGAGAACCACAGCTCAGGCACTTGGGAAGACCGTTCCAGAGTTTGGTGTACGTGCCCGTCTCACAGTCGGCACACACAGTGTCTGCGGTTTTGGTGCATAAGTATTTCACATGCTGGCCTGAGAAGACAAGGACCGAAGGTCTCAGCGGAAGACAGGTCTCTGCCAGACCTTGGATTCCAGGGTTCAGAACCCTCGCCAGGAAGTTCCTTTGATAAAGCATCAGTGCCTCCAGGGACTCATCACTCATCTGTCTGTTGGACTCTCGCCATCTCCACCTCTGAACTCACCTTCCTCTCTGCTCTCTCCGGGTGTGGCCGAAACACCACCACTAGGAAAAGCTACTGCCAATCAATAACACTCTAAGAGGAACTGCTTTGCCAACGCCTGTCTTCTTGGTAGTTGATTAAAGCTCTCTACCCTGCTGTACGAAGTGTAGGGAAAAGGTGGTAACAACAATGCAGATGTCGCACCCGGGTGTCAGAGCCAAGGGCACTGGATCCCTGAAAGTCTGGGGGATGAGAGAATGCCAAGGCAAACCTTTAAGGTGTTGGTTTTCTCTTCTGAAGCCAGCTCCTCTCCCCTGTTCCTTTTCTGCCAACTTCACTGCTATTCTAAGCTTGGAACTTCTTAAAGACACTCTGCTGGTCAATCGAAAAGCCACTGTCCCCTGGGGTCTCTCAAAGTGACTTTGGAGGGTGACATGTACACATGCTCTTGTGTTCCTACCCACTGGGTTTCAAGAAAATGGCACAAAGCCTCCGATAAATAAAATCTGAATCCGTCATGGTGACTCTGCTGGTTTCGCTTAATCAAATGTATATTGTTATTGTTGTTGTTGTTAGTGTGTGTGTGTGTGTGTGTGACCTGTTTTCTACTTCCACATTGGTTCAGGGCATCAAACTCAGGCCATAAGGCGTGCATAGTAAGTGCCTTTACACACTGTGCCACTTCAGTCATCCTCCTGCATCATCCCTGTCTCCCATCACACTCTCTTCTTTTACTCTGGACCACATATCCCAACCTCGAGGTTCCCTGAGCTCATTAAACAGGCTCCTACTTTGGGGCTCTCCACTCACTTCCTGGCCCACTGTCTCTGCATGCTTGTGTGGCTGGCTCTCATCCCTCTTGCAGGGCTCAGAGAGACCTTCCTGGACCACTCAGCCTCACCTGGAACACATAACCTTGTCTGTCTCCATCAGTCTTGTGTAGCCTTCTCTCCCTCAGAGCACCCCCTGGCAACAGCACCACAGTCTCTCTTAGGCAATGTGTCTGTCCTCCATTAGAGAGCAACACGGGCTGGAGAGATGGCTCAGCAGTGAAGAGCACTGGCTTCTCTTCCAGAGGACTGGTTAGAGCCTCAGCACCCACCTGGTAACTAAGAACCATCCATATGGCCAGTTTCAAGGATCTGATGCCCTCTTCTGACCTCCAAGGGCACTGTATGAATGTGGTGCACATACATGCAGGCAAAACACCCATACATGTAAAATGGAAATAAATAAATCTTACTTTAAAAAAAAGAAATAAACTAGACTCCATGAGGATGAGGAGCAGGAATATCTGTCTGGCATCCTGCTATAATCCCAGCAGATTGAACACACAGTAGGTGCATTATGAATACTATTCAAGTGAGGGCATACACTTGATTGGCTACTCAGCACTGAGGGCCAGCTACTCACTGAGGCTGGGACTCAGATCCATCATCTATGAAATGGGCACCCATTCATTCACTTGATAATTACGTACAGACACCTCTATGGGCCAGTCATGCGCTGGGAATTCCACAAGGACCAAGCTACAGTCTGTACCCTAGAGGAGCACACAGTGGGGCTAGGAGAAGTACCAGGCCATGATGGCAATAAGGGGTGGGTTTCTTGGGCAAGGAGACAGGATCTAAAATGTAGGTATGTATTATCCAAGAGGAGACATGGAGAAGCGTGCTGAGCAGAAGGGACATCATATGTAAAAGCCCAGGGCGAGATGATTAACGTATGTTCCTAGAAGCAGCCCAGTGAGAAGTGAAGGCCCTCTTCCCCATGCCTGGACAAACACTCTGTCCATGGCAGCACCATCCAAATACCCAGCCTCTATCTGCTCTCACCAGGCGGACATGCAGCACAGCACAACTGGGCGTTCTTGTTGTAGTATTCCTTTGGCTTCTGGCACAAGTCCCCAGATTCTGACGCATAGGGGGTCAAGGTAATCTGGAAGAGAGCGACAGAGGTGGTCATCAGCACAGTGACTCTGGGCTCTAGGACACCTGTCACCAGGCCTCACGGATGGGTTCTTGCTTTGGGGGAGGAAGAAGGCTTGAGAGAGTAGAGTCCTGGCCTCTTCCCTTGCTGGCTCCCTCTTCAGCAGGACACACTGCCGTCTGCAGGTGGAGGGGCTGGGCCAGGGAGTGGGTTACATTAGGCCTTCCTTCTTGCTGGGCCAGTCCCAGTAGGGTTCAGAGAGGATGCAGTTTCTGAAGACAGTGGCTTTGATCACAGAGATGAGGTCCTCCACTCAAAGCTGTTCTCCTTCTAGGATGCCTGTCTGTCTGTCCCTCTGTCCTTCTGGTTGAGGTCTAACTCTTCCCAGACACACGCCCTGACTACATTGTAGGCTCTTCCTCCTCTGGACTCTCTCTACATAGATGTGCCCCTTCCGACATTCATGTCATTGCTCAGACATGGCACCGTGTTTCCCTTTACTCACATCCATGCATATGCACACAGGTGTACCTACACATGCTCACATGCTGGCACCTATGACGCAGAGGGAAGAGGCAGTGAACTTGTCACCTCTAGGCCCAAGCTTCTGACACAGGCCATGGCAGAGCTGCCTCAGGAAGTTAATACAAGGTGAAAACCAACTTTTTTGCTTCCTCACACAGGTGCCGCAGTCCTGTGGGCTGGGATGGTCTGGACCAGTGAGAGGTCCTGGCCCTCCTCCAACTCACCCTGCCAGGCCAATGGCCTCAGCATTGACTGACAAGCTTCCAGCTAAGAAGCAATACCTTGTCCTCAAACCAGGACCAACGCCATACCTCTTGGCTGGCAACCATGCGGCCTTGTGACCACATCCTGCAGCCCCACCCTCTTGCCTGAGAACCTTCTCCCGTCACAAGAAGCCACACCTCAGGCTCTGTTTCCTGAAGAACTGAGCCTCAGATGGGTGTATTATTGCAATTCTCCAACATCCAGCCAACATGGACTATGACCGCTGTATGGAAAGGAAATGGGATTATAAAGAGGGCTTATCTATCACCTGCCTAAGGTCCCAGAGCCAGTGACAGAGATTTGAGCCTGGGTCCTGTCTGCCTCTCTTGCCCATGTTTTCAATGGCTGTGCCAAGTACCTCCACTGAGAAAGCAGCAAAGTCAGGAATGATGGGGAAGAAGAGCTCAAGAGATGGCTCCATGGTTAAGAGCACTTGTGACTGTTGGAGAGGACCTGGATTCGGTTGTCAGCACCCACGTGGCTGCTCACAACTGCCTGCAACTCCAGTTCTGGGGGATCCGACTCTACCTCTGAGTTCTGCTGGCTCCTGTATGCACGTGGTGCACGCGCGCACACACACACACACACACTTCAGGGACATTTATATTTTTTAAACAAATACTTATGAAAGGCAGACAGGTGGACAAGCAGCTCGCAACTATCTGCAACTCCAGCTACAGGGGTTCTGATGAATTCTTCTGGCCTCCACAGGTACTTGCACCCACACGTGCACATATATACACTCAAGCACACATACAAACAAAATAAAATAAGCTGTAGATCACAGGCAAGTGTCTCCACCTCTTTGGACTTCAGTACCTGACTAAACTCCATGGGAGTAAGAGAGAGCCACAAAATATCTACCAACTAGCCCAGCAACGGCAGTAAACCAGTCAGAGAAAGCTCTAACACTGGGCTCACCGGGTCTGGATAGACTGGTCAAACGCCCAGGATCAGTGGGCTGTGGCTCTGCCCTCTGCCTTCCCTCCCCATACCCATTCCTAGCACTGTCTGGGGAACATCACTAACCTGCCCTGTGGCCAGTGGCGTGGTCTCAGCAGCAAGTGACACATGTGTTGTCCCCTCAGTGTTCTTCCCTGTTCATCACCAAGCCACTCAGTGACAGCAGCTAGAAGCCACCAGGGGCCATGACTCAAGGGACTGGGGTTCCCTGATGTGGACAGTCTTCAGCTCTGGTTCTGCCCCTGGGCTCTACACGTCTCATGAGACCTCTGGCCAAAGTCCACACATGCCTTCGGAGTATATCCCCTCTGCAGGCCACCGTCCAGGACCTGCCCTGGATGAACAACCCAATGCAGGCCCCTACCTTGTTTCTATGCTCACCCAGGATCCCCAGATGGGGCGGGGGCTCTGAGGCTGCAGCCTGAGCTATGCTACCCAGAGCCAGACAGAAAAGAGAGATCAGAAGTTGTTACCCTGAGCAGGGGAGTAATTCCAATGTCATTTTCTGAAGGAGAGGTCCTCACGCTGAGCACCAGGGCCAAGAAGCCTGAATGGAAATGCACCTGCCGTCCTGGCCTGTCTTTGTCCCCCTACAGAGCCATCCTCTCCAAGGGAGGTCATGGAGGCAGCTGGGTGAGAAAAGTCTCAGAGTCAGCCATGCTGGGTACCCAGTCTGAAAAAGTCTGCAGCTCCCTCTGGACGGGGTGCACACAGCCAAGTACATGCACACATGGGCACGCACACTATCCTGGCACTTCCCCCTTCCATTTCACAACAAAAGGATCCACTGGGGCTGAGTATCCACTACAAGGGCGTTCCACACTGCCTGGGGCCTCACTGCCTGTGTCCAAAGCAAAGAAGTGCTGGTTACCCCCTCTACGCCTACGGGGGAGTCTCTGGGCTAGGGAGTCATACTGCTCAAAAAGAGAAAAGGAAAGATAAGAAAGAACTCTCCCCAGGCTTCGAGAATCCTCTGCTGAACTCCGTCCAGTCTGGTTATTTCACCCATGGACAAAGTAAGATAAACTAGGAGAAGGAACTGAGGAAGGACACACAGTGAAACTTGGGGAACCCTGAGCCCCAGAAATTACAGTGCCATAGCTCCTCTTGCACCTACCATTCCACAGACTGCTGACATAGAGGGCCTGAGTATCCCCCCACAAAACTCCCAGGCCAGCCTTCCTGGAGAAACTGTCATTAACTAAGTACCTTCTCCCTTCATCCCACCCTTTCCGCTTCCTCAAACAGCAGCCTCCTTCCCCACAAACGGGCTGTGGGTGGCCTGGATCCCATGGGAACCCTATCCCTGCCAGTCCTGGAGTTTATCCCCTCAAGTGTCCTGAGTGGTGGTAACCAGGGGAGCCCCTAACTCATCTGGAGCCTGGGCAGTTTCTAGTGCCCCAGAGAAAGGTTGATTGGCTAGGGTACAACTTCCTGCCAGACCCAGAGGGCCTGATGGGAAAGGGCTTTGCCTCAGCCAAATTGGACTGTGTTACTGACCCGCCCATGGCCTTCAGCTCCTGCCTCTCAGGGCCCTCCTAGTCCCCAGCTTCACTATGAATAAGATCTCTGGGGCTTTCTCCTCAGCTATGTGCGACCCCAGCCCCAGCAGCTGGCATGGGACTCAGCCCTCCCTCAACAACAACCTTGAGGCCTGTTTATTCTTTTGGACAGAGAAAAACAAAACAAAACAAAAAACCAAAAAGCCAAGCCACAACCTCGTCAGGACTAAACAATGAGGAACAGAAAGCCCCTGTACAACGCAGAACAAAAGGTCACTCCTGCATGGGGAGCTCCCCAGAGCCCCAAAACATAGCCCTGGGAGCTGGGCCTCAGGGCCACCACAGTGACCATGCAAACTGGGATGGGGGTAAGGGGGGTGGGGTCAGGCAAGTCCTGAGATTCATTGGGGCGGACTCCAGTCTTCTGCTTTGAATTGGAGAAATGCAGACCCACCCCCACCCGCAGTCCATGGGGTATCTGACACCCAGGAATGAGGAAGTGAACCCAACTGCTCTCGATGCTGTCAGCATGTTTACTTAAGCCAGTTGTTCAAAAGACAAAACCCCAAACAGGGGGGAGAGGTGGTCTGTATCTTTAATCCCAGAACGCAAGAGGCAGAGGCAGGAAGATCTCCATGAATTCAAGGCTAGCCTGGTCTACATAGAAAGTTCCGGGACAGTCAGGGCTCCAGAGAGAGACTCTGCCAAAAAGGAGGAGGAGAAGGAGGAGGAGAAGCCCCCCTCCCCAGGTCAGAACTAGGGTAAGAATTAAGCACCCACTAACAAATATGAACAGGTCTACTGAGCCTGGTAGACAGAGACTTAAAAGAGGATAAATGGGTGGAGGTGGATAGAGAAACGTAAAAATGGATGAATTAAAAATAGAGGGAGAAAGAAATGGAGATGGAAGGAAGGAAGGAAGGAAGGATGGATGAATGGATGGATGGAGAATGATGGATGGATGGATGGATGGATGGATGGACGGATGGATGGGTGGATGGGTGGATGAGGGATGGATGGATAATGGATGGATGGATGGATGGATGGATGGATGGATGGACGGACGGATGGGTGGATGGGTGGATGAGAGATGGATGGATGGATGGATGGATGGATGGATGGATGGACGGATGGGTGGATGAGGGATGGATGGATAGATGGATGGATAATGGATGGATGGATGGAAGATGGATGGATGGAAGGATGGATGGGTGGATGGGTGAAACACGATGAATGGAAGAACAGATAGATGGGTGGGTGAACAGATGGATAGATACAGAGATGGGCAGATGGAGAGATGAATGGATGGTAGATGGCAAGACCCTGGGCATGAATCTACCACTGAGGCAGGAAGGAAACAAGATGGAGAAGGTGACATGAAGCTACCAGCTTGTGGTAAAGCTATGTGTCCACCAACACACACTTCATATGAGCTGGAAGGGCTGGGAAGGCTTAGATCCAAAAAAAGGACCTACTGTGGGAGGTGCCATTCTGGGCACGCTCACATGAACTTCCCCATTTCTCTCTCTGAACCAAACGTTGAGATCAGTGCAAGCCTTCGATGGCTTGAATGAGACCTGTTCCCTATGTTCATATGTTTGAGGCTTTGTCCCTAGTTGGTAGAACTGTTTTGGGGAGGATTTGTAGGTGTGGACTTGTTGAAGGAAGTGTATGTAACATGGGAGGGGGCTTCAAAAGTCCATGGGAGGCATGAAGTTCTCCCCCCACCCCCCGTACCCCTGCTTGTGAATTAGATAGAAGCTCTCAACTACTGCTCTGGTGCCTGCCTGTCTGTCATACTCCCCTCCATGACGATCACGGACTCACCCTCTGAAATTGTAATCCAGCTCCCAATTAAATGCCTTCTTTTATAAATTGTCTTAGTCATGGTGTCTCTTCACAGCAATCGAAAAGTAATTAAGATAAAGCCCATTACACAATGCAGAAATGCAGGAGGGCCCAGGAGAGTGAACGCAGGAGTAGACTGGGAGCTCATGGCAGATACATCCACCTCCATGGCTCTGACAACTTTATATCATTGTGATCTATGTCTGTGTAGAGGTGCGTGCATGTCTGTTTGTGTATGTGCAGGTGCACGTGCGTGTATGGGTAGACATGAATCTGCACCTCTCCATGTGTGTGCAGGTGCACATGTCTGTGTGGGTGTACATGTAGCTGTCCTATGTGTGCATATGGGAGTGCATATATAGGGGTATATGTGTGTGAGTGTGTGTGCCAGAGGGCAACCCAGGTGGTCTCTTCTCAGTGCACACTCCCTTTGGTCTGAGGCACAAAGATCTGGCTAGGCTGGCCACTCAGTGGACCCGAGATCAGTGTATCCCCACTTCCCCAGCACTGGGGTTCCAAGCATGTGCTACCCCTGGTATTTCTACATGGGTTCTAGAGATCAAACTCAGGGCCTCCTGCTTGGGCAGCAAGTACGTCACATCCCATGGTCTTGTCTTGCTTCACAGGGTAGAGAACAGTTCAACGATGCTTCCAGACAAAAGGGCCACCACATTCCAGGGTAAATGAGACAGCTGTTGGGGACAGGCAGAGACATCTGCCCTAGGACCCCCCCAACACAGCTGGAAGCTGTCTTCAAGCACTAAAGAGGCCACATCATTTGCATGGTAGGTGCTGGGGGGCAAGACCTTGGAGGTTTACAGGAGCCACGTGGACTGTTAGGGTACAGCCACATCAAGCCAGGCTGTCACAGCAATGCAAGGCCTAGGCGGCCAGGCCTGTCAACCATCATGGAAACAAAGAGCATTGGCGTCAGAAAGGACCAACCACATCACAGGTGGGTGGCCCAGGGGTGACACATCCCTCCTCTATGCTGCGCCTGTGATATGCTTCAGAAGTGAGCTGCAGCAGACAGGAAACCCACGCTGGGATCCGGTTCTTAGGGTGCTGCATGCCAAGGTCTCTGCCCCGGGTAATATTGAGTTTGGTGATGGAGAATGCCCCACCCTCTCCATTATCACCTCCTTGAGGCCCTTTGGCACAGCTTTCTCCATCTCCCACAGCTCGCCAGTCTCCTCACTGTTGGTCCCCAGCAAACATCCCTTTGCCAGCAAACCTAAGCCACCTTCCTACTTCCAAGACTGGCCCTTCTTAAAAGTATTCAGCAATGCTACTGCCCTCAGGCTGGAACAAACCCTCTCCGGTATCTGTTGCTGCCCTCGGCTCACCTGTCACCTGATACAGAAACAGAACATCGCCTCCCATACTCCTCTTCCGCACCCTGACCCCTGCTGCTACCTCTGAGCACACATTCTGCAGAGGAGACCCCTCGGCTTCTTCAGAGTCACCCCCACTGTCATCTCACTCTCATGGAAACCTCTGAACCCTAGATGGGAGCCACAGATTCCTCCAGGAGGCTCCTATGACAACCCAGAGCTATTTCTATATTTCCCAGGTTAGACCATATTTAGATGAATTCTTTCTTTGCCCTATGTCAGCCCTGACACCTTACTGTGATCTCTCCTTGAGTCAGAGCCTGGTTAAATCCGTTTCTCTTCTCCTTCCACCTTGGTTTTGGCATCTACAAAATAAGAACAGAGCCGTGTCCACCATACCAAGTGTTGTGATTCACGGAGCCAGTGCATGTAAAGAGCCGGGTGCTGCACATGCCTGGGGCAGGTATCTGATAGATGCAGCTCTAATCAACAAAAGCAAAAGACTTCATTTCCCATTCATTGAGCTGAGTTTGGCTCACATGAGAACTGGACAAGAAATGGACAAGATGGCGTCCCCAGAAACTGAAGGGCGGCATTCAGATCATGGCCTATGGAGTGGGCCAACCAACTGCCATCACATCTGGGTGGTAGCCAAAGTGTGTGACCCTGCATCCCGAAGGATGGAAGCTGGGCTCTGGCTGGGGAGAGCAGTAGGCCAGCCCATGAACAGGTCTAGCCCTCTCACCCACTGGCTGAGGATGGAAGGGCTCCACGCATCCGCATCCAAGGCATCAGACCCACACCTGGCTCTCAGCAGGCACCAGACACCAGCTTTAAATCCACCCTAGTCAGAGTAGGCAGCCAGGGTGGCTGTGGCATGGCCATTCCTATGGCTGACTGTGAAAGACCCAGAAAAGGCTGGGGTGCAGCTCAGTCAGGAGAGTGTTTGCCTAGCACACATGAGGCCTGTTCCATGCTCACTCAATACTGCTTTAAAGAGCCAGGGATGCACATCTGTAATTCTGCAACTGGGGCCTGGAGCCAGGAGAATCAGATAGAAGTTCATTCTCCCACACATAGTGATTTCAAGGCCAGCCAATTACAATGACCAAAACAGGTCACCCAGCTCAGGCTGGGCAGTAATCTTCTATGCAAGATGGGGATAATGGGGGGGAGGATACCCTGATCCCCAGCCTCCTCTTCTCTCAGCCCTCCCTCTCCCTTCCTGCTCTGCTGTTCTCTCCACCTCACCTGAGTCACCACTGCAGCCTCCCAGCATGCCTCCAGCCTTTCCACCCCATCTGTCCTTCACCCTGTGGCCAGAACGCCAGCTCAAATACTCTCTGCCCCAGGCCACCCCTCCCCCCAAAC
>LOEQ01000320.1:122648-134651 GCA_001685075.1 Bramus lutescens | reverse complement strand
ATCTCTGTGAGTTCGAGGCCAGCCTGGTCTACAGAGTGAGTTCCAGGGCAGCCAAGGCTGCACCGAGAAACCCTGCCTTGAAAAACTAAGACCAAAAAAGAAAAAGAGACACTGAAAACTTTAAAACATATGATTATTAGGTTTCAAGAAAATCTCTACACATCGTCCAACCTAACCACACTCCCAAGCCCACACAAAACCAAAACACCAGACCCCATCACTAAACACAAACGATTAACATAAGAAGAACCTGTTCCAAGAACTTTCCTGGAAGCACCATGGTCTTCGGGAAGGATGATGAAGGACTTGGGAAATGGCAGCTCCTGACGCCAGGCCACCAGCTCAGACTCTGCCTCCACCATTCACCAAGTTCCCCAGCTCCAGGAAGGCCCTTCACGTGATCCCCAGATTCCTCACTACAGAAATGACCTAAGAAAAGAGTCCTCCCTTGGGCCATTGGGAAGGCATGAGTCCTCCCTCCAGGGAGCACGCTCGGTCTCTGTGAAAAGCATGGATGCCAAAGATGACTGCTGATATCAATTCTCAAATCCAGAGAGGTAAACTGAGGCACCAGGGGACCGAATCCTGATACTTCTTGCCTCTCAGATACGCTCCAGGGAGAGAGGACGGGTTCTTACCTTTCAAACAGGTCACACAGGCTGTGCAGTGCCCATCCTCATTCACGTAGTGGTCGGGATCGCATTGCTTCCTGCAGTGGGCAGGATCCTGTGGGCATGGCTGTGTTGGAGACAACCCTGGAAAAAGCAGCAGAGAAGTTCTAGGCTAGGTCACCTTGATAATGAGCTGGCCTGCCATCCTCCATCTCTCATACCTAAACCCCAATGGTTGTATCAGATAACCCTCATGTTACAGATGGAGGCATTGGGCCCCTGGAGGTCACTAAGCCAGCAAAAGGAGCCATCCAGGTGTGGGGAAAAACTTGGATCTGGCATTCCTGGGCTGCCACCTGACAAGTGGTGGCCTCGGACGATTGCAATGACATCATTCACACTAACAAGATCGGTTTCTCCCAGCACTGAAAGGATTAAAGGGGCCGTGGAGGTCAGCAAACACAGGCTGCATGCTGGCTGTCATTCTCAGCAGAGGTCCCAAGCCTCTGAGGGAATTGAGGGGACTACAGGCAGTCAAGACCGTGAAGATCCTGACCCAAGGTGAGAGGCCCCAGAATCACCCAGCAATCTTCCTCCCATCCTCTGAGGACTGGAGGTACAGGTTGATGATGCTGAGGGTAGAGGATAAATGAGGAGTGGGCATCCCCCACCCTCACCCTCACCCGCACCCCAATATCTGCTCTGCCAGAGTCTGCCGGGTTTGTTCAGGGCACAGAATGAGCACATGACCCAATCAGACCAATCAGAACACTTCATTTGTCCCATCATGTGACTCCAACAGACCAATCAGAGCATGCCATCTTTCTCACCAACTGTGATTGGCTCAACCTGGGACATAACCATCAGCCAATAAGCCTCACCTCTGAACATGTTCATACAAGGTGCTCTGGTTTTACCACTGAGATCCTGGAAGAGGTAGGCTTGGTGGTGTATTCCTTTAATCAGGACTGGGAGTTAAATCTCAGTATCTGAATTCCCTGAAATACCGCCAGACTCTCCAGGATTGCTGTGTCTGTCTCCAGCCACCATTGAGTCCCCTGTTGCAGAGCCTGGCTCATATTTGGTGAACCCGGATTCTGCCGACTTCCTGAGTAAAGCTGGAGAGATGCCAGACTCTTCCCTACCCCTACCCTATGCAATGCCCGGAAGGAAGGGGTAAGGACTCAGGATTCTTTATTTTAGCACAGGCTGAGCTTACTAGCAGGTGATTGTGGACGAATCCCAGAACCCTTCTATGTCCAAGCTCCCTCTCTGGGCTCCTATGAGGTTCAAGCGCTGACGTGGGTAAAGGACCAGGCCTCCATTGTAGTGCCCTGGTCCATCGGTAAGTACTGTCGCTCATAGCATGAGGCAGGGTGAGCTTGTCGTAAGCAGAGAACTGGGTAGTGGCTGCCAGGAGTGTCGGAAGGCCTTGTGGACCTACGTAAGGCGAGACGTCGCCGTGGGGCGACCTCTCAAACTCAAAGGTCTCCCAGCTTCCTTCCTCCACCGGCCCACCCGCGTGCAAACGCTGCCACACAGCTGAGCGCTGATTTGAGAGGGCAGGCAAAATGTCAGAAATTTCCCCAAAACACGGAAGGAGAGGGGTTTTGGTTTTCCTTTGTGGCTTACCTGGAAGCACAGAGTCAATAAACTCCAGCAAAATGCCCCGCCCACCACCCAGGCCTGAGGTACGCAGCTACTTTCAGCACGGAGCCTGAGAGAGGGCAAGTGGGAGGAAGGAGCAAACTGTCAGTCACCGCTGTTAGGTGGAGAAAGCCTAAGATGAAGGCGCCATGCTCGCAAACTCGCGTCTTTCTGCGAGGGACCTGTGGCCACGGAATGTCACAATACATTGAGGCCACAGTTTGCTGTGGGCAGAAGGGTGAAAAACGCTGAGAAAAGAGGTGTGGAGGTGTGGGAACCAGTCGCCTGCAGCAAAGGAAGGCTTATATAGAGGTGAAGTCTCAGAGCTGCAGCAGGGTTGAGATGGCAGAAAGGGACACCCAGGGGGAAGGAGACAGACATAGCCAGAAGACCAGAGACCCGGGAACGGGAGGAGGGGGAAGGTGTGACTTTTCCCAAGAGCAGGCAATGAACTTGCATTGGACTGAAGGGCGGGTGGGTGGAGGAAAGAAATGAGGAAGAGAGCGTGAGGGTCTGGGGGCACAGTGGGGGGGAGATGCTGTAAATTAGAATTACACCCCCCTCCCGTAATGAAACCCTTAGCTTCAATGGAACTATTTGGAGAGACAATTTTAGGAGCTCGCTAAAGATATAGGAGCCCTAATCCCATGGGATGGGCTGGGGGGCCTCTATAAAAAAGAGAACACATATGGTAGGAAAGTGGGCAGGTCAGGCTGCAAGCCCGGAAGAGCCCTTCGGCTCTCCATTTTCTAACCAGAGGGAAGTAGCAGCCTGGAGGACCCCAAACACAGGCTAGATGGGGGAGACCAGTAGGGGGAGGGGAAGGACCCCGAGAGAAGCCATCCCAGCATCCAGGAGGCAGAGGTGAGAGGATCAGGAGTTCAAGGCCAACCACTGCTACAGACAAAGTTCAAAGCCAACCTAGACTCGATGGGACCCTGTCAAGTTGTCATAAAAGACTGGTTGCAAGAACATTTAAATTTTGTTTTTATTTCCATGTATGTGTGCTTATATGTGTATGTCATATGTGTGTGGATACCCTCAGAGGCCAGAAGAGGGCATCAGGCCCCCTCGAGATGGAGTTTACAGGCAGTTAATTGTGAGCTGCCTCATGAGGGTGTTGGAACTGAACTTGGGTCCTCTGGAAGAGCAGGCAGTGCTCTTAACCTCCAAGCCATCTCTCAAGCCCCACAAAAACATTTTAAACTCATTTTTGGGGATAGACACTATTAAGTTCTTTCTCAAATACTTCCTCTGGTAGCCTGTGAAAGACTGGAGTCCCACGGGGCGTTCAGAGAACACAGGTCTAAGAGCAGCTGTCAATGATCTCCAGCCCCAATGAGCTGTATAATACTGCCTGTCCCCACCTACCCACAGGAAGCCCTCCAGACACAGTGCCTGGCTCTCATGCCTTGTCCTAGAAGCAGCGGGCAGTTACACTGAGTCAGTGACAGAGACTTCCTCCCACCCTCGACTTTCATAGCTAAAGTCTCTCTTGCAAATAGACATCTATTCCTGGAGCTCAGAGACCACACCAAGGCTACACCTCATACCCCAGCCACCAGTGGCCACCACGTGGGTTTAGGATTTTTAATATAATCACAGGGGACCAAAATGCTTCATAATCCTTTTCTAATATTCAGGCCCAAAGAATGTTCCAGAAGGATTTCCTGACAGTTCTCCCAGAATTCATGCTATGCGAGGGCTGGGTGAGCATTCCAGGAACCCAGCACTGGTTAGGCAAACCCTGTTCCCCAGGAAGTTGCAGCCCAGAGCAGGCTGGGACAAACACATGTCCTGGCTTGGAACAGACAAGAACTGCAAAGATCAGGGTGAGGTGATGTGCAGCAGTCCCAGCACTAACGATGCTGAGTCAGAGGGATAGCAAGTTCAAGATCAACCTGAGCTACAAATCGAATTCAGGGCCAGCCTGGGAAATTTTGTGAGCCCCTATCACAAACTAAAAAAATGAAGAAGACTAGAAAATTGTCACGGATATAGCTCAGCGGTTAAGAGCAATTGCTGCTCTTGAAGAGGACCCAGATTTAAGTCCCAGCACTCACGTGGTGGCTCAAAAACACCTGCACCTCTAGTTCCAGGACATCGGACACCCATTTTGATCTATGCAAGAGTTGCATGCACGTGCATATACATACATGCAGGCAAAATACTCATGCACATAAACTGAAAAGAAAACTTAAATGGGGGAGCCAGGTGAGAAGAGAAGAAAATGAAGAATTGCAAAGGGCTTCCAAACTCCAGAGATGACAACTGGTCATGGTCACAGCAGGTGTTGGCTGTTGAGACTCTGAGGTCACAGATTCCTGGGCTCTAGCCCCAGCCGATGCTGCCATGCTACAGCTCTAAGACCCTGGGAAATTCACTGAACTGGCTGAACCCCAACAGTCTCATCTGCAAAACAGAATCAATGCTTAACACCGGATGTTAGGTCCCAAACCCGGGACAAACAGCTAAGGTGCCTATTAACATATCAAAGTGGACCTGGCCGCCAGGTTCTCCCAGCATCCCTCAGGCCCTACCTGTTGCAGGGTATAACATGCCCAAGCCACTACCCTGAACTGTCTAGCCCAGCGGCTGGGCTACCCTTCCCCCTGAAGCTCTTCCCTATGTAAACAGACATTTTGGTTACTAACCTTTTCTACCTTTTGCCCTCTTGGCTGCTACACCTGGTTCCCCTGTCTGCCTTCTCCCTTCCCCTCCTTCTTCTCCTCAAACAGCCCAGCTCAGGGTCATGCCCACTCTGGACTCTCCCAGATGTCTCTGTCTGGCTATGCTTTCTCCCTTTTATCTACAACAGACTTTCTCCTCCACCATCATGGCCTTTCCTTTTTGTTTCTTTATTTTTTTATTTTCCCATTCAGACCACAGTTAAGTGAACAGTGAGCTGAGATGAGGAAGTCAGCATGGCAGCTGGGCTGTTCATGGCTAGGACCCTGCGTAGGCAACACCAAGACCTCAGAAGGCTCTCACATCCTTGTGGCGGTGGCAGAACCTAGCTTGGGAGGCAACCGATCTTGCTCTTCCTCAGACCCTGTGACATTAAGGATGGCCCTTGGACACCTGTAACCAACCATGACCATGTTTGCTTCTATCCCGCTCTCCCCACCCCTCACCTTGTTGCAACCTTGTTGCAAGTCCCCCATGAGGATCAGACATCAAAACAAGGAACCTATGTCCTGCCCTCAGTACCCACTCACCTGAGGGGCAATGGTGACAGCAGCTCCCCGCAGCCTCCCCGGGATTGTAGCTGGGGTCTCCAGCACAGGTGCTCTTGAGCGGTCGATCCTGGAGGGTCAGAGAAACTGATGAGACAAGGCCAGACTTTAACCTCAATGCCACCCTGCAATCCCAGGAGGCCTGGTGTCCACTCACTGTCAAGGCCAGGCTGAGACTATTGTCATAGAGGTCAAGAAGAGAATCCCTGACTCAGCACCTTCCCCATGGAGCTAATGGCAGCTTAGTTGCAGATGGAGCACCCAGGAATCTCTGTGCCCTCCTCTGCTTGCGGCCACCTCCCCGACCCCAACACCAGTCCTCCGGTCTCTCAGCTACCATCGAGTCAGCAGCTAGTTCCACCTGGCATATTCCTCCAGGGAACTACCAAGCCTCCCACCCTGTCTCTGGGACAAGTTCAGCAGTAAAAACATCTGGTAAAGCTGGACAGTGGTGGCACACGACTTTAATCCCAGCACTTGGGAGGCAGAGGCAGACAGATCTCTGTGAGTTTGAGGCCAGCCTGGTCTACAAAGCAAGAGTTCCAGGACAGGCTCCAAAAAGCTACACAGAGAAACCCTGTCTTGAAAAACAATAACAACAACAAAACCCACATCTGGTAGAGAGACATATGGGTTGAAGTTCTGCATACCCAGATGGATAAATGCTCAGATTCCACAAACAGGGCCTCACCTACACTCGGCCCACTCAGAAACCCTCTCTGGAAAGAGCATTAACCCAACTCTGCATCTGCTAATAAGTTCTGTCTGCTCTTGAGTTTGACATAGGTCAAACTGCCCAGTCTTTTCCTTTGTAACTGGCTTTTTTAAAAAAAAATTAGTGCACAAAAGAATGGGTTTTGTTGGTCATGGTGGCACACACTTGACTCCCAGCACTCAGGAGGCAGAGACAGGCTGATCTCTGTGAGCCCAAGGCCAGCCTGGGCTACATACTGAGTTCAACAACAGCCAGGGCTACATTGTGAAAAGCCCTGTCTCAAAACAAAAACAACAAAAAAATAAAATGTTTTATACACAAACATGATTATATCACTGAGCTCTGCTTGCATTCTCTGCTATAGCCAGCTGCTTTTTAAAATCTTTGTGTGTGCACCCCTGAATGTGCATGTGTGTGAATGCACGTGCCTGGAAGCCAGAGGAGGACATCAGGTACCCTGCTTTACCTGCCTTATTTCCTTGAGAACGGGTCACTGAGCCCAAAGCAGGTCAGCATACAGCAGGCCCCAGCAGCCTTCCTGTTTCTTCCTCCCCCAGCACCGGAGCTCTGGGCACTGGTGACCACACCCAGCTTTTTAAGTGGGTTCTGGAGACCTGAACCCAGCTCCTCATGTTGTACAGCATATGCTCTTCCCCATTGAGCCGTCTCTCCAAGCCCCCCCCCCAGGCTCTTTAATTCGGTATTAGGTTTCAAGAATCATTCACTTTTTTGGAAGCCACCAATGCCCATGGCCTTGCAATATGGCCCATGTGTGTCTGTTTCACTCTAGATAGACAATGGGTTGTTTTCGCCTTCTAGTTGCCATGTTAATGCTGCTTTGTGGCCCCCACCCCCACCCCAGACAGGGCACTCTGTGTCACAGTTAGTTCTAGCTGTCCTGGAACTCACTCTGTAGACCAGGTTGACCTTGAAACTCACAAAGACCTGCCTGCCTCTGCCNCTCTCCAAGCCCCCCCCCCAGGCTCTTTAATTCGGTATTAGGTTTCAAGAATCATTCACTTTTTTGGAAGCCACCAATGCCCATGGCCTTGCAATATGGCCCATGTGTGTCTGTTTCACTCTAGATAGACAATGGGTTGTTTTCGCCTTCTAGTTGCCATGTTAATGCTGCTTTGTGGCCCCCACCCCCACCCCAGACAGGGCACTCTGTGTCACAGTTAGTTCTAGCTGTCCTGGAACTCACTCTGTAGACCAGGTTGACCTTGAAACTCACAAAGACCTGCCTGCCTCTGCCTCCCGAGTGCTGGGATTAAAGGCAGGCGCCACTACTGCCCAACTTTTTTTTCTTTAAAGACAAAGTCTGTATGTAGCACTCTTTCTTAGAATGTCATTTTTTAAACTATTATTATTTTTGTTTATTCTCTCATACAATACATCCAGACTGCAGCGCCCTTTCCTTCCACTCCTTCCAGGTCTCCCTTCTCCTGCTACCCAGATGAAAACAGCCCTCCCAGGGGCATCAATCAAACAGGGCACAAGATGCAACAAGACCAGACAACCCAGTAGGAGAAAAGGGGTCCCAGTGGCAGGCAAAAGAATCAAAGACACTCCAGAAAAAGAATCAGAGACACCCCAACTCCCACTGTCAGGAATCCCCCTCAAAACACCAAGCCAACAACCAGAGGGCCTAAAGCAGACCCATACAGGCTTTGTGATTATCAGTCTCTATGAGTGCCCATGAGCCCTGCTTAGTTGATTCTGGGGCAAACTCAGTCCCTCTGGCTCCCACAGTTCCTCCTCCCCCTCTTCCTTGGGGTTTCCCAATCACCAAGGGGAGAGATCCAATGGAGACCTCCAACCTGGGCTCTCTCACTGCCTAATGTTTGGCCTCGGGTCTATGCATCCGATCCCATAAGCCTCTCTGATGACGACTGGACTCGGCACCCATCTCTGGGTACAGCAGATCTGTCTTAGAAGTTCTATGCAGACCCGGCCGGCCTCGAACTCACAGAGGTCCACCTGCCTCTGCCTCCTGAGCTCCATGACTAAAGGCAAGTGCTAGCCTATGTACCTATTTCTAAATACAGCTATAATGAAATGAATGCCAGCTCTGACAGACCGGAATCCAAGCTCCTTCCTTTCTTCCCGACCCCCTTTCTTTTCTACATAGACTTTCATGTAGATCAGGCTGGCCTCAAATTCACCATTAACCAAGGATAATTTAATCTCCTGGTCCTCCTGCCCCAACCTCCCAAGCTCTGGAATTATAGGCATGTGCCACTACAGCCAGTTTTAAGTTGAGGCTGGAACCCAGGGTCCCAGGCATGCTGGGCAAGCACACTACCAAATGAGCCACACCCCTAGCCTGATTCTCCATCTGATTTTTTTTTGTCAAGCACCTGCACCGGTTGTCACTTAGCTGCAGCGCGTGAGGCTGCCATCTGTCCCTCACGCTTGCTGGCACTTAACGACATATGCCAATTAACGATGAGCGAGTGCCTTTAAGCTGCAATCAGAGTTTTGGTGGGGGTGTGGTGGTATGGCTTCTTTGCATTTCCCTCATGAGTAACACCGGCCTCACTTATTCTTGGAAATAAACTCCTGCAGCTTTCTAGAGTTCTCCGAACCATCAGCCCTGCTGTGAGATAGGCTTAGTCACGGCTAACACTAGTTTTTAACTTGACAGCATCTAGAATTGCCCAGGAGCCGAGCCTCTGGGCACACCTGCAAGGAACTTTCTAGATTAGGTTAATTTTGGCTTGGGAAGACACACCCTGAGTGTGACCAGCCCCCCCCCTGGGGGGATGGGATGGAAGGCAGGGAAAGAAAGGTATTTCTGGAACTTCAGAGAGCAGCACCAGGGTCACTGTGGCTGGAAGGTGGCTATGTAGGTGTTAGTTACATCTTTTTTTTTTTTTTGACACATCTGAAACCATGTCGCCATACTCACTGAAATGTCAAATATATCCTACCGTGCAGCATACAGTTAGGGCTGGGTTGTAGCTGTGGAGCGCTTGCCCAGCGTGTGTGAAGCCCGGGTTCCGACTGCAGCAGCTAGGAAGAGACTTGGAAGAGCAGCTAGCTGTGAGACTTCCGCACAGCACAGTCGGGAGGCACAGGGTTCCTTCAAGCAGCCTTCCTTTCTCCTCAGGTCACTGGGGGCTCCCAGAAGCCTCCAGATTAGCAACCGGGCAGCATCAGCTGCAGTTCCCTGGTGAGCAGCCGCTCCCTGAGTGTACACAGAAACCTGAGGTAGAACGAGCTGAGCTGCGGGGACTCGGCCCTGTGGGGCCTGCAGAGTGTGGGAAAGTTCTGTGTCCTTGCCCTGGGTTTTCCCTCCTGGCCTGCCTCAGCATCTCACTGATAGCTAAAGAGTCTGAGAGAGTGTGGCGTGTGGCCCTGGGCCTGGAACATCTGAGAGCCACCTGTCTTCGTACCTCCCCGCTGTCCTTCCCTGGGTCTGNGGTGCCGCGTGTCACTCCTCCAAATCCAGCCTGCTTTCAGCCAACTCCTGCTCTACAAATAAGGAAACTACAGCCCAGAGAGGCACAGCTGTCTGCCCAAACACACACAGCGACCAAGAGCCAACGGGAACGTCTTGTCATGTCTCATTTTCTCTCTTTTCAGCCATAGTTCAGTGTACCAGACAGGGCAACATGTCACCCCATGGTCCATCCACATCAAATCATGATCCAAAGTCAAGGGACTTACTGCAATTTACTCATTTTTAAATGTCAGTGTAGACACTGAAGAGTTGGGTCAGTTCAAGAGACCTTACTACTCAGCCCGGTGGTGGTGGCTCAAACCTTTAATCCCAGCACTCAGAGGGAGGCAGAAGCAGGCAGATCTCTGACTTTGAGGCTAACCTGGTCTATGAGTGAGTTCCAGGACAACCAGGCCTACACAGAGAAACCCTGTCTCAGAAAAAATAAATAAATAAAAGTGCTTACTACTCTCAAGCCTCAGCCTTCTGAATAGCGGGCATTTAGATGGACGTCACCATGCATGGTCACCATGGATGCAGTAAACCCTGGAGCTGGAGTAACAAAGGTTCGGGATGTTGGGGGCTGGGGTCTCTTTTCTAAAATTCTGAGTATGTTCACAGCCTGCCAGCAGGGTGTGCTCTCTTCTCGCTATCCAGGGAAGTATAGGGAGCCTGCTACTCAGAGCCCCATGGAGGGAGCCCAAATGGGACTTAGGGAGAAAGGAGCTAGTTGTCTTAGTCACACAAAAGAATTGAACCACAGACCCTCCCAGCCATTCCTAGAGATGTAAGGGGAAGCCGAGTAGAGGTCCATCTTAGCCCCAAAGCCCACCTTGAATGCTCCCAGGCCACAGAACCAGCCTTCTCCTGCAAATCCTCAACGGATTTTTTTTTGGGGGGCGCCTATCCTAGAACTAGCTCTTGTATCTTGTAGACCAGGCTGGCCTTGTTCTCACAGAGATCCGCCTGCCTCTGTCTCCCGAGTGCTGGGATTAAAGGCGTGTGTCACCATCGCCCGGCTCTTTTTTTATTTATTTATGTTTATTGTATATATGTTAGTGTTCTGCTTGCATGCATGTCTGTGTGAGGGTGTCAGATTCCCAGGAACTGAAACTATAGACAGTTGTGAGCTGCCATGTGGGTGCTGGGAATTGAACCTGGGTTCTTTGGAAGAGCAGCCAGTACTATCAACCTCTGAGTCATCTCTCCAGCCCCCGTCAAGTGATGCCTAGTCTCATCATTTTGGAAGAGCCAGGAATTCAGGGTTAAGTTAATACAGTCTTGTAATGGCTGATGAGATGGCTTGGGGGTAAATGTGATGCTTGCTGCTGAGTCTGATCACCTGACTTTGAACCCCAGCACACTCATGGTGAAACCGACTCCTAACCTGTCCTCTGACCTCCACCAGGGGTCCTGGCAGAGAAGTGGCACTTATCTCAGTGTCTGTGTATGACAGTCCTACCCTCTGAACGGTGAGGACCGACAGAGATGGGCGCAGATAGCCGGTAAACTCCCAATGCCCTTTAATGGGACGGGGGACTAAGCATCTGGGCTCTGGCCTTTGCCTGGGAGGGAAGGGGGGGTCAGACAGGAAGAGTGGGTGGGGGAAGGCCAAGGACCAAGAGGTGGATGCTTTTAGGTGGGGTTCCCCATAGGTTCAAGGCAAAGTGGCATGTCCACAGGATGCTGAGTTACGCGACCAGAGGCTGAGGCCCTACCTGGGCAGCCCTAGAATGAAAAGAGTACCCCAAAACCTCACCGTCTCCGGGACTATTTTCAAGTTCGTTTGGTTTTCTCTAGCAGACCTGGTAATTTTCACTTTTAGAAAGTCCCACCTGGTTTCAACCAACAGAGAGAGAAAGAGAACAGCTGGGCCATACCTGTGGGAACTAAGGCACGTCAAAACAAAATCCCCAAATGGGCCAGTGCAGGGCAGAACTGAAGGGATGAGGGCCCCTCCCCTCTACCTCCATGTGATAACACCCTAGTACTGAAAATAATGATGCTTGGGATGTCTCTACCCACAGCCTTGCAAGTACCACCCCAGGCAGAATTAACTGGATGAGAACCTGCCTTTGCTTCTGAGTGGGAAATGGGGCTGGAGACGTAGCTCAGCAGTCACCCTTACTTGCTGCTCCCGTGGAGGACCCCAGTTTGGCAACTTTCACCTTCCTGTAACTCCAATTCCAGGGGATCTGATGCCCTCTTCTGGCCTCCAGGGCACCTACATACATATACATAAGAGTTTTTAGTTTGTTTGTTATGTTTTTCTTTTTTCTTTTTATATTATTATTATTATTTTGGTTTTTCGAGACAGGGTTTCTCTGTGGCTTTGGAGCCTGTCCTGGA
>LOEQ01000320.1:84736-96396 GCA_001685075.1 Bramus lutescens | reverse complement strand
CCAGCATTCTTCTTCTTGGGAATTAGAGAAAGTTTATTCTGGAGCCATTTCAAGTGGTCACAGCTTGGGAACACAGACTTAGACTTAGGTGACCCTAATTTCATGTTCCAAAGTGAAAGCAGTTTCATGAAGCTTTTATAGCTTTACAGAACAAAGAAAGTCATAAATCAAGGCAAGTCTAAAATACACTGGTGAGATGGGCAAGCTTTCCCACAGGCCCAAGATACTAGTTGAACTTTTGGGTTGGTGGAAGCTAGTTGTCTGCTAAATTAATAGATTCTAAAAGACTTTTATCTACCAGGCACAGGATGTTGCGTGGGCAAGGAATGACTGTACCAGAGGGCTAGAACTAGTCCAAGATAAACTAGCCTTTGGACTAGCATCATTCCACAGTAGTACAGTTCTAATCAATGGGTCTCTGCAGACACGGCTTCTTCCCAGTTTTCACCTACATAAACGTGTTGTGGGAAGCCGAGATTACAGGTATATATATGCTACCATTTGTAGTGCCTGTCACTTAAAGGGACATCCAGGGTTAGAGGTGAGCCCTCCCTAATAGGACTAGCTTGTCTTTTGTTTTGTTTTGTTTTTTGAGACAGAGTTTCTCTGTGTAGCTTTGGTGCCTTTCCTGGAACTAGCTCTTGTAGGCCAGGCTGGCCTAGAATTCACAGAGATCCACCTGCCTCTGATTCCCAAGTGCTGGGATTAAAGGCATGCACCGCCACCACCACTTGACCAGGACTATCTTATCTTAAGACACCTGCAATAGACCCAGGAAGATTTGTCTTCCATACAGGGTCACATTCTGAGGTCCCAGGTAGACATACATTTTGGGGGCCACTACTGAGCCTCCTTCAGAGACTCAGAATGTGGTGAACTCTCCCTGTGTCAATGATCTTGGAACCTTTGAGAAGTAGAGGCTGGGGACAGTCTGCACCCTGAGACCCCACCCTTAGGAGTCCTAGCCCAGCAGGGCAGGAAGACCTAGTAAGCCCACCAAGCCTGGGTCAGGAGACCGTGGAGAAAAGACCAATGTGGTGACCCAAAGGCTATCAGGAGTCCATATGGCCATGCAGGGACCTTAAGCTCCTGTGTTTCACTAGCCACATTCTCCATCCTCCAAACCCCACTGGGCAGGCAAGGAAGCAGGCTCAGAGTGTCTTGACTTACCCAATGGTAAGGGTGGACACTGAGCCCCAGACAGAGCCCCACCACCCATAGCTAGCTCTCAGGCTCAGGTTTAGAGAGAGTCCTGACTTGCCCATGGGTGAGGGTGGACACTGACCTCCAGATAGAGTCCTACCACCCACAGCAACCCATGAGCCCATGAGAACAGGAGGCTTTGGGACCTGCTGCCTCTCCCTCTGTGGTGGACAGAAAGCTCCCAGGAGGTGGAGGAGTTGGCAAGTGTCACCACTAATACTGACGGCACAGACACATGGATAAACACAGGAAAAGAAATGACTCACGAAAAGAGGAACATGAGCTGGGACCTGCCCCAGGGCTAGCCTGTAGTCCTACTCCAGAGGCTGAGCAGGATCCCTGGGTCTTTTCTATGGGACATTGGCATATGTGAAAGTTCTATTTCTTGACCTCAGCCAACAGCAGGAAGGCTCCCAAACCTGCAGGCCAATAGCCTCTCAGGTGTCAATCTTCAGACTTTTCCTCAGCTAGCCTATTACCTGTTCGCCTACCTCAACAGTGAGGACCCCACAGACGCACCAGATCTTAGACCTGGAAAATCCTCAGGTCTTTGCTTATCTTCCTCCCCAGGCTGAGACTCTGATAGGTCCTCATCCCGGCCCAGCAGACACAAGGATTCTCAACATGGGAGCAGGTGCCTGTCTCAACAGTAGGGGCTGGCAAAACCAAGCAGTTTCTGCATGCGGTCTCAGGGGCTATTGGGTCTGGGAAGAGAAGCCTGTCACTAACAGTACCAGACCAGAAGGGGCCTGAAATACTCTGTGGTCGGGAAGGACTTAGATCTGGCCCACACTAGGATGTTTATATCTAACTGCCGATCAGAAGGTCTCAGGTTCAGTTCTCGGCTGGCTCACCAACATTTTTACAGGAGTTAACGGGGTCAAAGCCTGGACCGGGAAGCCCTAATAAGTCAGATTTGGCCACCTTTTCTCAGCAGTCAATTTTAAAACATAGTGAAAAGCAGAAAAAGGGAAATTTATTCAATGTGGTCATACTGGGAAGAACAAAGAAATTCAGTGATGCACCCCCGACCCCAAGTTCATCTTCTGGGTCCTGACAGGAGGTTTAGATCAAAGCAGGAGACAAGAGCTGTGCAGGGCTGAGCAGTCCTGGTCAGGGTGTAGTCCCAAACAGCACTGGCCCGTTTCTTTTCTTCCTCTTCCTCCTCTCTCTTCTTCTTCCTTCTTCCTCTTTTTTGGTTTTTGTTTGTTTGTTTGTTTTTGCTTTTGTTTTGCTGTTTTGGCTGTTGGCTGTTGCTCTGTTTGGCTCTGTTTTAGCTCTGTAGACCTGGCTGGCCTCGAACTCAGTTGTCTGCCTGCCTCTGCCTCCCAGAGGTGTGTACCACTACACCCAGCTAAACTGTCCCGTCCTTTCGAATCCCGTCTTTCCTGCAGGGTGATCTGACAAGTCAGAACTGTGTGATTAGGCTTTCAGCCTTTTCCTCCTCCCGGCATGAGATTCCTGGGCAATCCCAGTTTCTTGAGCTTTTTGCTTCAACGGTCTGAAAGTCAAAGAATAGCCTTGTTCCTGCTTGCCTGGCTCCATCTCAACCTAAACCACCACAGGAACCCTGCTGCTGTGGACCCAACCTCAAGCCACTCTCATTGGCCACATCAGTCTGGATTTCACCTTTTGGTTTTCTGTGCACCTCAGCTGTCCTAGACAGTCACCCTCAGTCCTCAGGTGCTAGTCACAGGGAAAGCCCTGGCCACCCACAGCCCTTCTTCCTCTCTATGGACAGAGCTCTGAGTCCAAAAATGGTAAGGAATGAAAAAACTAACGATGGGTGGTGATGGTGCATGCCTTAATCCCATCAGCACTCAGGAAGCAGAGGCAGAAGGATCTCTGTGAGTTCGAGGCCAGCCTAGTCTACAAAGTGAGTTCCAGGATAGCTAGGACTGTTACAGAGAAACCCTGTCTAAATAAACAAAACAAAACAGTTAAAGAAGAGAGAAAGGAAAGGCCATGACTGCCCCTAGGTGTGGTGGAGGAGAACATTTACTGTAGATAAAAGCAAGAGCATAGCCAGAGGCAGGAACATCTGGGAGAGTCCAGTATGGACGTGACCAGGCTGAGCTGGGCCATGCGAAGAGATGGGGGGTGAGAGGGAAGCAGGTGCAGCAGCCAGGAGGCCAAAGGTACAAAAGGGGCGGTCACCAAAATGTCAGGGNGCCGTGGCTGGCCCGCGCCTTGGTGTGCAGACCAGGCTGGCCTCCAATGCACATTGAGCCGCCTCGAGCTACCTCTCATGTGCTGGGACTTGGGGTGTGTACCACATTGCCTGGCTTGCTTTGACTTCTGAGACAGGTACCCCCAAAATCCAGTATCCATGATGAGAGAAAGGGGGGAAAGGCCATGACTGCTCACTCCTAGGTATGGTGGAGGAGAACGTTTACTGTAGATAAAAGCAAGAGCACAGCCAGAGGCAGGAACATCTGGGAGAGTCCAGGCTGAGCTGGGCCATGTGAAGAGATAGGGTGGGGGTGGGGGACAGGTGCAGCAGCCAGGAGGCCAAAGGTAAAAGGGGAGGTTACCAAAATGTCCGGATTCTATAGGAAGAGCCTCTGGGAAGGGCAGCCCAGCCCCTGGGCTGGAGAGTTCAGGGCAGAGGGCAGGTGTGCCAGCCATACATACCCTGTAACGGGTAGGGACTGAGGGATGCTGGGAGAACCTGGCAGCCAGATCCGCTTTAATGAGTTAAATAGACACCTCAGCCGCTTGTCCTGGGTTTGAGACTAACGGGTAAGAAGGTGCATCCCTACGTGTTCCCAGACAGGAAAAGGCAAAAGCCTGGGGAAGGCTGACCGGGAGTGGATTCAGATGATACTGATGTACGACAGGCTAGAGCGGGGAGCAGCAAGAGCTGAGGAGAGTCTTGATGTCTTCCTAGGTGCAAACACCCCCTACCTACCACAGTCCAACTTACAACCTTCCACGTGACCACAGTGCTTTCGTGGGAATCCCGCAGAAGCCATCCACACCTCGACCGTGTCTTGTCTCTTCCGTGCGCTGGTGCTACATGGCAAGACCCTCTTTCTTGACGCTGGAGGGAGACCCCAGCTCAGATCCCAGCCATGAGACCATGAGGGTGAACCATCTAGACACTACACGGGTAATATCTGCAGCACCCTGGGTGGCTGTATTGTCCCCTTCACCTCCTTATTGGCATTGTCACACTTTTATAAGCGATGAAAGCCGGATCAAGAGGTCACACATTATACCTAAGGTCACAATATTGGGAGGCAGTGTTTCTGAAGCCATAGTTAGTGCTCCCCATTTGGGCTGAAATGCTCAGAGCAAGGCTGAAGAGGACCTTGGGCTGGACCAAAATGTGAATTCCAAGATCAGAACATCATAGAATACTTGTTTTAGAAGTAAAGAATCTTGTGTTTCACACCACAGACACACTCAGAAGGGGGGTATGTGAAAACTGAAGAAATCTGGTGAAATCTGCTGTAATCCCAGCACTGGAGAAGTAGAGGAAGGAGGATTGGGACCCCAGGCCAATGCTAGGGGCTGGAGAGATGACAGAGGTTAAGGGCATTGGGTGTTCTTTTCAGAGGACCCTGGTTCAATCCCAGCACCCACATGGCAGTTCACAGCTGCCTGTAACTTCAGTTCCAAGGGATCAGATATCTTCACACAGACATATATGCAGGCAAAACATCAATGCACATAAAAAATAAAGAAGAATCAAGGCCAGTGCTGGGTTCATCAAAAAAAAAAAAGAAAGAAAAAAGAAAAATAAAGGTTAAACAAAATGTGGAATGGCCACATAATGGAATAGTATTCAACCTTCAAAAATGAAAGAAATCCTGAAGGAAAAAAAAGCATGTTATAGGCTTACTATTACCCAGCCTACTACCCATGGCAGTACACCTAATAAACATACTTTCTTCCAAAAAATAAAATGACTAAGGAAATTCTGATACATTACAACATGGAAGAAGCTTGAAGACATTACACACAGTGACATAAGCCAGTCAACAAAGGGCAGCTATTAGTTGAGTCCAGCTACGTGAAGTCTCTAGACTAGTCAAATTCAAAGATACAGAAAGAATGATGGCTGCCAGCAGCAAGAGGAGACAGACATTAGGAAGTCCCATTTAGAGGGGAGTTTTTCCAGAGGTGAGGGAAGTTGAGCAAGATGACCAGAGCAAGCCTGGTGACCTGAACTTCATCCCCAGAACTAAGGATCAGGAGAGCTGACTCCCCAGAGTCGTCTCTGGGCTCCACTCAGGCACTTTAGCATGAGCACGCCCTCAGGATAACAGACAGATCATCCCTCCAGGGACAGTTTGTCCTTTCAGAGTCTAAGCAGACCATCCCCCCGATGGGTTTTACCTGTCCTAAATAACCTGTCCACATATGGAAGTCATCATTTATTTTCTACTGTGGAAGTTAATAATGAGAAGACATATTATGCAAAAAAAAACATTTTAATATCCATTTATCTTTATTTCACGTTTGAGGGTTTTGCCTCCACGTATGTGTGCTCACTGAGTGAGTAGGCCAGAAGAGGGCACCAGAATTAGGAGAGGTTGTGAGTCACATGTCAGTGCTGGGCCTGAGCTGCAAGCGCTCTTAACCACTGAGCTCTCTCCAGCACCAAGCAAGGGAAAACTGTGTCTTAAGTAACAGGTATGGCACTGTATACAAATAAATTTAAAAAAAAAAAAAGAAATAAATCTTTACGTTAAACCAAGGAGTTGGGGCATTTAAATTTGCAGCATGACCTGACTCATCCTGACTAACACTTGAGGCATGAAAGACAGGAAAAGCATTTTCACAGCTTCATGAATACGAGTCACAGAATAACACAATCCTGAGAAACTTTAAATAAAAAAAAAAACAAAACAAAAAACTCCACATGCTTAGAAAGGCAAGATGGCATACACCTGCATTCTTAGACCCAGGAGCTAAGGCAGGAGGATTGCTTGACTTCGAATGTAGTGATATTTCACTTGTATTTTAATAAATAAAGCTTGCCTGAAGATCCGAGAGTAAAACAGCCATGCTAATCAGTCCTACAGACCAGGCAGGGGTGACACGCACCTATAATCCCAGTAGCCACATTAGTTTGCCATAGAAACCAGGCAGTAGTGGTGCTCACCTTTAATCCCAGCACTAGAGAGGAATGTAAGACAGGAGGAGACAGGTTCCAGACTCAGTCTCATTCTGAGATTCCTGGAGGCAGGATCGCCATTTCAGACTGAGGTAGAGGTAAGAGCCAGTGGCTGGCTGTATTGCTTTTCTGGCCTTCAGGTTGAACCCCAATATCTATCTCTGGGTTTTTTTTTTTATTAATTGTGTACATTTGAAGCCATTCAGGCCATCTTGATCTCAAAATACACACACACACTCACGCCTCTGAATGGTTCAAGTTCCCATTTGCTCAGTTTTGTTCTATGAATCTGACATAAAAGAAAAAAAAAGGTTTCTTACAAGTACGGGCATTTGGCCTGCGTGTACATCCGTGTTCCACATGCATACCTGATGCCTGCAAAGGCCAGAAGTCATCGGGTTTCCTGGAACTGGTGTTTCAGAAAGTTATAAGACACCATGTGGGTGCTGGGAATTGAACCTGGGACCTCTGGAAGAACAGCCTATACTAACTGCGGAGCCATTTTCCCAGCCTGAAACTGGAACTTAAAAAAAAAAATTATGTGTGTGCACTCACGTGTGCAAAAGTATCTACAGAGGCTAGAGAGGGGTGTTGCATCCAATGCAGCTGGAGTCACAGGCACCGGGGTGCCACCCAATATGAGTAGTCCAATGCCAGTCCTCTGATGGAGCAGTGTGTTAGTTACTGTCCCACTGCCACGGTAAAACACCACGACCAAACCCTTACAGATGAAGGGTTTATTTGGGGCTTATGGTTCCAGAAGGTTAGAGTCCATAGTGATGGGGATGGTACAGCAACATGGCAGCTGGAGCTAGAAGCTGAGAGCTGAAGACTCGTATCTAGAACCACAAACAGGACGCACGGAGAACACACTCAGAACAGTGAGTCTTTAAACTCCCCAAGCCCACCTCCAGTGAGATACTTCCTCCAACAAAGCCACACCCCCCAGGCCTATCGAAACCCAACCACCAGTACAGAGCAAACATTCACATGCCAGAGAATCATCTCACACAAACACAAATACTATGTGCTTTTAAGTAGGAGTCATCACTCAGTCCCAAAGCTGAAAATTTTTAGTTTAAAGATTTTATTTATTCTGTATACCGTGTTCTGCCTGAGTGCCAGAAGAGGACACCAGATCTTATTATAGATGGTTGTATGCCACCACGTGGTTGTTGGGAATTGAACTCAGGACCTATTGACCTCTGAGCTAACTCTCCAGCCCACAAAGCTGAAATTACGCAACCCAAAGCACACAAGGGATGGGAGAAACAGGGACCTCAAGAGAACCCTTCTGTTGAGATAAAGAACAAGGCTCACTTATTCAAGATGAGACACATTTTTAGTGAGTCTGTGCAAGTGTGTGTGTGTGTGTGTGTGTGTGTGTGTGTGTGAATGCAGGTACACACATGCCATAGTGTGCATAAAAAAGTCAGAAGACCACACTGGGTGTTGATCTATACCTTCCATCGTGAGGTAGGGAGTTTCTTTGTTGGTTTTTCAATGTGTATGCCAGGCTAGCTGGCCCATGAGCCTCAGGAATTCCTCTATCTTCACCTCTCATCCCCCCATAGGATTACAGACACACTCAGTACATATCTGGTTTTCACATGGGTCCTGGGGATTTGAACTCAGGTCCTCAAACTTACATAACAAGAATTCTTACCCACTGAGCCATTTCTCCAGGCCTGAGGTACTGTAACACTGACCTTGGTTCTAGCCACCCCATTATCTGGTAGACGACCTCTATCTAGATCTGAGAGCTACAGAAAAAGCTAGAAGCCCAAGTAGGGCCCAGTGGCACATGCCTGTAATCCTAACACTCAGGAGATGGAGGCAGGAGGAATGGAGCAGTTCAAGGTCATCCTTGGATGGTGAGTTCCAGGCCAGCCTAGGCCATATGAGACCCTATGGCAAAAAATATACAAAAGAGAAGCCACACTCCAAGTAATGGGTGCTCACTGGGTGCTCACTTCCAGACAGCCAGTGTTTCCCTTAGGCAAAGCAAAGCCAGTTGTGACCAGGACACCTGGACATCAAGGAGACCAGCAGGAAAGACAAGCTATGTGGGGATAGGAAGTACAGGGCCCTGAGTTTTATTTGCATACTACTGACATAGTCTCTGCCCCCCCCCCTTGAGTTCCTACCCCAGGAGGAGGGAGGATGGGCCAGCACCAGGCCTGGATCCTCCCATCTCAACAGCACAGCCACTTCCGTCTTGTCAGGTTTCAGACTCATTGTAGGGGCGTCTGTCCGTCCATCTCTCAGGTGCTGCCTCCTCGGGGGAGGTTGACAGCACTGGTAGAATACTATTCCCTTCTGAGTGGTCCGTCAGTCCGCAGGGCTTCTAGTGGGTGGGATGGAGCTGGGAAACCAGAGGCTCTGACCGGATTGGTGGTGGGACCTGCGCTGGCAAGGCCTAGAAGGTGAATGGGGAGGTGTTAGCAGGGGTCACTCAGGGATAGGTCAGGCCCAGTATTAGCCTCAATTCCTCCTGCACCTTGGAGTGAGGGTCACCTTCCTGAGTAGACTTGGGCAGGTGGGAAGGAGTGCCAAAGTTGGGGGGGCGAAGTTTCCAGGGCCTGAGCCCCCATTGTGACAGGATCTGTCCTACCTGGACCCCTCTCACCCCAGGTCGGGACACACCCTGGACCCTACCGGGCAGGATGGGCTGGTGACTGACAGATGTCGGCGCTGCGCTCCACAGGAGACAGAGGACCAGAGGTCAAGACTCTTGGGGACACAGCTTTTCTCAGGCTTTGGAGGGAGGATATCCCAGCCCAGCAGACAGTGCTGTGGAGAGAAAAGGTTAAAGGCATCTGACGTCCACAACCACAAGACCCCTGAGGAGCCACGAGCCTCTCCCTGGGGACCCAGGTATATCTACCCATTGGTTACCAGTCCCACCCCAACCCTCCCCAAGCTGGACGAGAGGATGTGGGTATTAATGGAGTCCTTTCCACACTGGACTTGGCCCTCAACATCAAAGTTGCGTGACTTCACTAAACTATCCCCATGACCCTCAACATCAAAGATGTTCCCTTTCTACCAGTCTGTAGGGGAGCCAAAGGGTCTTTCCCCTCTTCTCTTCTCCCAATTACAGCTACCCTGACCTTTGCCCGGTGTGGAAATGGGATGCAGAATAGAAACACAAAGGTCTGGGATCAAACCCACCTCTCCAGCCAGCTCCACTCTGCCTCTGTGGCCTGTGTGGGGGTGGGGTAAGACAGTGGCTGCGTGGCTCTGGGAAACAGCTCTCCTAAGAGCCATGCATGTGGCACCCAAGAGCTCAGTGGATAGTGCCCATGTAGACATCCATCTTAGACACCATGTGGGGGACAGGTGACACACCAGCTCAGATGAAGCCAGAGGCCTGCTAGCATGCAAGAGCCTTGGAGCAAGCTCTCTTCAGGGCTAGTTCAGGATCCTGCCCACATATACCTGCCTCTAGCATCTTCGGGCAGGCAGCTTACCCGAGGCAGAGCCAGGGTGTCAGAGGCATCAAAGCTTTTCCGTCTATGAATTCGATAGCGGTGTGGGGGGTCCAGGATGGACAAGGGGATGCTCACCCTGTGCAAGAGGCACAGCATCAAGATCAGCAGAGGCCACGTTTGGTACCCTACCTTAGTTCAGTACCCTATTGTCATTGTCCAGTGGGACCTCCAGGAAATTCCAATGTTGTCAACACTCACCTAACCTGCACGGGCTCCGCCAGAGTCTCAGGTCCCTGTTGGTCCCGGGGTATCCCACATAGGCGGCAAGGGGTACCTGGGTCCACTGGCACAGGAAACAGGCGCCGGTTGACACGGTAACAGTACACACCTGTGAGACCCATGATAAACCACCTGTGAGACCCATGATAAACCACAGCTGCCCCTAAGCCGGGGAATTTGCTGCCAGGGCCTCTGGCTGTCCCTCGACACACAAACCATACCATCCATTGAGGAATCACTCTGCGCCACATTTTCCCCAGCCCCTTCCCTCCCAAAGTCTTGGGTCCACACTCAGGGGCACCAAGAGCTGTATCCTGCTATCTCTGAAAGCTGCCGGAGAGAGGTGGATACAAAGCGCAGAACGTAAGCCAGCCAGGCCCCAGCCAGAATGGGTCCCACACTGCTCAGACACCAGGCTGCCCTCCCTGAGTCGCCAGCTCAGAGTACCCTGGTGGAAGTGTTCACTCACACTGGTGGCTCTCTTCCACACCACCGCTCTCCTGCAGGCCTGGGAACACAGCTCTGGGTGGGGGGGAGTGAGAGAAGATGAGCAGGATGAGTGACAGAGTCCCCTAACTACCCTCAACCCTCCTCATGCACCCCCGCTTACTCAGGGGAGCCGCAGACACAGTCCTCTCTGTTGGCTTCTCGGAACCTCTGAAGCACGGAGAAGAAGGCCTCGGGTTTGCTGGTGACTGGGGAACTAGTGTCCGGGGACCCTGGAGTAGACAAAGCACCGGTGAGGGAGGCAGGGCTAGTGGGCTGGGGCCCCACCTCGCCCTAAGACTCTCCACTCACTTGAGGACCAGCTCTGTTTGAGCACCCGTCTGCCCTGACAGTCAGCCACCCACAGACAACTCTCTCACAGAGCCCTTAATAGAGGCCACACACGCATTCTATTCTAGAGACAGGAACTGTGGAGCCCTGGCTGGCCTGGAACTTCATATATAGACCAGGCTGGTCTTGAACTCACAGAGACTGGACTGCCTCCATTTCTTGAGTGTTGGGATTAAAATGTATTGTATACTGTTACTTTAGAGACAAGATCTCATTTAGCCCAAACTGGCCTCCAACTCAACACTTCTGCCTCCACCTCCCAGTGCAGAGACTATAGGCATACACCTGGCTTACATTCTTTTTTAAGATTTATTTATTATGTATACAGTGTTCTGCCCACATGTCTGTCTGCACAACAGAGGAAGGCATCAGACCTCATTACAGATGGTTGTGAGCCATCATGTGGTTGCTGGGAAATGGACTCAGGACCTCTGGAAGAGCAGCCAGTGCTTTTAACCTCTGAACCATCTCTCCAGCCCCTGCTTACATTGTTACTAGCTGGGAAGAGCAGGAAGCCAGACAAGGTTCCCACTCTGGGGAGGCGATATTCTAAAGGGACGAAAGACTAATTAGTCACCAAGAAACTCGGAGATATGATATTGAATGGTGCCGGGAATCTGGAGGCCAGAGCCAGGGGGATGAGCGCCACAGGGCAGGAGGCTACAAGTGAGGTCTGAAAAGGTGACCAGAGCAGAGACCAAGGAAGTCACATGGGCCAATCAAAAGGATAGCCCAGGGCTGGAGAGATGGCTCAGAGGTTAAGAGCACTGACTGCTCTTCCA
>LOEQ01000320.1:69761-80910 GCA_001685075.1 Bramus lutescens | reverse complement strand
TAGTTCCAGGACAGGCTCCAAAGCTACAGAGAAACCCTGTCTCGAAAAATAAACAAACAAAAAATTAATCTCATTCCTTTGTCATACAGAAAGAGACTGGTACAGAGTGCTAATTCAAAGCTTAAGAACTTATGTTATCTGGCGCTGGCATTGAACCCAGGACCTGCAGCATTAAGTTTGTTCTCTGACACAAAGCTGCCCCCAGCCATTTTTTTCTTTTTTGCTCGTGTACCCCAAGGTCACATAGCTAGTGTCAAAGCAGGGTTTGAACTAACCTGTAGGTCCCTGGTTGTTGTGTAGCAGCTAACTCCCCCTGACATCCAGGCACCTCCCTCTTAGAGGGAGGTAAGAGTCTCCTCAGAAAGTTGCAAGATTTTAAGGTTGCTTTAAACAATGGCTAGGGACAGAAATCTGGACTGGAGCCACTTGCAAGCTGTACAGGGGTGAATCAGAACCCACACTAGGTGTGTGTGTCAGTGGTGCAGCTGCCTGCCTTTGGGTCACATAAGTTCCCGAAGTGACCCCAATACACTCATTGGTTCACCCATGAGCAAACCAGCTACACCTGGATGGAATCATTTCTTTGCTCTCTTGGCTGTGCTCTGGAGCAAACAGACCTTTGTTGACATATGACTCCCGACTAAGGGTCTGCGCTTAGGGAAGCCTGGCCCTGACAGGGCTGGTAGGTTCCTGGGAAACCTCTTCTCCAGTCAGCTTAGGCCCTTCAGAGGTCCAGCTCAGGAACACCTCCTTTACTTCTGGAAGGGATGTCTGCAGTGTAGGGAAGCGCTTCCCACTTTTAGAAACACAGTCCAGACTCCTCCACCAGCACCAGAGCTCTTACTCCGGGTTGGGTCAGAACCCCTGCTCTGTCCCAGCCCTGCGGCGCTACACGCTCCCGGGGACTCGGGTCTCCATGCAGTCTGCAGTGGGGAGCAGAGCAGACCCCAGCCTCTCAATCACGCGCACCCACGCAGGGTGCACATCGGACCTGGAAAAGGCGCTTGCCCCTTCTCTACCTGGTCTGGCCGGGTGTAGGCACATCTCTCCGTTCCCAAGATCAGGGGTCGCTTAGGATATAAGGACTCGGACGCCCTCCACGGGGAAGCCGAGGTCCCCAGCAGCCCGGGGCTCCGCCTCCTCTGGGTGGAGCCTTGGACGGTTGTCCTAATTGGGTAAAGCTGGAGCGGGGCCTCCACCAGCTGTCCTGATTGGCCAATTGGCAGGGCAGGACGTCAGACAAACGTTAGTTCGCATCCGGAAGCGGCAGTTTCAATTTGGAGGTGGGGCTAATGGCCCTCATTGCTGATGTGTTGACTGAAAATGTCTGCCAATTTAAATTTTACTGAATGGAAATTACTGGAACTACAGGTTCCGATTGGTCAGTGTGGCCCTGCTACGTGATTTCCGGATGATTGTGGAGCTGCAAGTGGCTGCGGATGGGCGGGACAAGTGGAGAGGGCAACGCATTCCATCTTTCAAGCTTTTTTTTTTTTCTTAAGAGAAAGTCTTTTGAAGCCTAGGCATGCTTCGGACCAAGGGCTCCTCTCGGTTGGTGGGGGAGGATGGATTTACAGGCGTGCCCTATTAGGCCTGCTTTCTTCACACTTCAAGTCTCTGTGAGGTGCCTACTTTGTGTCTGAGGCCCTGGAAGGCAAAGATTTAAGAGTGGGGACAGAGGGAGAGAAGTCACTGGCAAAATTGCAATATAGATACCAAAAATCTGGTCCTGTAAAATATGAACCAAAACTCCCAGAACTTGGGAGGCAGAGGCAGGCAGATCTCTGAGTTTGAGGTGAGGCAAGTTCCAGGATAGCCAGGGATACCCAAAGAAACCCTATCTCTAAAGAAGTACTTAAGACAAAATTTAATGTAGCTCAGACTGGCCTCGAACTCACTATGTCATGAGGATGGTCTTAGGTTGACTCCTTTCTTCTTCTTCTTCTTCAGTCTCTACCTCCTCTAATACTGGAATTACAGCCTATTCCAGCATACAGAGTGTGGGACTGAACCCAGAGCTCTATGCACGGAAGTGTGCTACCTTATTTTTAATGTCACTGTGTCTTAAACGCCCCTGGCTGCTAGCCATTCTCCTTTCTCCCTGTCACAGAGTCAGAAGGCCAGCCGCCCCAGGAAAAGGTCTAGACCAGAGGATACTTGAAATAAGCATCCTGGAGCCGGGCAGTGGTGGCGCACATGCCACCCTTAATCCCAGCACTTGGGAGGCAGAGGCAGGTGAATCTCTGTGAGTTCAAGGCCAGCCTGGTCTACAGAGCGAGTTCCAGGACAGGACAGGCTCCAAAGCTACATAGAGAATCTCTGTCTCGAAAAGACAAAATAAATAAATAAATAGAAAAGAAAAAGAAAGAAAGCATCCTGGAGTTTAGTGTAAGGGGCCTGCTTTGCTCTCATTGTCTTCATTCAATAAGCACAATTTACTGATATTGCAAGTGCCTGACAATTCTGTGCCAGCTCTTGGCGGGGACAGAGATGATGTGCCCTGCAAGAGCATCACAATCAAGACGATGCCACGGCTGTGCTGGTGTACACCTTCAATCCCAGCACTCAGCAGGCAAGGACTCAAGACCAACCCGGTCTACCTAATGAGCTCTGGGGCTGCATAGTGAGATCCTGTCTCAAAACAAGACAGAATTTGTCATGTTAAAGGCCAACCTGGTCTACAGAGTGAGTTCCAGGACAGCCAGGGCTACACAGAGAGACCCTGTCTTGAAAAATAAAAAAATAAAGAAGGCTCTCTCTCTTTCGACCATGTGGGATCTGGGGTTCAATTGCAGTTCATTAGGCTTGGGGGCAAATGCCTTCACCTGCTGAGCTATTTCTAGCCCCTTTAACCTGAATTTTCAAGTGTTCAATACTTAAAACAGATAAAACAACAGAATTTCACACACACAAAAAAAGATGAATTCGTAAAAAGAAAAGAAGGGGAAATCAGAAGAGAAAGCTCTGAAGGGTAACAACTTTGGAGTCCGCTAGGATGGAGAAACGCGTCACTGTCCGGGGATCTGTGGACAGAGGATTGACAGGTCGGGTGGTGGCTGGTCTGAGGGAGAGCCGCCATATAAAAGCCAGATGTGGCACACCTCTGAAACCCTAGCACCCTTATGGTAAGATTGGGGGAGGGGTGGTAGGTGGAGACAGAATGGCCTATAAGCTCTCTGACCAGCCTGCATGTTTGGAAGCAAACATGAGACACCATGTCTTAAGGTGGGAGAGTAAGAACAAACTCCGAACGCTATTCTGTGACCTCCATATGCATGGTATGGCGCATCGATATGTGGGCACGCACAGTTTCAAGAGAGGCGTGCGTGCTGTGGATGTAGATGGCAGAGAGCTTGTCTAGAGTGCACAAACTGAGCCTGGCAAGGCACACCTTTAATCCTAGCATTCAGAAGGCAGAGGCAGGAGGATCTCTGTGGGTTCAAGGGTAGCTTGTCTTCATAGTGAACTCCAGGCTAATAAGGCGACATAATGAGAAAAAAAAAAACAACACAAAAGGGGTAGAGAGATGGCTCAGTGTTGACGGCCTTTGCTGCACAATCATGACAGCTGGTTTTTGTATCCCAGAATCTACATAGCAACCCTAACACACACACACACACACACACACACACACACCAGCTTTAAAAGTAAATTAAAAAAATACCCATGTACACATTGTGGTGTTTCCAAATCTGACCCTTTTTGCCACTCCCGTTGTAAGCACCCTAGTTGAGGGTACTTTCATGCCCTCCTAGAATGCTACTGCCATTGCCTGGCTGGTCTCTTTGCTTGCATCCTCAGTCACATCCGACTCCACAGGGTTCATCGAAGGCTCCTACTGAGATGTAGTCAGCTCTGACTAGCCCTTTCTTGCCTCAGGAAAACAAAGCACCCCATTCTGCCCCAGATCCTGCCTGCTTTCTTTCCTCGCTCCCTTCTACCCTACCCAGATCTCCCAGGACTCCATGACCCAGACTGTACTCAGGTGTTACTTCAGTTAAGTCTCCTCCAACCACACCATCACCATCCTTGTACCCTTGCACACCTTCCTCACACACTTACCTACTGACCTCTTGTCTTCTAAGTGATCCTGGCTCTTATCCAGACAAGCTCTGTTAAGGCAGGAGTTCTGGGAATCAAACCTAGAGCCTCCTGCATGCTGGGCAAGTCAATGGCAGGGTCCCCCCCACACACACACCCAGGATTTCTCTGTGTAGCTCTGGTTTCAAGCTGCCTTGGAACTTGCTCTGTAGACCAAGCTGGCCTAGAACTCGCTGGGATCCACCTGCCCAAGTGCTGGGATTAAAGGCGTGCACCACCACTGCCCAGCTTTGTCTTTTAAGACAGAGTCTCTATGCAGTGTGGCTGGCCTGAAGCTTTGCTGTCTGGGAGAGAGGTTAGTCTCTCCAGCACCCTGTCACTGGTCAGATGAAGCAGGGATGAGTCTGGCCTTACCTGAGAATAACTGAGTCAGGTCTAGAAAGCCATTCCTTGTGAGCTATGACCCAACGGGTCAGCAGCAGCAGCAGCTTGCTAGTGACAGAAGCCCCCGCCCCCCAGTTCCAAATCACACACGCACACTTGGTCAGCGTTTTGCTTCACATACATGTGTACTAGATCATGGTGTTTCTAGAGGGAGGGGAGAGTAAAGGGCACAACTGGAAAGCTGATAGACTTGGGGAAAAGAAGTGTTGGGCTCAAAAGTCGGCTTCACCCTCCCTCCCCTCCCCAATCAGTCCAAGACACTAGGACATCAGCAGCTAGTCTTATTTCTCTTAACTTCAGTTTCCACAAAGGGGCTGAAACAAGCTGGATTCTTAGCACTCACATTATGTCTTAGAACTGCGGCCGCCCACAGGCTTCCAGGAGCTCTTGATCCCCAGAGTCCTGGACGGCAAATGTGTGAACACTAGAGCAGCCCTCGCAGAGCCCAAAACACAGCAGCTCCTGAGATGACTATTCTGGAACACATGCATATCCTGTGATACACACCAGGTAAATTGCCAGCTCAGGAAGAACGGCAGCGCTTGTACACAGGGGGGAAAGGGGGCTGGATCTGAAGAACCAGGCAAGAACTTGGGCCTCCATCCTGGAGGAGTTCTGGATGTCTGGGGTGTGGCACACGCTCAACTCCAAGTGCAAAGGTCATAAGAGGTAAGGGTAGGAGGGGCTGGGGGCACTAATCTGTCGCTGTGGTGAGGTCAGCGTCTCGGAGATTCAGACAGAAAGTGACGGATTGGTTACAGTATGGTGTCATGGACTCGATGAGCCCCTCGAGTTTGTGGTCTGAGAATCTGGAAAGATGTAGTTACCATCAGCTGAGCTCGAGTTTTTGAGACAGACAAGTGGGTGGGTAGGGGTGGGACCTCAGTCAAGAGGACACATGTAGAAGGGCAAGGAGAAGCCACCAATAGCCTTTTCCACTCCCAAGGGCCCTTCTAACAAGAAAGGTCACAGCCAAGTTCTCAGAAGGCGGAGTGGGGTGGCCCGCTGAGTCATTGATGTTTTACATGAAGTCTGAGTGTGTGGCGTTACAGAGAACTGGGTACAGGAATCGCTCTGGATCTGCTGGCCCTCAGAGGCTGGCGTGTCCCTTCCTCTCAGACCAGCCCACAGACTTTGCAGGGCCACTGCCAGGCAGAGAGTTCACACAGGGTCACAACTGGGGCTTTATTTTAGTTTCTAATACATCAGCAGAGATACAGGTAACTCAGGCAGGTGCATCACCTCAAATATACCAGAAGCAAACTCACTGTGTCAGGAGCCTGTTGCGCCCCAGCAAAGATCACACAAGAGTTAGCAGCAAGAAATTAAAGTGCTCCGCTAAATGTCTCAGGTGCAGTCTCTCCCTGGTGGTGTAAGTGGAATTGTTACTTATGTAAGTTCAAATTTTCATTCAGTACTCAGGGACTATACTGAAAAAGAGTTTATTCTATTCCCCCCCCCAAAACAAATACAACATTTGTTGGGATCATGTGACACTGATTTGTCCTGACCCACTGTGAGGTGACCCCATCTGTCCAGCCTGGTAATACACTGACAAATTCTTCCCATTACATGCTGACCTGGATCAATACCATCACTATCCCAGTAAACAGAGTAGGCTGAGGGGCAAGTGAGCACATGGCCATGGGCAGCCAACCAGCAGGACCTTGTCCCCAGGGGAGCTCCTGGCTGTGGGCTTCTGGGAGAAGATGCAGCCCAATGGTTTATCTCTAAGATACTCTCTACCTGGTCTACAAGGCTTCATTAACCCGAAACTTTTTTTTTTTCAGACAATCCACCTGGGTGACTGGAATCTTCCCCACTTTGACCAGTAACAGTTTCAACCCTCAACAATGGGAAGCTCAGAGTCAACAGGAGGCTAAGCAAGCTAAGGAGGTTTAGGAGTAGAACGGGAGGAGGCTTGAGGGTCAGGGCAGTAGAAAAATGGCATCCTGGCTTCTCATGCTGTTTTGTGGCCAGCTGCAGGCATTGGCACAGAGTACAGTCTAGAGAATGGTGGCCATGGGGAGCTCGCAGTAAGGCAGAGAAGAGCTGAAGTTAGGGAGGTGGGCTCACAGACTTGTGCGCCCCTCAGTGCCAGGTCAGGTCGAGAGAGGGATCTCTCCTGTACCTACCTTCTCCAGCCATCCCAGGCAGCCCCATCTTCCACCGTTCCTCCTGCTACATCCTTTAACCACCTGGACCACACTAGCTCTCACTAATAAACCAGGACCATCGGGCCAAGAGCTGAAATCAGAGCAAGGGCCTCAATGGCAAGAAGGGAGGCAAGCCCCATCTCATCCTGTCAGACGTCAGAGCCACCACATCTGATACCCTAATCCACACGCCTTCTCCCGAGCTCTCCCTCTGCTCTGCGTGGCAGAGGTCCCCAGCCTCTCATACGAGCTGCCTCAGTCTAAAGCCCAGGGTGTGCTGAGCCTGACCACCAAGCACAACTGAGAGACTGCAAGTGGGGAAAAGCGCTAAAGCTGAGGCCTAACACAAGATACAAGTACTTCTGGGACAAACGTGGCCCTTCCAGAACTATCCTGAATTCTTCCGGGGAGTCCAGTCACCCCCACATTGTCTTTCTCTAGGTGTGCCTCCTTGGGCTGGAGAAGGTGGGAGTGTCTGCCTGATGCCTGTGAGGGCTCCCCTCAGTATTCTGCAGGGTGGTACCCTGAGAAAGACCTTCTCAAATGCAGCGAACTTCAATCGGGTGAACATGCTGAGTAGACACAGATACGCGTGACTCCTCATGCCGAGCTGTCCCGTCCTTGTCAGTCTCTGTTAGGGTATGCACGGGGTCTCCTGCAGGGGTCGGGTAACTGGTGTGGAGGCTCAAACAGTACAGGACAGTGATGGATGCTTTCCTTCTCTCCGCAGTGGCCAAGGACTGGAGCCCATGGGAGGTGCGGCCCTGCCTCTCTCTGCGCAGGCCGCCCCTGCTGCCCACTATCTGCTCGGCTGCAGGTACTGGTGTGTGAACATGTTGAGTTCACTGTCCAACCAGCCAGCTTTATTCCTGTGAAGACAAGACTGCTTTGTACAGGCAGCAGACTGAACAGGTCACACTAGCCTGTCTGAACCATCACTTAATCCTTCAATAGCACAGTTTCCCACTTTGTAGATGAGGAAAAGGACAGAGTCCAGCTTTTAAGAAAGAGGTGAACTGAGACAATCTTACTAAGTCGCCCAGGCTGGCCTAAACTCAGTCTCAGCTGTGAACTCCTCCTGCCTCAGCCTCCCATGTGCTCTGATTATACAAGTCAATCATCATGGCTGGTTTGGGTTTTGCTGCAACCCAGATTCCCCAAACCTCTGGAGGTCAGCTTTCTTGATTGACAGTTGAAGGTTTGGGTGCTAGCTCAGCCTATCTNGCAGCAGCAGACACTGTCCCGAGAGCCAGAGCTGGTGAGCGGTGTGTCCCTGGTGGTGGGCAGGAGGGGCACCTCTGCACAGGCCAGACACTGACCTGTTGGGGCTAGTGCTGAAACTTCTGAGTCTTCTCTGTCCTCTTTGGGCCTGACATCAGAAGTGGGGGCAGGATCCGCAAGTCCCCATGTGCTAATGTTATCACAGCCTGAACAGGCTGAGGACTACAGTACTTCTACCCTTAGCTGTGGCTGTCATGAAATTATAGTCTCATCTCACAGATGAAAGCCACAAGGCACAGGAAAGCTGAGGAGAGAGTGCAGGGCCAGCACCCAGAACCTGGCTCCTCCAACTGATCCTCCTCCCAGCAAATGTCACAGTTCTACAGAGGCCACCAGTCCTGTTCCTGTGCAGAGACCTGGTGCTAGGCACTCCTGCTCCTGGGCTCAGAGAACTAAATATGACAGACATAGTGGCAGATCTCACAGGGAAAGAAGAATCGAAGTGCAGACCACCTGCACCCCAACTATAGAGCTCCAGACAAGGGACTCAGCTTCCATGCGAACCAATTTTCCTATTAGAAAGTGGAGCTGAGGTGGGCATGGTGGCACTCATCTTTAATCCCAGCACTAGGAAGGCAGAGGTAGGTGGATCTCAGTGAATTAGAGACCAGCCTCATTCACTGTCAAGTTCCAGGCCAGCCAAGGCTACAAAAACTGGGTGAGACAGTCTGTGCCAAGTGCTAAGACCCTGCAGTTCAGAGGAGGGCGACCCATGACGACCTGCAACATCACAGCACTGCCTTGTTTCCTGGGTCACTATGCCCCATCTACAAACACCCCGAGGACAGTGACACTGTGTGTTAAGCCTCTAACACCAGTGCCATCTTGAACTCAGAGCCTGACAAACATCTCACGAGAGCTAAATCCCCAAGGAGCACCTGGGGTCCACACTGGAGACAGCAGATGCAGACAAGCCCCAACTCCCCCAGCGTGGCCACTAGGCCACTCACCTGAGCAATTTGGCTTTGCTCTGAAGTGATTCCAGAGCCTCGACTTTCTTGTTCATGGCAGCAATTTCCTGCTCCAGATTATCCCGGGTGATGTCAACTTGCTGGCACAGATGAGCAAATGTCCCAGACAGTTCCCTGAGGGGACAGAGATGGGATCAACTGGGAAGATGGTGGTTTAGACAGGATTCTACTGGAGGCCAAATCCACCCAGAACAGATCAGCAGCTGAGTCCATCCACATCTGCTCTGGCCTGAAGTCCTGCTTTTGGGATCCTTCCCAGCTCTGCTGTTAACAGCTCCCAATGCCCACATCAAAGACACTGGGCATCACCACAGGAGACACATCAGTCCAGGGGTAAAGCTAACTGAACACAAGAGGTCAGGATTCTGACTCTGATGCTCATCAGCTAGGCAGCGAGGAAAGGTCATATCTCCTTTATCTCCGAGTCTCAGCATCCTCTCATGCATGCAGGTGTGTGATATGGTAGGGATGAAAGTCAGGCTTTCATGCATGCAAGGCAAACTCTCTACCAACAGAGTTATATCCCTAGCCCTATCAGTACACACCAATAAAACATCTAGCTCACAGCTACAAAGCCAGTGCAAAAAGAGTCTGCCACGCCACAGTTTGAGGGCAATCAAAGCATGGTGGCTCAAGTCTGCAATTCCAGGACTCAGGAGGTTGAAGACAGAAGATTGCCTTGACTTTGGAATTAGGCAGTTCAGGGTAGTAAAACTGCCTTCTCCATGCTCCTGACCTGAGGCACTATAACCAGGCTTTGATTTAGGACCCCATAGCTCATGCCCTTCAAGGCAACCTTTAATATTTATTTACTTAAGAGAAAGGGTCTTATGTAGTCCAAGATGGCCCAAACTCTCCCCATATAGCCAAGGATGACCCTCCCACCTCCAGCTCCTCAGCCTTGGACCCCTCTATCATCCCTGGACACAAATCTGGCACTACACAAAGTCCTGGGGCCCATGATGCTGAGACCCAGGGGCTCTTGGGTCAAGCTCAAAGAGAGGTGGGGAGAGCCCACCAATTAGCGTGTCCTTCCTCAGGTCCCTGGGTTACTTACTGCTGGACTTGGTGGCTGCAGTTAGAGCCAGTATAACTGATAATGAGCTGCAGCTTTTCACTGGCATATTCCACAAACTGGCGCTTGAAGGCTCTTTCCTTAGCCTTGGTGGTCCAGGTTAGCCGCTCATAGACGTAGAGGAGGCCGTACAGTCCAAAGGAGAGGGCAATGAGTCTCCAGCCCACTGCCTTCCACACCTGTAGGGATGCATGGTCAATCTGGAGCGAGGTCTCTGCAGCTCCACTGGGGCTAAGAAAGCAGGCACTGTATCCAGCTGAAGTTGGGGGACTGGCATGGCCATGGGCGATAACTTAGGGTTAGAGCCACTGTCCTGATCTAATGAGGAATTGCTTTAAGTTCTGGGGATGGAATGCAGGGCCTGGCACACACTGGACAAGCTCTCTCCTGCTGCGCTTCAGCCCCAAACCTGAGAAACAGGCTTTGTAAGAGAAACACAGGTGATCAAGAGCAACAGCTTGTTCTGGGGGCAACAAGAGGCAGAATCTGGAGTCACTCCTCACAGCCCACTGAAGAGAGTGGACTTTCATGTCACGCTTCATCCTGGCTACATGAACTTGGGCCAGTTTACAGACAAGCGTCTTCATTGACAAAGGAGGTATGTGATGTAAATTTAACCCACAGATTGTATAGCTAGGCAAACAAAATGCTGTAAGATCTATAAAAGGTCTGTCAAGGGTCAGGCCCTCTTCTAGGCCACTATCTATGGAAAGAGCCACAGGATGCAACTCTTAGTCTGAGGGGAGGGGCCTCAGCTGATCTGCCTTGAACTACGTGTTGGAAAAGCAACTCCTGACAGTGCTTGTGACAGTCACCCTTTGCCAACACCACACCCCCAGGGAGATCTCAGATGTGAGGGACAGTGGCTGCAAAGGGTCTTGAGTCAGAACAAGGTGATCCCCACAGAAACAGAGGGGCTGCCCTCAGGGCTTGAGTCAGACAGAGTCACATATCCAGAAGCAAGAGCTGAAGATCAAGGGCCAGGTGGGCCTCCTGCTTAACCTTTAATTGTTCCCTATTCTCTACTTGTTATGGAAGAAGAGGCCTGTGTCAGGTGGAGAGGCTTCAAACTAGCAGTGGGTTTGGGAACATCCTGTTAGTTGTGTGATGTCTCAGAGGAACATGTGAAAGGCCCTGGCCACACAGCCCCCCAGGGTAGAAAACACTCACTGAGCCCCCAG
>LOEQ01000320.1:21047-31882 GCA_001685075.1 Bramus lutescens | reverse complement strand
AGCGTGCTTGCTGGCACGGATGAGGTCCTGGGTTTATTGATAGCACCCCACAAATAATGAGCTGGGTGGTGGTAGCGCACACCTTTAATTCCAGCACTCGGGAGGCAGAAGCTGGTGGATCTCTGAGTTTGAGGCCAACCTGGTCTACAGAGTGAGTTCCAGGGCAGCCAGGGCTACACTGAGAAACCCTTTCTTGAATGCTCCCCCCAAATAACATACTACTACTAATAATTTTTAAAAGCATGCAGCTGGGTATGAAGTACACACCTATAATCACAGCATTTTGGACAGGAGAATCTGAAGTTTAAGGCCAGCTTTGTATACACAGCCCATTCAAGGCCAGAATGGGCTACATGGGACCCTGCCTCAGAATGCCAAAAACCTCCTAAAAATGTCCCTTTTGTGCTGGGCGTGATGGTGCATGCCTTTAATCTCAGCACTCAGGTGGCAGAGGCAGGCAGAGCTCTGTGAATTCGAATCCAGCCTGGTCTACAAAGTGAGTTCCAGGACAGCCAAAGATATACAGAGAAACCCTGTCTTGGAAAACAAAAACAAAAAAGTCCCTTTTGTTCAACTAGTCAGAAAATGACAGTCCCTGACCTGAAGCTCCCCACTGCCAGTTTTTGTTCCACACAGAAGCTAAGAATTGCCCTCTGTTCTTAAATGACTAGAAAAGGGGGAAAAAAATCAAAAGAAAATTACGTTTTCCACATAGCCCAAGCTGGCCTTAGGCCAGTTACGTAACTGAGGGATGACCTTGAACTCCTGACCCTCTGGCCTGAGATTTCAGTTGTGTACTACAAGGGTCAGTTTACGTGGAGTTGAGGCAATCACTCTGAGACTTCCCTGTCCCTAGACATGGCTTCTTGTATCTTTGCTTTGGGGCTGGTTTATTATTAGCGTGTGAGCACACCACAGCATGCACGCAAAGGTCAGAGGATGACTCTGACTTGTATCTATTCTCCCACAGTCTGGTGGTTGGCCTTTGGAGGGCTGTGTTTTGTTTGTTTGTTTGTTTTTTGAGACAAGGTTTCCCTCTGTGTAGCCCTGAACTTGCCCTGTAGGCCAGACTGGCCTTAAACTCAAGAGGTCCACCTGCCTCTGCCTCCCGAGTACTGGAGTCATCGGATTTCTAATGTCTCGGTAAGCCCTGATCTATTTCTAGCCCTCCAGTCTTTCTCCTTTCCCTAATTTGCTTTCTAAACCCACACGACACTGTCCGGGAGCCCCCAAGTTGTCCTGACAGAGTCTATTTCATTTCACAAGAAAGCCCTGGAACCCAGACAAGGACAGAACTATGTTGGAGGCCACAGAGCCTTCTGAATATCCATCCCGCTGCTCCCAATGCACGGCCCACCATCCAAGAAGAGACTCCTGTGCTTGACTCACGCGCCCATGTTCCTGGCGTCGGCGTTGGCCATGCGCATCTCAGGACCCACTAGCTTCACGGACTGGTACTCACTGCCATGCTCCGCCAGGAACTTCTCTACCTCAAGCTTGTGGTGCTGTTCCTGGAGGTGGGAAGGCAAGGAGCAGATGAGGGTCAGGTCCCAGGAAACATAGCAGCTCTGTCAGTCGCCAGAGGATGCTGTCTCTGGCACATTCCTGCCACCTGCATCTCTGAGGGACTCTAGCCAGCTTGAGCTTGGCAAACATGGCTCTGGCCAGCTTTGACCCTCCCCCCGTCCCCCGTTCTCTCTGCCTTGCTAAAAACCCTTAGATTACATTCCTAAACCTATTATTCCCTTATCTGGCCACTTTATCCTCCTTGAGTCTGACTACCAATATCCAGCTACCAAGGTATTGAAGTCCAGCAATCAAAAGCCCCCTTTTGCTCACCTAATTAACATGCCCATTAAAATGAAACACCTCATCTTATAGGCTGCCATCTGCCTATGAGCCACATCTGTCTCCTCTCTATCCAGAGGCAGTCTTTGTCCTCCTCCTTTTTCCCTTGTTCACTTTCCCCTTCTCCCTCTTTGTCCCCTATCCCTGCCTTCTGTCCCTCTGGGGCAAATACATCTCCTTTGTGCTGAGAACTTGTTCTTGGGGTGTCCTGAGCCAGTTCCGTTCCCTTCAATCTGTCAGGTGCTCTTTTCTGGTGATCCGTTCACACTCACCTTTCCTGGCCAGGCCCCACCCCACAGGTCTCTTTCCAGCTCCGTCATCACAATAGCTCCTCCTCCCAGGGACCCTACATCCAGAAGATCTGAGGATCTTTGGAATGTGGTTTTAACCCACATACTGGGCGATCAGAATGCATATACGACAGTCTGAGCTGCCCCCACCCCCGCCCCCTGGACACGGAGAGAACAGGCTTTTTAGTTCTAAACCTAAGCAGGGACGCCCCAGCTACTGACACTGCGGTGCCACATTATCATCTACAAACGGTATCCAGGGATGCGCGTGGCTTGATCTATCACAGGTTAGAGTCAATCAGTAGACCAGTATCGGCTCTGCTCCCTGACTTATGGCAGTGCCCTGCTTCTGTCTCTGCTTCAGGGAAAGATGTCTCCTCCCTCAGGTCACTGGGAGCAGGCAGTGAGTCTAGAGCCAGCACACAGCAGGTCCTCATGTCTGTGACTGTTCGCCTTCTACCCACAGTGGCAGTTCACGCAGGGGAGCTGTGAGCCGTGTGAGGGCAGATCTCACTGCCTATCTATCTGTAGGGCCTGCTGTGCACGGGAGGTGAATGTGAGGAAGCCAGGCAGGGAGCCAAGCTGAGTGGGAGACTGTGGGTCCCTGGGATGGGGCATCTTGTTGCAGCTACACAGGGGAGACACAGACAAGACAGCCGAGTGGGACTCAGAGCCGACAAAGGGCCCCATAGACTGGATAAGATCTGGCCAATCAAAGGCACAGCAAAGCAGAGGAGGCCAGGTTTTCCCTAGCCAGGAGAGTGCTGAACCACCAGGTCTGCTTCCCACAGAGCTCAGTGCTCAGGGCTTGTACCCATTTTCCCTGAAGGAGCTAAAGCAATGGAAACCAACTTGACTTTCACCAGATCAAACCCGCAAGCACTGAGGAGGCAGGAAACAAAAATGACATCAGTCAAGGCGTGGTGGCTTGAACGAGAATAGCCCCCACAGGCTCAGATGTTTGAATACTTGGCCCCTAGTTGGTGAAACTGGGAAGGATCAGGAGGTGTGGCTTTGTTGGAGGAGGTGCGTCACTGCGGGTGGGCTTTAAGGTTTCAAAAGCTTTCTGCCATCCCTAGTGCTCTCTCCCTGCCTCCTGCTCATGATTCTTCTAGATGTGAGCTCTTGAGTGTTCCTGCCACCACGCCTTTGATCCACTGTCATGGACGCTAACCTTCTGGAACTATAAGCCCAATCATAGTTTCTTTTAGATATTGCCTTGATCACGGTCTTCATCAAACAGATAACTAGACACAAGGGTGTCACTGTGTGCTGCCTGTGAGTGGGACAGCCCTTTTCCTACTGCTATGGATAAAATCTAGGGATTTGGGATTGGAGAGTCTGACTGTTCAGTCACTAAGAGTGCTTGCTGAGCTGGGCACGGTGGTGCACTTTTAATCCCAGCACGGGGGAGGCAGAGGCAGGCGAATCTCTGAGTTTGAGGCCAGCCTGGTCTACATAGTAATTTCCAGGACAATGATGGCTGCACAGAGAACCCCTGTCTCAAAAAAACCAAAATAGATAGATAAGTAGGTAGACAGACAGACAGACAGACAGACAGACGAATAGTGAGTGCTTGCTGCTCTTCCAGAAGACCTGAGCTTGGCTCCCAGCACCCATGTCAGACAGCTCACAGCCATCTGCAACTCCAGCTTCAGGGAATCCAACACCCTCATCTGGCCTCCATGGTAACTGCACTGACGTGAACATGCACACATAATTTTAAAAATTAAAATATTTGGAACCCAGGGGCCCCCCACACACTGGGTAAGTATACGATAGCTAAGTTACACCCTTAGCGCTTTATGAAACTTTTATTATGGGAGAAGGACAGGCTCACTATATAACCCAGGCTGATCTCTAACTACAAACCTCACACCTCCCCCTCGGTAGCTAGGCAGTTCCTCCCACCCCTTACTCTTCTATGCACTTCACAGGTCAACTTGTTTAACCCTTGCAACACTTCAGTGTGATTACCTCAATTCCAACCTCGATCTCTTAAGTAAGGAAAGAGGAGCAGAGAGTTTAAGGCTGGTGCCCCAGTCACCCAGCCAAGTACCACCGCTGGGATTTAAACACAGGTCTGACCCAGTCAGCCTAGTGATTTGGGGACACAGCCCACTGGCCACTTCCATTCAGTCCAGATTCAGGGGGATCCTCAGAGGTCTTAGGCCAGCTCACGAGGCTGGGCCCTTGAGTCGAGCCCCACATGGCATCTTCTACTCACGTGGTTGTGAATAAAGAGTCGAATCTGTTTCTGGGGGTATCGCAAGCGCAGCAGCCGCAAGAAAAACAGGGAGAGGAACGGTGTGGGCTGCTCAATGAACACACCAACCAGGACAGTGGGCAGAGCTTCATCCTGCAGAGGGCAGGAGGGAAGAGGAGTCAAGAAGGGTCTCGTCACTGTCTGCCACCAAGTCCTGACTGCAACCCAAGGAAACCTGAGGTGGAGGCCCATGGCCTCAGGAAACTAGATGCTTGAGTTGCGCAGTATCAGTGCAGGCCACGCAGGTGTGGGACTGGCAGGACACACAGTGAGGCCTGCCTAAGAATGGTATAACCAGTTCCCAGGCTCTAACGAGAACCAGTGGATATCATGATACCAGATCCTGGCTGGTGTGGTGTTCAAGCTAGGCCATAAAGGACAACAAATGCTCACAGCACAGGAAGAGGCTAGGGGAGGATAAAGGGCTAGCAAGAAGAAAACAGACTCGGACATCCGGAAGGAAGCTGGAGCCTGGGTGGCCTGGAGGAGCTTCCTGGAGGCACTTGGGTGGCCCCTCTTTACCTCTCTCGCCAATGCGCCACTCCGCTTGGGGTCACCTTCCCTTCCCCCCATCTCATGGGACTGTCCTCAACTCAGCTCAGGCCTGGCCTCACCCTAATGCCCTTGAGGCTGCGTAGGCCCTCGTCGCACACGGTGCAGCCCGTCTCAAAAGTCCAGAATCGAGGGATGTAGTTGCCCAGGTAATTCAGCTGCAGCTGGTGGAAGTCAAATGCAGTAGTAAGGGCCCAGCCAGCCACACCCTCAAACTAGCCAATTCCATCTCCCCTCTGCCTGCCATCTTTCAGGGTCCGGGGGGGGGAGCCCCCATCACCCAGGAGAGCACCTGGCTGCTGGAGCTTATAGAAACCCAGATTCCTAGGGACTGGGCCTCACAGGATTTCAGGCACACAGAGTTGGGTAGAACCAAGATCTCCATTTCTCTTAATTTGAGGGGGGCAGAGTCTCAAGTAGGCAAGGCTGGCCTTGAACTCCCCAGGTAGCCAAGAATAACTTCAAATTCCTGATTCTCCTGCCTCTACTTCCTGAGTTCAGAGTTTACAGGTGTGTACTACCATGCCTGCCTCATGTGGTCCCTGGTGACCAATCCCAGATCCTCAGGCAGGCTAGGGGCAAGCCCTCTACCAGCTGAGTAACAACACCTCCAGCCCAAGATCTGCATTTTCCCCCAGGCTCTCTTTCCTCTTCCGCCCACAGGATTCTAAGGCTGGTGACTGACAACCAGTCCTCCAGGACCACTTAATCAGGGCCTGCTGTCCCCAGACACCATCTGCCCCAACCCCTTCTACAATGCCACGAGTGCAGCAATTCTATTTGTGACAGATTGGTTCCCAGGGCTGGTATCCAATACATGTTCACTCAATGAATAAATGCCATATCACAACAGTGTAAGATGATTCTGGAACCTTCCTCAAAACCTAGATGAGGACAGTGGGCTATGTGGATCATATGATCCAGCAGGAATGGACAGGGCACCACGACCACCACAGTGGAGAAACAGGACACCAGGCCAAGCTTGTATCAGAGGACCCCAAACAGTGGCACTAGCCCCAGGGTGCAGTCACAAGAGAAGCAGAATTGGGACTCTGGCTTCTTCCCACGTTCCCTACAGTTGGACCCCTCCCTACCTTGGTGGGCCCATTGCCATGGATAACCACTGGAAGCGTGTCATAGGCTAGATTCCGTGCTCGCACGTGGCCCATTTCAAACTTGAGTACGACTTCATCTGGGGATTAGAAAGCACAGACCCACACAGTGGCAGAGGGACCAGGGCTGGGGACTCACAGGCTGTGGCTCTGCGAAGTCACCTCACCCATTTTTCGGGACAGGGGACAGGGTTTCTCTGTGTAACAGCTCTGGCTGTCCTGGCACTTGCTCTGTAGACCAGGCTGGCCTTGAACTCACAGAAATCCACCTGCCTCTGCCTCACGAGTGCTGAGATTAAAGGTGTGCGCCATCGGTCTCCCCATTTTAAATTCCCTCTTTTGAAGATTTTTTTATTCGCGTATGTGTGTCTGTGCACATGAGTGCAAATGCCCAAGGAGGCATCAGATCCCCAGCAGCCAGAGCTACAGGTGGTTGTGAGCCTGACATGGGTACTGGGAACTGAACTCCCATCTCCTGGAAGATTTCCTGGCCACTTTAAAAATTACATTTAGCCAGACTTGGTGGCCCATGCCTTTAATCCTAGCAGGCAGATCTCTGAGTTCAAGGCCTATTTGGCCTGCAGAGTGAGTTCTAAGACAACAAGGGCTACACAAAGAAACCCTGTCTCAAAATAAAAATAAAAGTTGCACTGATTAATTTAATGTTGGGGGTGTATATGTGGAGGTAGGAGAACAACTTGCCAAGGTCAGTTCTCTCTTTCAACCATGTGGGTTCTGGGGCTCAAACTCGGGTCTTCAGGCTTGGCAGCAAGCGCCTTTACCCGCCAAGCCATCTCACCAGCCTTAGAATCCCTTCTTGGTGGGGTAAATGTGTGGTTGGCAAACATTCAACACAGTGGCATGGAAGGAACACAGGGGCAACAGCGACCCCTGTCTTTTGTGTGGTGACCCATTAGAGCCACAAGTGGGATGGGGGAGGGGCAGCACAGACTAGAACATCCCAGCTTCAGACACAGGGGCAGTACTGAGAGCGGTGTGTATGATATGTATGATCAATTAGGAAGACCTGTGGCAGAGCAAAGTCATCTCCAGTCTTGGGCCCAAGGAGAAGTGGTCCCTTGTACTGACATGGCATGCAGGATGGGGCCGAGGGCCAGCTGCCTGCAGTGGCTATCCCTGCAGTCTCCTAAGCCCAACAGCTGCCCTCCTCCCACCTTCTGAGAGACACAACTTTGCCCCCATGACATCTGTAGGGTCTCTGGGATCCAGGCAGGAGGCTGACATTAGCTCAGTGCAATGACCGAGGAGGGGTTACTTGGTTTTTCTTCTTTGGTTCCAATCCTGACAGGAATCCTCAAGTCCTTCCGCAGCCTAAGCCTCACTTCCTCCTCAGGTTTCACCCCCTTCCCTCTCAGGCCCCACCCCTTGCCAGTGCTACAGCTCACCCAAGGCTCCATCCAGGTTCTGGAAGATTCGGCAGCGGTGGTCCAGGCTGATATTGATTTGCTCCTGCAGGAAGGAGGGCCTGGGCTGCAGCAGGGTCAGGCCCCAGCCAAGACCAGGTCCCCAGCACACCCAGTATCGGGATCCTGTCCCCACACTGGCTCAGCCTGCTACATCCTGGCTCTATTCAGAGAACCAGGAAATCTCAAGGCCGGGAAGAAGCAAAGGAAGCAGCTGGTTCAGCCATAAGGACAACAGCTGTGTGACAGCACACACTAAGGCGTGATGTTCCTATGTGCCAGTCTCCAGTCCTGAGCTCCTATGTACGTGCATGAATCTGATCGTCACAACATTCCTGAGAGAGATGCTAACAGTATGGTTTTTTACTCCTTAATACATTATTTTTTGGTTTCTGAGACAGGATCATAGATCATGTACAGGCTGGTTTTGAGCTGCGTAGCCTAGGCTGGCCTCAAATTCACTATCCTCCGGTCTCTCTGGGATTACAGAGACACCACCAGGTGTAGCTTTTTTTTATTTAATGTTTATTTATTTTTATGTGTATGCGTGTTTTGCCTGCATGTATGTAAGTGTGCCACGTGCATGTGCCCACAGAAACCAAGAGAGCAGCAGATCCCTAGAACTAGAACTACAGACAATTTTGAGCCATCACGTGGGTGCCAGAAACAGAAGCCTGGTCCTCTGCCAAGAGTAGCAAGTGCTTTTAACCACTAAGCCATCTCTCCAGCTACATACATTTATTTATTTTGCATGTGTTTATGTTTGTGTGCATAAGTCACCATGCTCTGTAATACCCACTGACCACAACAGAGGCCCTTGGCTTTGCTTTAACCCAACCACACTGCACCCATCACTCCAGAACTGTAAGCAATGACCATATTATTTTAAAGCCCCCAAGTCTATGACAGTTTGTCACAACAGAGCAAATGGACAGAGGCACTAACCCAGTGGCTCAGAAAAGGACTGTTCCCATTTCAGCCTGGCTAGTGTGATCCAGGGTCAGGAGTCCCCAGACCCCTCTCCCCAGCTCACCTACCACCTCTTACCTTCTTCTCTGGGTCCAAGAAGATCTTGGTGTAAAAGAGCTGGTCACTGTCACTGTCCTGGCCCTCCCACTCGGCCACCAGTTTGCTGAGGTTGGGGACATAACCAATGAAACCTGCAGTGGTAGAGGGGACAGAGACAAACATTTAGCCTCCAGCCCCTGGGCTAGCTTTCTCCCCTTCCATTCACCTCCGACTGTAAACCTTACCTCTTCACTTCCGACTGAGGGGGAGGTGGGATACACGCTAGCTAAAGCACCAGCTAAGCTTTCCCAAGATCAACGGAACCCACTGAATTGTACCCACTTAGTGCTAGGCTCTTAGAAAGCAGATCTGCAAGGGTCCAAGCTTGGATCACTTTTATATAATCATCTGAGCAACTCAGATCAGAGAAGGGAGGAGTCTGGAAAAATGACACAGAGCACTCCAGGGTCTGTGCCTTAACAAGCAGGGGAAGCCCAGAGGAGCTCCTGGATAAACTGAGGACTGCACAAGCAAGAAAGGGAAGAAACAAGACGTAACCCCTGGGCTAGGCAACTTCCCTATCCCTGCCCCCGACCACGGAAACCATGTTAGCTCTCTGGGTCTGTGGTTCTACTCTCTGAAAGGACAGAGAAAGGGCAGAGGGCTGAAGTGCCAGAGGGGTCACAAGACAAAGACAGAGGGCCAGGCTCAGCACCAGGAGAGGAGGAGGTCCAGAGGGCAGTGGGTGTACATCTGAATAGATACAGAGGTTTTTAGTTGTTTTTAAGAAAAGATCTTATATAGCTCTGGCCGGCTTTGCCCTCATTAACTAACCAAGGAGGACCTATGATCCTCCTGCCACCATCTCTCCAATTCCAGGAGTACAGGAGTATGGCACCATATTGCCTGTGCAGTGCTGGCCATGGAAGCCAGGGTTTTGAGCATGCTGGGCAAGCGTTCTATCAACTGAGCTACACCCCCCAGCCCTGTTTCTTGTTTTTAACTTTTTTACACATTTATTTGTGTGTGTGTGTGTGTGAGAAAGTATGTCCACATGAGTTGTGTGTTAAGTGTGTGTGGTATAAGTATGTGTGTGTGTAAGTCAGAGAAACACTTGCAGAAGCTGCCGCTCTCCCTCCATCATGTGGATTTTTTTATTAAAGATTTATTTATGCATGTTTTATGTACATGAATGCTCTGTCTTCACTCCCACCAGAAAAGGGCGCCAGATATCATTACAGATGCTTGTGAGCCACCATGTGTTTGCTGGGAATTGAACTCAGGACCTCTGGAAGAGCAGCCAGTGTTCCTAACTGCTGAGTCATCTCTCCAGCCCCCATCATGTGGGCTCTAAGGAACAAACCAGATTGTCAAGCTTGATGGCAAGAAGCTATGGCCACTGAGAAATTTCATTAGTCCTGCCCTCCCCCTTTTTTTTGGACACAGGTCTCGTGTAGCCCACGCTGGGCTACTGGACTCAGTAGTGACTCCAGTTTCTCCAGCACAGCTGGATGGCTTCAACTAATTGAGGAAGCCATCCCTCAGAGGCTCTCTTTGAGACTGTGTGCATTTGGAACTCACGACCCACAGCGACGTCAGGTACTGGATCCCACGCCCTGTACACAGCCTCTTACCTCCAGAGCCTAGGAACCGCTTGCCGTCAGAGACCACCGGATACTTAGCCTCCAGTCTCCGGTCGGGGTAGATGAGTTCCTCAGCTGAGAAGACCACCCGGCTCTTGGCCTGCTGGAACTTCTTTAAGAGTTCTTGAGGCCCCGAGGCAAACACCACATCGTAACTGTGGTCAAAGCAGGAAGAAACTGAAGCAGGTCCAGAGAGGGATTCCCCAGAAGGACACAGGGATCAGGAGCCCCTCGCATCCTGCACCAGCCACCACCTGGGAGACGGAGCTGCATGTCCCTACCTCCCTAAGTCTGCCACATTTCCATGCCCATGCTGGGCAGAGACAATCCCCATAATCCATGCCCTTGTCGTATTTGAATGTGGCTCATCCGTCATCTCCGGCAGTTCATATCTCTTATCTTTTCACCAGTAGAGCATTGGCCGACATCAGAGAGACTTCCTGGGGTCTCCCGACCTTAGATAAGCTTAGCTAGAGGAAGATTCCCTTACGTGTGATGTCCAGGTCTTATTTTGGACTCCCTGCCCCAACACACACACACACACACACACACACACACAGCTGCACCCCAGGGACCAAATCAGGAATTCCCGGCACACCCACCTGTCAATGAAGAGAATAACCAGGTCCTCCTTGTCTGCGTGCTTTTCCAGCGCCTTCTTCAGCAGCCGGACCTTCTGTCCTCCCCCTGCC
>LOEQ01000319.1:390381-430810 GCA_001685075.1 Bramus lutescens | reverse complement strand
TTTACTGTTTGAGTCAACAGTTACTCAGTGTGTACTTTGTTTTAAAGAATGGCGAGGAACAAAAGACAAATCAGAAACAATATTGCCTTCAAAGGAAATAGTTTCCAAGGCAATTTATAACTTATAAATAGTTATTTGCTTTTGTTTGCATAGGTATCATCATTGTTTTGCAGAGGGAGTTGTTCGCTTTAGTTTTGCTTTCACATGCTGTAGGAGTGATCATGTGCACTTAAATGAGCTGGGGTAGTACACCAAGAGCTGTCCATTCAGAATTGAGAGATGGAGCAAGAATACAGAAGATAGTATTTTAACAGGTGGATTATTAATCTGGAGGGTGAGGTTGCACTTCAAAAAGAAAGAAGGAGCTGGAGAGATGGCTCAGAAGTTAAAAGCACTGCCTGCTCTTCCAAAGGTCCTAAATTCAATTCCCAGCAACCACATAGTGCCTCACAAACATCTCTATATATACAGATATAATATATCTATTATATATTATAATGCTATGATGCCCTCTTCTGGCATGCAGGCATACATGCAGGCAAAACATTCATATCTTAAAATTAATTAATTAAAATTTAAAAAGAAAAAAAAAAACCTGGGGGGAAGCGAGGTCTGATAGAGGCCAGAAAACACCAGCTATGTTTGGAGCAAAAGTAGTCTTTTTGGCTGGAATATGGTAAAGAAAAAGTAAATAAGTTGAGACCTATTTGTGTATGATCTTAAATATCAGATGAAGGTGTTTGGAAATAATTCAGTAGACAGTAGGGAGCCACTGCAGTTTTTTGACTAACATGATCTTAACTATAATTTGTATAAAATAATCCAGTAGCATTGTTAGTAATGAACAATTGAGGAAATGATTTTTCTTTGTAGTATCTTTTTTCTCCCTGTAAAACTAAAATAAATGTAAACTTAATTTAGCTATCAAAAAATAGTAAGAATCTTACCAATGAATATGGCAAAAAGAAATACATGTTTATATCTGCATACTGTACCAATTTTTTTCTCTTTTCCCCTCTTTTTTGGTTTTTCAAGACAGGGTTTCTCTGTGTACCCCCGGTTGTCCTGGAACTTGGTTTATAGATCAGGCTGGCCTCAAATTTAACTATCTTTCTGCCTCTGCCTCCTGAATACTGGGACTAAAGGTGTGGGCCACCGCTGCACTGATTTTTAAAGCTGATTAAATTTATCCATTGTCAACTTGTGGTTTGAATTTTTGTGTTCAGACTCTTTGACAGTGAGTTAGTTATATACCACTGATAAATTAATCTTTCAGGGCTGAAGAAATGGCTCAGAGGTTAAGAGCATTGGCTGCTCTTCCAGAGGTCCTGAGTCCAGTTCCCAGCAATCATGTGGTGGCTCACAACCATCTATAATGAGATCTGGTGCCTTCTTCTGGCCTGCAGACATACACGCAGTCAGAACACTGTATACATAATAAATAAATAACTTTTTTTAAAAAACTGTTACAAATTTATCTTCCAGATTAATTAAGATGAATTAATTAAGCCTTTCATGCAGTGTTTTGTTGTTTTTTTTTCTTTTTTGACTGCTTAATAGCTTTCACATTTCATAACCCAGTAACATAGACCTTTCCCCATTCATCTCCCCTACATTCCCTATCCAATAGACTAGATTCCTTGTGATGTTTTATTTCTTTATATTATCTGCTATAGTTGTTGTGACTTCAGAGAGTCTTAAGATTGCAGAGGAGGCTGCGTATTGAGGTGCCAAGAACTTAGAAGACTAAGTCATTTCTAGTGGAGCGGAGATGAAAGGTACTTCTTAGACTTGTTGTGTGCCAGGTATTGTGGCAGATCATGGAGAACTGATGGTAAGTGACACACAAGTGGTCTCTGCTCTTTGTAGACTTCATCTGCAGAAACAAATGTTAACCATTAATAATAATTAGACTACTGTGGTAATTACAAACTGGAGTGAGTCCTGTCAGGGAAGTACTCTGGGGTACTTGAAGAAATTACATGAGGTTAGGGAAATAAAAAGGGAATGAATTTTGAGAGGCACTTGGGGGAAGGTCTTTTCGAAGAAGTGAATTTAAAGCTGAGAATTAAAATGGGAGAACATGTAGATAAGTAGGGTGAAAATGGTGTTCCAGGCTGAGAACAGTATTCATGAAGGACCCCACATGGACAAGAATTTGTAGAATTGGATGACCTGAAAGGTCAGTGTGGCTGGAACAAATTTTGATTACTGAAGACATAAGAAAAACCTGGAAGGATCAGATTATGTGTAACCATTGAAACCACATTAGAGGTTGAGAGTGATGTAACTCAGTTTGTAGAGTGCTTTCCTAACTGTCATAAAGTTCTGGATTCAATCCTCAGGACCACATAAATAGGTCATGCTGGTACAGGCAGGAGATTCAGAAGTTATGGGTGTTTGAGACCAGTCTGGGGTGCGTAAATTCATTGTGGGAAAAAGTAGCAATGGAAGGTTTTGAAGTGATAGAATCCAATATATGTTTATTAATATATTATATATATTAATAATATATGTCACATCCATCTCTTTATTTCCACTATACCTACCATGAATCTACATCTCATGAGTAACTGTTTTCTGCTTTCACCATTGCAGCCTATTGATATAAGTTAGCAGTGTTTTTCTTCAGCTCTTTTAAGAGTTTCCTTCCCATTTCCTTTGGAGTAAAGGAAAAAGTATGCTTCCACATCAGGAAATCAAGGTTGCTTTTCACTAGGTACCCATGCTCTTCACCTCCTAACCTTCTTCAGGTCTTTACATGACTGGCCATTGCACTTAACATCAGACCTCATTCTTGCCCACCCCTTTTCTCCTGCCTGCTTCCCTCTCTTTCCTGCCTGCTTTCCTCCCTTGCCTGCCTGCCCTGCCGTGCCCTGCCTGCCCATCTGCCCACCCACTTTCCCTCCCTTTTTCCCTCCCTTCCTCCTTTCTACCTACCTACCAAAACACTTAGTGCCTTGTAACCTAGCATATTTTGAAAGTTTCACTGGATAGAGAGAGAATTTGTGTGCACACAGAGCTAGGTTATTTTTCTTATATTCTTATTTGAAATAGTCCTTGAATTAATTCTGATTCTCCTATCTTCACCTCACAAGTACTAGGATATGGTCATATGCCACAACACCTAACTAGATAATGAATTTTATCAATAGTTTTGTCACTTGTGTTTTCTTAGTATATAGGGTGTTGCATATACCAGGCAGTGTATCACTGTTTAGTAGATGAATGGAGTAAAAGCAGAGGGCACTGTTAAAAGACAGTCTGAATAGTTATGGTAACTGAGACAGGAGTTGGGAAAGATGTGGAGAAGTAGTGGGCTTAAGGGCAGGATTTGGAGGTAAAATTAATAGAATAGTTCACAGTGATAAAAAAATTGTTTGCTGGTTTGTTGTCTCACAAGCATAGAGTTCTCTTAAACTACCATGTTAGTAATTAGATGAGAGATCTTGTTCAGTGTAGTAAAGACTAATAAGAATTTGATAAGTATTCGGCTGCTGAAAATATTTGTATAACTTTTTGTATTTATTTGATTGGTTGTTTATTGGACATTGGGAGGATTGTACTCACAGGCTCAAGCAATGCGCAGGAGGAAGTACTTCTATGTTCTCAGCCCTTGTATGCTGTTTTGTTTTGTGTTTTTGGAGACAGTCTCATGCTGCAGGCCTGGAACCCACTTGGAACTTACAGGCTGGCCTCAGACTCAGCAGCAATCTTACCTCAGCCTCCTGCATGTTGGTACTACAGGCATGAGCTAGCTTCCTTGTATACTTTAAAATAGGCCCTTGTGATGGCTGTCAAGATGGTTCTATGATTGAGAGTACTTTCTGACAAGCCTGATGGCCTGAGTTCAGTTCCTTCCACGTGGTGGAAAGAGAAAAAAAACCCAACTGCTACAGGTTGTTCTCTGACCTCCACATATGCAAAGAGGCATCACATGTCCACACACTTACAATCAAAATAAATAAAACATTTAAAATTTTAGTGGCATTTGTGAGATCATAAGTACCCTGTGGTGTGGTTCTCACCTAGGCCAGATTTTGCTCACCTATTCCTCCCAGGGAGAAATACCCTACAGTGAACAGATCAGTCCATTTTTCATGCTCCCAAAATTGTCTGGTTCAAAAAGTCTGTCGTGCTGTGTTTGAGAAACTAGAGTTTGTGATGTTGCATTCATAGACTTGAACTCTAAAATAACTTCATATTTATTTAAAGTGTGATTAGAAATGTTGCACTTTCTTTTTCTTATTTTTTAAAATTATAATTACACCATTTTTTCCCTTCCCTTCCCCTGCAACCCTTCCAATGCTTCCCCTTTTACACTCTCTCAAATTGACTCACTTCCATGTACGTGCACATAAATATATATCCTTTAAAAATATTTATCTTGGAAAAAATGTACATTATTTTAATTCTGCCTGTTGTTATAGTGTCTTTGAGATACTGCAAATTCTGTAAGTCTATCACTGGCATTAAGATCAGTGGTTTCTGAATACACTGTGAAGAGTTGTGTGATTGGGTGTTAGTCAACTAAGTATTGACTAAAGTAAGATTTTATAAAATAGTAATTGGCTTTAAAGCAGTTTAAAAGTGATACTTTTACAAAATCTTACTAGCAAATATTGGGAATAAGCATATTATCCTAATTTGAAGGAAAGCATGTGTAGATATTCTCAGGTAATTTATCAGATGTCAAATATTTAAAGTTGGTATAAAGGGAAACAAAGTGATAATAATGAAAGTTGCCTTAGCACAACTTTTGGAGAACAATTTGACACATTGTGGTTTTAAATGTTTGTATTGTTTCACTTAGATACTCTGTCATTAGTCATTTGTTTACAGAAATAGTTAAGCTAGTAGAAAAAGATATAAATAGTGCTATTCTTGAAGCGCTGGTTAAGTAAAATAGAAATAATTCAGTAGAGCATATTGCTCACAAATCATTAGTGTGTTATTACATTGTTTTTACACCCCCCTCAAAATGAGAAAGAAATGTAAAATATATAAAATAGAGGAAATAAAAACCACAAATGTGTGTACATGTATAGCAAAAGATACATATTTACATATCTGAGTCATCCATTGCAGAACAACCTGGAGAAGTGAATACTAAATCTAATAGCAATAGGATAACTTCCTGTGTTTTAAACTTACTTGGTTGTTCATACAGAGTATCTTTTAGAGTCAGTGTCAGCAATCTGCTTTACTACTGGCATGGTTGCTTACTCATTTTATAACTGTCTTTTTCCCTCTTTAAAAATTGGTTTTTAATTAAGTGTATTGTGTGGGTATGTGCCTGTGAGTGCAAGTGCCAGCAGAGACCAGAGACATGATCTCTAGGATCTGGAGTTATAGGTGGTTTTGAGTTGCTCCACTTGCTGGGAATGTAACTTGGGTCCTCTGCTCTTAACTGCTAAGCCATCTTTCTGGCACCTACAACTGGACACAGTTGTAGTGCCCTACAATTGTATATTTTATTGCTTTAAGTTGACTTATGTCAGCATGTTATAGTATAAACCAGTTATTTATATTAATACAGTTTTAAATTAGGTAATGATTCCTGGGACTTCATTATTTGCTGCTTAGTTAATATTTTTTAATTAATTAATTTTTAAAAACCCTTTTTCATTTTACGTATCAATCCCACTCCCTCCTCTGGTTAATATTTTTAATTCATGACTTAAAGATGAGAGTCAGTTAATATCTTTTAAAATACTAGTCTTTAATACACATTTTTTATCCTGTAGGTGGCGCTCGTGGTTTTTTTGTGGTTTTCTTTAGTGCTATTTATCTCTCAGAATATCCCTAAACTGAGGGATCGTTTAATCACTGATGCTGCTAATAGAATGCTTATCTTTCATGTAACTATTGAAAAATCATATTTCCTTGCTATTATTTCAAGGAATATTTGTAACAGAAAAAAATTATCTAAATTTTTCCTGCAGAATTAATTTTACATCTATCTCACTTGTCTACTACTTAGTGCAATCTTTGGAAAAAGTGATTTTAATTATGAATTATACTTGCCAACTCCTCAAAATTTCAAAAATTCACCACATCTAGCAGAACTAAATTATCACAATGCGTTTTCTTTGAAGCCCTCCCTTCCCTTTTCTTTGTGTGTGACTCTCCCTCTCCTCTCCCTTTCTTTTCCTGCCTGTCAAGTTCAAGAGCAGCTCAGATGCCATGAATTAAGTGAAGCACAAAAGGGAGAAAGGAGACCCTTTTGAAGAACAAAGGCTTCCCATTAGGCTGCCATGTTCTTTTCTGACCAAGAGTGCACCCTGCATGGTTTCTATTGTTGTCCACATGCCCTGCACATAAGGTAAATATAGTAGATCCTCATTACCTCACGTTTTCCTCCCCTTCCTCCTATGCCACACACAACCAGTGAAGCTTTAGGCCTTTGATATCTTAGGCATTCTTAATAAAGTTGCTTTATGTCCTTTTAAAAACTACAGGGATAGAAATGGAAGCAGAAAGCAGGCACACCAAGTAAAACCTCACAAGAAGAGAAAATTAGTTGTTAGATAAGCTGCAACCCAAGAATCCAGGGCAGGTGGAAGGAACCAAAGACTTATGGTATTATTCTACTCTATGCTAGTTTTTTTTTTAAGTTTCATCTTTGATTTATATTCACTGTGGATTTATGATTTAGTTTTCCTTCTCTTTGTTCATGCAACAATAGGCAAATGTAATAAATTTAATTGCTGAGTGCAGTCTTCAAATTGGTAATCTGCATGTTTCCTTTTTGTTGTCACGTACATGACTTACCCAGAGATTTGTTACTCTGTATTTTCCTTAGAATTGAACTGACTTATAGATAGGTTTGCTACTGTGTATTTTCATTGGAATTGAACTGAGGACTGGAAAAAAAAAAAAGCTTTAAGTAGCAAATAGAGTAGGGGTAAAATGTACAGAAATTGGTTGCTTTTAATTTTTTGAGGCAGAGTCTCATGTATGAGCTCAGGTTGGCCTTAAACTCACTGTGTAGATGAGAAAGATCTTAAATACTCCGCGTTCCTGCCTCCACTTTCCTGTTGCTGGGGTAATAGATGTGTGTAACCATACCTGGCTGGAAGTTGCTGAAAATTCATGTTATATACATTTAAGATAAATCTGCTTATTGTACAGTTGTTTTAACATTGTAGAAAATGCCAGTTGAACTTACTTACAAAGGAGGGTGTGGTTCTTGATTTTTGATCACAGTTAATTATAGAGAAAAGGGTTGACGGGTACCAAGTGTGTTAGGATAGCTAAAGGCCTCCTTATTTTACTGCAAAGATGGAGTACCTGATGACTGGAGGTTTGGGTTTTGGTTTTATTTATTTTTATTCTTTGAAAGAGATCGAACAGTCAAATGGTTTGTGGTATTGTTAGGGAGTAAAGAGATGGAAAGAATGTCAGAAGGAGAAAGGATGTCTTTACTGTAATTTTAAAATAAAAACATTTATTTTAATGTAGAGAAGGGTAAAAGTTGACCTTTCAGCAGCATGGAGAGTCTTCCTGTAATACTGAACTTATAGTAAGCAATTTGGGACATTTACAGGCTATCCTGAACTCACTATGTATTATGAGGCTGCCCTTTTATAGATATGATTTAATGGAGTTAGAAAACATTAAGTAAATCTTTCTAGAAATAGTGACATTTTATTTTGAAATTTTCATGAAATTGATGTTCTGACTTCTTTTCCTACATTGCATTCACGTTAAAAATACCAAACATATTTACCTTTTTTTGTTCTAAAATTTACATTACTATTAAAACCCGGCTTAATGTAATCGGGGTGTGTGTGTGTATGTTTTAAATATTTGAAAAAAATGTTTTGACCTTCTGTAAACCCTAGTTATTACTTTTTTAGGTTTCATGATTTGAGGGCAGAGTAGTAAGCAAAAATCCTTCAGATTATTTACTTGACAGCAAAATAAAAGGCAGAAAACCTCTTACTTTGTTTTGTGTAGGAAATTACTGTTTCTGTTGGCTGTGTGGGATGTTCTAAAGATTTAGCCAGCACCTTAAGAGGCAAGTAAGAAAGACTTGTTCTTGTCTTGCTTTTGCCTCTGATCACACATTAGATTGTTTTCCTTCTTCTTTTTCGAGGGGTGGGAGTAGCATTTGTCTTCAGGAGACATTCACAGATTGCTGGACTCCAATGCCGATGTTGTTCTGCTGCATTCATTGGCAGTGGTTTTGGTATGGGTACATTTAAGCGTTTGCCGTTGAGAGATGGAGAGTGAAATCTCACTCTTTTATTGCATACTCCATTTCCTACCATCACATTTCAAGAACACAGTTTTGTCCCTACCGTGTAGCTTGTCACTAAATCCCTGCTGTTTTTTCTCTTTGCTAATCTGAAAGTCCCCAGCATGAGAGCCTACACATCCATACAGTTCACACCCATAGAGTTACTGTTGTGAAATAAATATGATTCCTCTCCCCCAAGAGTTGTTGGTATAACTTTCTGAATTAGTATTGATTTTGACATTTTATATATTATACTATAAATTAAACTGAACTTATATTGTTTTAAATAGTTTAACATTTAAAGCCATACAGCCTAAATTTAAAGGCATGTTAAGTCTTTAAAGCCTTTATGTCATTCTCCTGTTAAAGCAGAATTAGAAAAAATAAACTGAACAGTACATTTTAAAGTAAAAAAGAATACCTGAGAAAGTGGTGATAGAAGCAATTTAGAGCAGTGAGTTAACTTTTCTTTTTGAGCTTTCTTAGAAGCTTTTTGAAGAGTTGTTGGGGCGATTTTAAACATTAAATGTATTTGTGACTAAAACTTTCTTTCCCTAGCTGCCAAGGCCTCACAGGGGTATCATTGTGTAGAATTAAATGATGGTTGAAAGAGAAAGGGAATAATAAGATTGGTCAAACCTATATTTATTAAAAGTTTGAGCATGAAAAGATTTGCAGCCTTACCATAGTTCAAGGTAGTAGGATTCATAAAAAGTTGAGATGGGTGGCTTCTTTTTCCTCTCACATGGGTAGATTTTGATTTAAAAGCATTCAAGCTGTGCCCTAGGGAGAGAGATGTACAAGGACAGGAGGTGTGTAGTGAAATGAGAATTTAGGAAAGTTTCCTTGAAACACGTGTAACTGGGAATTGGAAAAAGAAATTAGTGAACTGTTAAAGGGAAAACAATTTTTTATTTCTACAAACACGATGAAAACACAGGTGGGCAGTGTTCCTTCTGCCAGTCTGACATGCTCCTTGTGTCTGGCCCACTATCTGTGATGCACACTCTCCCTGTTTCACATGCTCTCTGTATTTGCTTGGCCCAGAGGCAAAGGTTGGTTTTATGTTTTCAGTTGTGTAAAAAATAAGAAGAAGCAAGATTTTATGACATATTAAAATTATTTTTAATCAAAATGGACATAATTAAACTTGAATCAAGACTCAGAAATACCCATTTGTGTATGTATTGTCTTTGGTATTTTTAGGGGCTCTTTGGCTGTGGTGATAGTATGGAATAGTTGTGCCAGAGAATGTATGGCTCATAAAAAACTAAGTTTTACATTTATTTCCTGACTCTTTACACAAGTTTGCTGGTCATAGAAATATAGCATGTTTTCTAAAACTTGAAGTTCTTGGCCATTAATGAAATCCTTTATACTTATATTTTCTCATCAGGAATACATGCTTTATCCCATAATTTCATTATTTCAACACAATACCTGGAGCATCAATAATATATTTTTGTTCTTGAAAATACACTACCTTGGTTGAAGGTATTTTTTTTCTTTTTTTTTTTCTTCAGAGATAAGACTCTTCATAGATAGCCCAGTCCTGGCCCTAAACTCCTACATACCCTGCACACACCTCTTAGCCTCCCAGTGCTTGGATTATAGGTATGAGCTATTACACCTGTCTTGAGGGTGGAAAATATTTAGTATTTAGTTAGATTCTCTCATTTGAATTGTGAAAAATCAAACAGTTTTCAGTGGTCAGTCTAATTTGCTGTTCGAGGTCTACTGACAACTTTGTAGCTCCGTCTTTATCAGCATTTGGAAAAGTTATAAGAACTTGAACATAAGAATTGCTGTTTGAAAAGCTTTTGCTCCATTTGAGCCAAGTACATTGAGATGAACAGTTAGTTTTTCACAAAAGTATTAGAATTTCCAAAAGTTTTAAGCATTTTAAGATATTGTATGTGAGGGCTGTCAAGATGACTTAGTGGGTGAAGGTGTTTGCTGTCAATCCTGACTACTGAATTTGATTCCTAAAATCCACATGGTAGTAGAGCAGAATCAACAACTGTAAGTTGTTCTCTGACCTGTACATGCTGACCCTAGTGCACCCACGCAATAAATAAATACCCTTTAAACATGTACTAAATGATCACTTTCTAAACTTATACTGGGAACACTGGCTTATCTTTCTCTTGGTCTTAAAGGCCAGTCAGTATATGCTGTCTGTTCCCTATCATGCTTAGCAGAATTGTGGCAGTTGTTGGGAGTAACAGGGAGCTCTTGTACTATTCTGAATGAGAACTTAGGATAACTTAACTTCTGTTAGTATTTTTTGAGTTGCCTGAGTGAAGGGAGTAATGTATGCACAAAAATTGGAACTTAAAGTCCATTTCTCTTTTTTTTTCAATTAAGCTTCACCTGCTTCAGACAATAAAAAAGATTTAAAATACTGAATGAGAAGCTGGAGTGTTTTCTTTTTTCCTTGACAGTTAAGAATAGCTGCTACTCTTTACATGACCTGAGTTTGGTTTCCATCATCCACATCATCCGTAACTCCAGCTCCAGAACACCTGAAACCCCCTTCTGGTCACCCACAAATACGTGTCTTGCACAAGCACTAATAAAAACCTTTAAAAATAGAGCAGAAGAAATTATTAGTTTTAACAGATGTGAAGTGTTCATTTTCTTGCCTTCTTTCCTGAGTTACCAAGCCTGACTCGACCATTGTTTATAATTGAATGATCTCTTTGTGCAAAAACAAAAGCTACAACCATTGATTAAACAGATTTATTCTGAGTAAATGACCTGCTACTAACGAAAAATGAGACTTCTCTCATAGCTTGGTTTTCTCAGCCCTTATCATATCCAAGCAGTAACAAGAGTGATAAAGTCGTGATTTCTTTGACTTCATAGTGGCTACTTTACACAGATTTAAGGATTATTCTATATAGAACTTTTGTGCATGTGTAAATAACTTTTCAGTTACTGTGGTGGTTTCAATGAGAACTGTCCCCCATAGGCTCAAGTACTTGAACACTTAGTTGATGCTGTTTGGGAGTTGGTACAGTCTTGCTGGAGGGAGTGGCCACCAGTTCAGAAAATACAGTGAACATTTATTTACCCAGACCTTTCTTTGAGACCCTTGACCACTCTCTTTTTTAAAACTCCCTCCCTGGAAGCTGGAATCATGCCATCTGTTTTCTCTCATCTTCCTGCTAACTTCTGTTTTGTCTCCTTTGCTGTCCTTAGTTGCATGAAGGCTTGATTCTAGGATTCCGTTTCCTTTTCATTCTACAGCCTACGTGTTCATGTTCGTGGCCTCAGTTACTGTTTGCTGATGCTACCTGGCATTTTCTTGTGTCCTGTATTTCAGTGACGAATGTCATTATTCATGCCCAAAGAAAAGACACTCTCCCTTTAACTTCTCCAATCCACGTCCTCTCTTATCGTAGAGTAAGTAACCATCATCACCCTCCTGGAGCACCACAGGCGCACCTGTAACCCTCCTGTAACTTGTGGTCTGTACCAAAGCAATTGTGTTTTATGTCAATCAAGAAAGGATGAATTTAATCACCCCTAGGATTATATATTAGTCAAGCTGGGCAATATGTCCCATTCTACTTCTTCAGCCTCACCTCTTGTCTCCCCTGTCTGTACTTCAGCCACTTAAGCCCATGTCCAGAATCTTACAGATAACCCTGCTTTGGCCTTCCACCTCTCTTTGCCTAGTCAGTTCTTCTTTTATTCTTTACATCTTAACCCAAAGACAGTTTCCATACAAAAACTGCTTGGTACAGGATTCAATGGTCGTTCTTTTTCTTCATCGAATTTGTCAGTTTGCTGTATCTCTCTGTGATGTGGCTGAGAACTGAAGAAGGATGGAACTGGTGTGTTTTATTCCCTGTTGTGTTCTCAGTACCTGGCACATGGTAGACAGTTTATAAATGATGATTTAATAACTCTAGCTTGACTTTTTTGTGTGTACTCAGGATATCATTGGTCTATGCATTTTGCTTTTAGGGAATTTAAGGACATAACATTATCTATGTAAGCCTCAAAGATGAATGTCATGTGATGCAATTTTGAAACTAAAAATCAGATAAACTCAAACAGTTCCAGAACTGAAAATATCTATTCAGATCATCTGGGAGCTGCATTCTATCTGTTTTTATCTGTTATATTAAATAATTTAGGCTGATAGAGGAGTTTAATTTAACAAACATTTGAGGGCCTATAATATATTGACTTTTTATAAACTTTAGGTGCTTTTCTCCAATTCTCCATCCTTCCATTTATCTTTCTTTTTTTCTTTTTCTTTTTTTTTTTTTCTAGACAGGGTTTCTCTGTTGTTTTGGAGCCTATCCTGGAACTAGCTCTTGTAGACCAGACTGACCTTGAACTCACAGAGATCTGGATGCCTCTGCCTCCCAAGTGCTGGAATTAAAGGCGTATACCACCACTGCCCCCTTTATCTTTCTATGACAATAAATTTATTTTTAAATCACCTGGGTACATATGTGTATATTTGGACATACCTTTTTAAGTAAACACTGTTTTTTTTTCTTTTTCTTTTTCTGAGAATACTCTTGGTATACAGCCCAGCCTGGCCTTAAACTCTTAATTCTCCTGCCTAGTCTCTCTAGTGTAGGAATTGGGAATGCCAGATGTAAGTACTTTACAAATAAAATGATGACTTTAAGAATGCCTGACTATATTAGGTAGGTAAGTTAATGACACTGTGGCTTTGCTTTTCTTTTTCCTGTGACAAAAGCGACTTATGAAAGAAAGGGTTTGTTTTGGTTCACTGTTTGAAGAGCATAGTCCATGGTAGGGAAGTCATGGCAGCAAGTGCATGAGACATTGGCTCACATTGCACCCACAACCAGGAAGCAGAGGACAATGAATGCTGGCAGTAAGCTCATTTCTTTTTATTCAGTCTGGGGTTCTAGCCTATGAAATAGTGCTGCCACAGTAAAAGGACACTTAAATTTACCTGATCTAGAAAATCCCTCTCAGACATACCCAGTCAGACTTGTCTCCTCGATCATTCTGGATCCTGTCAAGTTCAGTCAGTGTCATCCATCATCACATACTAAAGATATTCAGTGCTGTTGAAACAAGGTTGATGTCCCCGTGTTCTTTTTCCTCCTCCCCAATGGTACAGAATACATAAGGCTGATAGTGTCTAGTGAACATGTAGAATATTTCCCTTGTATTTGGTGGTAGGTGATAATGTAAAACTGGTAAAACACACTTTTAAAAAAATGATGTATTGATGAAGAAGTCCAGACTTTGTTTTACAGGTATAATGCAGCTGACTTCTGTCCTTGATTGTAAACAGGAGCTGTTAGAAGTTACCAATAATAGATTTATGCGAAACCATTTCTTTTTCTTACAGATTTCTATTCTCCTTGATAAAATGTTTATTAGGGTTGGGGGAATGACCCACCCTTGCAACCCACATAAAAATGGAAATACTTGATAATTTAGATTTTTCTTTTTATTCAAGTAAGAAAAACTTGAGAAATGATAAGGGATAGAACTTAGTGCAAAGAGAAGTAGAGTTCTTGGTAGAGGGAATTATAGCCTAACTGTCACAAAGAACAAATGCATGATGGGATTGAGGGGCTGAGGGAGAGGTTAGTAGCTGGACTGCCAGTCCAGAGTGAAAAAAAAGTGCTTAGTGGGAACCAGAAACAGTAGGAACTGTCCTGATATAATATCTTGTATGAAAGCTTGCTATAAATTTGTGGTGTCAAAAATAATAAAACCGAGCTGGAGTAGCAATTAGGAGCACTTACTGTTGAGTCCCAAGGATAGAGAATCCCAGCTGCCATATAAGAAGAGAGGCCTCTCACAAGGGCTTTCACTCCTGTTCTTGGGATCTGGTGTCTTCTTTTGGCTTGTATGTGCACTTCCCCCCCATACTCATACACTTGCACACAAACACAAAGTAAATACCTATTACATAGATTGCTGTGCTCAATGTGGAAGGACACTAGGAATTAGAGAGGATAAGTCGAGCTGGAAGGAAAACATTGGGGAGGGCTAAGCAGTGGGTATGTCTCTGAACTGAGAACAGCTTTTGCTGCTTTTAGAGACATTGTTGGGGTTTTTTTTCAGATGAAATCTCAAATTTCTGAGATTGACCTCTAACTCCCAGGCTAAGTCCCAGTCCTCCTGTCTCAGCTTCCTGAGTAGTTAGGAATACTGGTGCCTGCCTTTGAAGGAGGCTTTGGTTTTTGAAATGGCCAATGAAGAAAAGAAGGTCACTAATAACTTTTAGTCATTTGATACGCTACATCCTACAATATATATAGGAGAAATTACCTATTCTGTAATGCTAAAGGTTAAGAAATAAATGGTGGTCAAATTCACAGTACAATTAGAGGTGACTAATATAAACCTGCATTATATTATTGCCATTTAGCTACTCTTCAATAAACAAAGATATGAGTACAAATTTAACTCAAACATGTTTAGCTCAGCATAATATATGTAAGTGTGTTCCTAAAACAGAAGCTTTAGAAGTTCTACCTGCTCATTGTCTTTTCCCATGCAGTGCAAACTAGATGCTAAATGTAGTCAGCTTTACTATAATCTCCCATGTGTTCTACATTTATTTTTCTTCCTCCCAGTGGTAAAGAATTGTAAAGAACATTTGTTTAGAGTAGATATTACAATAAGATTCTTAATAGCAATCTTCTGAATTTCTGTATACCATGCTAGGTAACTGATTGATATAATAAAATAGTAAATTATGGTTTATTTGATTGAAGAAAGATAGATACCTGAAAACTAAGATATTCTTGACTTTCTAGTGGAGACTTACGAAAACTACGATATGGTTACACTCTGCTACTAGGTGTTCTTGTTCAATTTACCCAGTATCTTTTCTCCAGTTTTCATATGTAAATGGGAATAATAAAAGAAGTTACATGATTGTTATTGTGAGGAGGAACTAATTAATGTCTGTCAGACTCTTAGAATAGTGCCTGGCATAAGTTTTTGTCTTGTGCAAACCTTATTCATTATAAACAAAGGTGGGATTGAATGTTTGTTTTACTTATTCCTTCTTCCACTGTGTTGTGAACAGTTTTTAAAAAGAGGAGCTGAATCATTTTTGTTTAAACTTTACTAAAATATATGTATTCAACATCACAAGTCATTGATATTTTACTAAGTCTACACTGTGACCATTTTTTTATATTTTTTATAAAGCCCCTGAGCTAGCAATGGGTTTTATTTTATTTTTTTGTGACAGGGTTTCATGGTGAGGCCAAGGCTGACATACATCTCACTATGTTGATCAGAAAGGCTTCAATGTCTCAAGTGCTGGGATTATACACCTGATTCACCAGGACCAACTTTAGGGTTTTTTTTTATATTTTTAAAGTTAAAGAAGGGGCAAAGTTAGCATGTTACAGATTATAGGTTCACAAGGCCTAAAATAATTATTACTATATGTAATTATTTCTCAGAAAATGCTAGCTTCTGGGAATGTTGATATTATAGCATGGCAGTTTGCCAGTGTATGTTAGGATAAAAAATAGCTGTTACAGGAGAGCTGGAATCAGAAAAGAAGGATTGTGGATATTACTGACTAGAGAAGAAAGTTCACAGTTGTGAATATTGGTGATTATTTATAAGAAAAAAATATGGTGGCCAGGCAGTGGTGGCGCATGCCTTTAATATTTTTGAGACAGGGTTTCTCTGTAGCTTTGGAGCCTGTCCTGGAACTAGCTCTTATAGACCAGGCTGGTAAAATTGTAGTAACATTGTAGAAGTAGCAAAAACAGTAGGATCCAGAATAACTTCCTCATTTGGCAAATTGGGTTTGGAATGTTTTTGGGTCCTGTATCATTTTGCTGTGTTTAGAAAGTTAGACTCAAGAATGCGGATTCATAGTTTCATAGTTGTCAACATGATAGAAGACACTAGTTTGCTAGTTGTGTTCCATGTTTTCAAGATTCAGGGTTTTTTTTTAAATGTTTTTAAATTGTGTGTGTGGGTGTGCCATGGCACAGTTGTGGAGGCCAGAGGACAGCCTTAGCCTTAGTTCTCGCCTTTTACCTTGCTCACTGGCTTGTTCCAAACTAGATGACCTATGAACTTCTAGGAATGCTCTTATCTCTACCTCTCATCTTGCTTTAGGAATATTGAAATTACAGACACACACTACCTTGCATCAGCTTTACGTGGGTTCTGGGACGTGAACTCAGGTCTTCATGCTTTTATGAACCATCTTTCTAGTTCATTGTTCTATATTTAAGATCAGCACGTGAAAAAATGTATATATTTTTTCAATTTAATGTGTATGGGTGTTTTGCATGCATGTATATCTGTGTATCATTTGTGTGTCTGATGCCAGTGGAAGCCAGAAGAGTGTCAGATCTCTTGGAATTTGAATTGCAGATAGTTATGAACCACACCAAGGAGGTGCTGGGAATTGAATTCAGGTCCTCTGGAAGAGCAGCCAGTGCTTTGAACCACTGACTGAACTATCTTTTTGATCCCCCAGTGTTCTATATTTAAAGATTTTGTTTACTTATTGTGTGTGTGTGTGTGTGTGTGTGTGTGTGTGTGCGTGCTTACACCCAAAATAATCACACAGAAATTGTATTAATTAAATCACTGCCTGGCCCATTATTTCTAGCCTCTTATTGGCTAACTCTCACATATTAGTTTAACCCATCTCCATTAACGTATATCACCACTTGACTGTGGCTTACCGGCATGAGACTAACTAGCATCAGTCTAGGGCAGGAGAACCATGGTGTCTCTACTCTGCCCTTCTTCCTCCCAGCATTCCGTTCTGTCTTCCCCGCCTATCTAAGTTCTGCCCTATCAGGCCAAGCAGTTTCTTTATTGATTAACCAGTGAAAGCAACACAAATACAGCAGGGCCTCCTACACCAAGCCACCACCACCCAGCTTAATAAAAGCTCTAGAGTCACAAAAACTTAGAATAAGGGGGTGGATATCACAATTTAAGCCTCATTGCCCTTTGAAGAATTATTTTATTTTATAGTACCCTTAGCAAATGTTCATACATTCTGTTGCTATTGAGTTTTGTCTTTGGGCAAGGCATTGTGATAGGTTTTCAGAGAGTTTCAAGAGTTGATTAGGTTGTTCAGGTTTCTGTGAGAAGTGGCAGTAGAACTAGATGTAGAAGGTTGAGATAGAATATGAATATTTACAGAGTTTCTGATAATAGGAACCAAGTGGGACAAAGGGGAGGAGCAGGATAGTTGCAGGAAGTCATGAATATGGATACCCCCCTGAGACTGGATGAAGGGAGGTACCGGAGTAACCAAGTATAAGCTTCCTGCAGTGTGACTTTCTATATCCATCAAATGAATTATTAAAAATGTAACTGTGATTTGATCAAATTTGCATCAGAAAATTATAGCAAAACAACTGGCAATAGAAGTATATTTCTTTCCCTGTGAACTTCAGATTATTCTAAGTATGTAATTTACTATTTAAATTAACATTAAAAAATACTTCCCAAGAGGGATTGGCACATGGACACAGAACAAGTTGCAAAGATGACTGGGCAGATTTGGCAGAGAAATAATTTCTAAACAAGAAAAAAGTGGTACTAAATTTATATTTCAATGGAGAATAGATTTGAAAAGGAAATTAATGGTAGATATTGGGAAATTAATCAGATTAGTACTAGTGTTATAGATTTAAATTTGAATTTACTATTGCCAATATTCTCAGCTTCCACACACAGTCATTAGAAGACAGATCTAAGTTTGTTTTAATTTAAGAATATGTGCTAATCCTGGAGAAGCACAGACATAACAAAATGGAGCTTGATATTCTTCATATGGCCAAGGGCATCACAGGAGGTACATAATGTCCTTTATAGATAAATTGCTAGCGAGTATTGTTTGTTCATTTGTAATTGTTGACCCCAGACATTCTGTGAAAACAATATATAGGATTTTATTGGCTGCCTTTACTCAAAACTAACAATGAGTGTTCTGTTCATATTCTAATCTTTTAAAACAAACCTTTAGGTACTATAGAGATGGCTCAGTGTTTAAGCTCTTTCAGAGGTCCTGAGTTCAACTCCCAGCAACCACATAGTGGCTCAAAACCATGTGGGATCTGATGCCCTCTTCTGGCATAAAGGTGTACATGCAATAGAGCACTCATACATATGAAATAAAGTCATTTTAAAAAATTACCAAAAAGCCAAACCTTTAATTAATTGTGGAATTAAGTCTAATATGCTTGATTTAATATTTGCTGACTTTCTTAGAACCATTTTTTCATTCATCCACAAATATTTTCGAGCCTCAGGTTCTACTACATATGGAAAATTGCTGTAGTAAATAAGACTGCTAATGTCCTATGCTCAGGACGTTTTCTTTCTGGTGGTGAAAACCATAAACCAAACAAGTGTACAAATTTTAAAGTCATGAATATGCAGAGAAAACAGAATTAGGTGAAATGAGTGGGTACTGTTTGTTGGTTGGTTGGTTTAAAAAAAGTAAATATTAAGAGAAAGTCTTTCTGAGGGGACGAAACACAAGAGAGAGACTGGGATAGCCAGAACCCAACTTGCTACTCCTCATCTTACTGAACAGAAATCGCAAAGGCCATTAGGTATCTGTGAATGAGTGTAGCATATTTTCCTATGGTACTGGGAGTGTTGAGAAGATACATATAAAAGTGATGGGGAATTTTATATTTATTTATTAGTTTTTTTCAAGGCAGGGTTTCTCTGTGTGACAGCACTGGCCATCCTGGAACTCACTCTGTAGACCAGACTGGCTTCCAGCTCACAGAGATCCGCCTATCTCAGCCTCCCCAAGTGCTGAGATTAAAGACATGTACCACTACTGCCCCGGCTGGATTTTTACTTTCTGATGATTGATATATATATAACCCCTAACAGCTTTTCACAACTTAAATGCTTATCTTCCCCAACTCAAGAGTTGTGGTTTACAATGCTAATCTTTATTATATATTTGGCCAGGGGAACACAACCCACATTAAAACATTTGATCCCAGATATTTGATTTGTTGGCTGCATTGTATGGTCTATACCTATTTGGACATTTTTTTGTGATACCACTGTATTGTAAAAGCATGAAGTAATTGTGAACTTTAGCTGAAATAAACCACTGTTTTTACATATTGAGACAAAAGATAATACCAAATAATCATAGTGTTTTAGATATAGAAGATAATATAAAAACAGTATCTGTAGCCCCAGGCCATATTATAGAGTTTAAACATCCATTTCTTTAGAATAAACTGTACTTTATTGAATAGCTAATTATTCATGGGTTTCTACACAATGAATTCTTTAAAAATGTATGAAAACATTTTTATTTCTTGTTGAACCATTAGTGTGTATGTACTCTTTCAATGGAATTTTTATTCCCAATTTCCATTTTGATAGTTATTGGCAGTTATAGCAGATTTACTATGGAGAACTGAAAAGCTGTTGAAATTTCTGCCATGCTAGTCTGGAAATGACTTGAGAAGGCGTAATTATAATAGACTAGTTCTCTTAATATACTGTGGAGTCTGTTCCTTGGTATCACCATAAGTAGTATACTGTGATTGCATTGTAGAAGGCTTCCTCCCCCCACCCCCCTTAAGGAGACCAGGGATCCCCTTAAGGGTCATTGTGAATTTTTGTTGTAATTGCAGAATGAGTGAGTTTAAATATGAAGTAAGAAGAGCCTATGTAGGAGAGATGTTCTGGGGCTGCCCTTCTCTACAAAAGGTAATTCAGAAAGCATTTATTGTGGCTGCTTTACCATGTTTATTTTGTTTGAAAGCAAACATGAGTAGGCAATTTTGCTTAGTTGATGTTTAATATGACATCAGATTGACAGGATTTATGGTACTGAAAGATTATTGGTTGAAACTCATTAAGGGCAGCATTTTGGAAGTTTACTCAACTATTTTTTAATTCATGTAAAGTGACAGTGAGGGTAGATAGATGGTTAGCATTATTTCTGAGCAACCTAGCCTTTCCTTTGGAAAATCTTCCAATATTTACCCATTTCCTTTTGATTACAGGACTATCATATGTTAATAAGTCTTTAAGCTTAAAACCAAAACTTTCCTTGACTAATATTTCTCTTTTTTTGAATCTTTCTTGAAGTTCTTTATTAAACCAAGCTTTTGCATCTTGACTGGTTTGTCTAAAGTCTTTGTTATCTGAAGCAGAACACTTCTTTTGATAGTTTGTGTCAAAGTTACAGAACTGATTGCATAGGATTTTACTCATTTAACTACATAGATTTGATTAATAAGGTAAAGCTATTTGGTCAGATATTGGAAGCCAACCAAATGTACTAAGCTAAACATAACAGTTTAGCTAAAAAATCTTTTAATCAATAAATAGAAATTTACAAACATTTCATGTGTTCCTTTAAGAAAAAATAGAAATGCTCCACCAGCAGGTAGATAATGAAAATGTGGTATATACGTAGTAGAATTCTACTCAGCTATAAAGCAAAATGAAATTGCATAAACACTGTTAGATATGAAAAGTAGTATGTTAAATAAGGTAACTTAGACACAGACAAAAACCACGTGTTCTGTCACGTATGAAGTTCTTAATTTTGAATGTTTGTATGTATGTAAGTAAGGGAATGTGAGAGTGGTCTTAAGCCATGAAACTAGGTAAGAGGCCATAAGGTGGGAAGGAGATGTGCTGAGGAAAGGGAATAGGACACAGGTGACATGGCAGCAAGTGGGAAGGAAGCTACTGGGGGTGGGAGGCTGCAGAAAGAGAAGAGATGAGCGAGAGGAGGTGGGGAAGAGAAACAAAACACACTGTGTTAGAATACACATACCATAATGAAACTTAATATTTTGTATGCTAATAATGTTTTTCAGAAACAGAACTATAGGACTGTGGCGATAGCACATAGTCAAGACCATTGGCACACACTCAGGCTGAAGTGGCTCAGTGGTGGGCGGGTGTTAGACTGAAGACCATTGACACCTAACCCATAGAGGTAGGAAAAAGAGCCTGGGATTCCGGTTCCTATTAATTCTTTATAGCTGTCTTAAGGCAGTGATAACCCAGGTAGGGTTCATTCTTCTGCAGTTCTTTTCCCATACAAGTAGAATAAGTGCTGAAGTACATTAAGAGTAGAACTTAGTTGAATCATTCCTTAGGTAAAAACATTCCTTGAATATTTAGGTAAGACACCCCTGTGGTACAACTACCCCAGTTTTACAAAACAGTGTGACAAGCAAAAGAAAGGAAATATTGTATTTTTTTCTTTCTTATATGTGAAGTCACCTGTTTGTGGCTAGAATTGTGTAGCTCAGTGTGAGACCACCTACATAGTGCGTGAGGCACTAGGTTCCATCCCCAGTGGCATGCTCCCTCAAACAAAATGCATGCACTCAATGTGCCATGTTTGGTTGGTATCCTTAGGAACTCTGCCCTTTCCTGAACAGAAATGAAAGAGGAGTGGCGGGGTCAGAGGGGAGGTGTGGGAGAGGGACTAGGAGGAAAGGAGGGAGGGGAAGCAACAGTCAGAATGTAAATAAGGTAAAATAAAGTATGTGTGCATATGTGACCTAAGTAAATTTCTTCATTTTAATTATAAACAGATCTCAAGATAATCCTGGTGGTAAACACTTCCTTTGAATGTCTGTTTTTCTAGTTTTTTGTTTGTTTGTTTGTTTGTTTGATTTCTTATTAGTTATGACCAATCTTGAGATATACTTAGTTTATTTTATTGCCATGCTTGGGTTGAACCCAAGGCCTGTATACTAAGCAAGTGTTCTACTATTGAGCTACATACATTTAAAAGTACATTTTGTGAGATAGTACCGAAAGTATTTGGCATTAATTTTTTAATTATGAGCTTCACAAATGACTTGATTGGTGTGTTAGAGTTACTATAGCTATGCTAAAACACTTTGACCAACAGCAAGCTGAGGAGGAGAGGGTTTATTTGGCTTACATTTCCAGATCATAGTCCATCACTGAAGGAAGTCAGGGCAGGAACTCAAACAAGGAAGGAACCTGGAGACAGGAGCTGAAACACAGGCCATGAATGGGTACTGCTTACTTTCTTGCTCATCATGGCTTACTGAGTCTCTTTTTTATAGAACCCAGGACCACCAGCCGAAGGATGCCACCACCCACAATGGGCTGGGTCCCCCCCCATGAATTACTAATTAAGAAAATGACCTTCAGCTGGATCTTATGGAGGCATTTTCTCAATTGAGGTTTCATCCTTCAGATGACTCTAGCTTATGTCAAGTTGATCAAAAACTAGTCAGCACAATTTGGTTGATTCATCATTTTTATCAGGATTTGGTATGTTTGAGTTTCTCCATTAACTATCTCAGTATGTCAGTGATCACTTTAATGCTACTATAGCCTAGCTGTTCTTTGAAGTGCTGCCCATTGGAAACATGTAAAGAAATATTTTGAAGTATGTTTTTAAAGAATTTAGTAGTGAAGGATATTGAAGTTTGTTGCTCAGATTTCATACTCATCCCTATTTATGTGTTTTTCTGTCTTGGAAATTTTGTTCTTATAAAAAGATAAATAGTTGAGTTTTCTTGTCCTCTGTGTGAAGAACTAGATGATTATGAATGGCAGTGAGTGGAGTTTCCTGTATTCAAAAGACTCTTCTTTCCTTGACTAATCATAGACTTTTGTGTTATGGATCCCTTGATAATTTGGCATGTATGGGAAGTAGGCATGCTCAACCACTGCTACTCTTCACGGTCTTAAGACAAGGAGGATACTAGCCAACAGACTCACTTCAGGACGGTAGTGAGTTCTTTACATTTTACTCTTTTACTATCACAGGTTTCAGGAAGTAGAATAAACTATTGTGTTTATTTCACCTATCTGTCTGCTCTGAAGTTTGTTGTAAATCCATGATGCTCACTCACACTGGTGTGTGTCAGAATCTTCTAGAGAATTTGTTAAGCCTCATTTCTGGAACCCTCACCCTTAGAGTTTCTGATTTTGTAGATCTGGTGTAGGACCCAAGACTATATTTCTAAGTTCCCAGATGGTGCTGATGATAGTGCTGATTCAGCTACTATTTGCCTGACTGCAAACATTTTAATAAGGCCAAAACCCAGCCATAGCACATTAATTAAAGAAAATGGTGCACACTAGTTATAGACTCACTAGTCCCTGCTTTTAAACTGAAAGTCACTTTTGCCTTATTTTCTTTGATATTTCAAGCAAAGAGAGGTTTTTAAAAATAATTTTGTATTTATTTTTTACTAAGATACCTAATTGTTATTTGAACAATTGAAACTTTTAAAACCAGTCTGAGGTCAGTACAACCTCCTTACCACTTACCAGCTGTGTCTGTTGCTATGGAAACTCAGCAGGGACTAACAGGGTTACAGTTGTTAGGACCACACCTGGCTTATTTGCATCCAATTTAAGTTGAGGAAATTTTGAAAAGAATAAAAGGTTTCTCCATTTGCCAGTGGACAGCCAGAAAGAGCTTGTCAGTTTGTAGCCTTCAGGGCGGGTGGGTTTTCTCGCTTGAGGCTTTTAGTGACTGTTGAAGCTCATGTTTGCTCTGTGAATTCACTGTGTCAATGCTTTGCTCTCCTTTTTGTTTAAAGTGCTTTATTGTTTTGTTTAGATTTTATCTTTGGTTTATTCTTTTTAAAATTTAAAGTGTTTATATTTTAAGAGAGAACTTGAAGTAGTATGTATCAGAAATTTTCATATAGAAAAAAATCAAATTTTTCTTCCTTTTCTGTAATAACATTTTAGTAAAGTTTTGCCACTATAACAGACTAACAAGAGAATTTTAAGTTGATCTCTCTTTTCAGCATTAAAACCACACACACACACCTCAACACCTTAAAGAAAACAACACATTTGTATTCCACCCTACCAAATGACTGAAATTCCAATTAAGCTTTGGCATTATCAAATTAAGTAGTTTTCTAGTTTTTTTTTTTTAAGTTTTCAGCCACACATAGGGCATTCTTATTATGCCCGACTAGGAGAACACTGCAGGAGAAAACTCTGAAAAACATCTCTAAAGAGTATGATAATTAAATCTAGTCTCCGTGGTTCAAGCTTGAGGCTTTTACCACATGAAAATAATAAATATTCAGACTTAGTGTAGCCTGATTCTTTATTTTCAATTTCGCTGGTTTTTGTAACTATTAATATCTAGGCCTAGGTAGTGTGAGGTGTTGTCTGGATAATGGGAGTATTACATTGCTATAGAGATTTTATAAGAAGCAAATGATATGCCTCATGTTAAAATACTCTGAAATACACATACATAAAGAACTGTCAAGCCTATCCTATACAGATAGGCAGTATAGTGGCCACATTGTTTTTCTTGCTGCTGTAACAAAGTTCCTGGTAGATGCAGCTTTAGCAAAGGAAGTATTTTAGTTCACAGCTTAAGTCCATCATGGAGGACAAGGCTTAGCAGGAAACCTAGCTCTCACTATGACAAGAGGGTGAGTCCACAAATCGCACTGTTGGAGAGTGTGCTATTTTTGCTCAGTTTGCTTTCTTCCTTTTTCCTTCTTATTCAGTCCATGAACCAACATTCAAAGTGGGTCTTTCTCAGTTAAACCAGTCTGAAAGCACCTTCACAGATATGCTCAGAGGTGTGTTTTTTAGGTAACTATCAGTCCAAGCAAACTGATAGTGAAAATTAATTACTGTGTAGTAGCTTATGTTCAGAGATGTGTCAATAATTTTAACTGAACATTCTAAGAAACAAAATAAAGAAGATAGCTTGAACTAGTTACGTATTTGACTTTAAATTTTTCTCTAAAATAAAAATTTGTGTGTGTGCCTTTGTGTAGTGTATATGTAAGTGCATGTTTGCGTGTGTGTGTGTGTAAGTACATATGTGTGCCTGTGGAAGCCTAATGATGATGTTAGGTATCATTTTCAATCACTTTCTACCTCATTTTTTGAGACAATCTTTCACGGATTTGTTAAAATGGCTGGCCAGTTAGTGAGCTCCAGGAATTCCCCTGTCTTTACCCACCCAGGTCACAAACATAGCTACCATGCCTAATTTTGTTTATTTTTTATGTGGGTATTTGCAATCTGAACTCAGGTCCTCATGCTTGTAAAACAGGTACTTCACTGACTGATCCACCTCCAGTTGCCACACTTTTGATTTTGTGTGCACCATACACCTAACTATTCAGATTTTCATGAATTAGGAATATGACCTCCAAATTACATGAATGAGAGCACCAGGTTTGGTTATGTCAGTGTTATACCAGTTATTCTAATTAGTTAAGCTAATTAGAAAATAACTTGACTTTAAAATATATGGCAAATGAAAGTCAATGCCTGTACTAATTCCTTTGTTGTTTAAGACTGTTAGTGCTCTCTTTATTAATTAATGTCAACCAGTGATGCAGAATTGATATACTATGTGTAGCAAGTACTGACTTTTCTCACTTTCTAAATACAAAATATCATCATATATCTTTAAAGATGTATAAGAAAAACCTCCATTGAACTATCTGTAGCTTATTTCTTATATGATCTGATACTTTGAGGGGAGTGAATGCCAAAACTGAAATATGTATTTCAAGGACTCTCTTTAACTTCCTTGTTCCTTCAGTAGAGGAGGATTGTAAAATTTGTTTTGTTGAGGAGGAATTAAGCACATGAGAGATGGCTACTTAAGAGAGCTAAATATGCCCTGCTGACTGATTAGAGTTTTCCATTTTATGTGATTTTTAATCCCCTTAAAGTGTTAGGTTATTTTATATAGCTAATTCAGTTTTGCCTCTTTTTTTTTGTATTCTTGACTGGAAAAGTAAGATGAGCTTTTCTGTCTTTTTAGTTACCAAACTACTTGCAATCTCTCTATACCTGGTAAATATTTTCTGTTAAATAAAACTATTAGTTTAGTAGCCACTGATAAACACAGGTGTTGTGATTATTGCCTTTTATTTTATGGATTGACTATTAAAATGACTTATCAAATATATATTTTTTCATTTTAACTCTAAAGTCTGTTTAAGATTTGTTGATGCGATGGAGTAATGATTAAGATGCCTGTGACCTAGCAAGCAATGGGAATAGAGTCAGATTAGCTTTAGCATTTAGTATATCATCTGTATTTTATGGTAATAAAACAGTAGCAATAATCCCTGATGGTAGTTTAGTAGAACTATAGTCACTTTGTGACTATAGTTTTAGTCTATAGGAAGCATTTATATAATGACTAAAATATTATATCCTTAATGACCTAAGATTAGAGATAACAAGTAACTCACTTAAGGAAATTCAGCTAAGTAGTAAAGAACTGAAATAGATCAGAATCTGTTATGCTTTTTATGATCTTTTTAGTTTCCTTAAATATGAAGTAATATGTCTAGAGAATAAAAAAATATAGTAACATTTAATGTGGGTTTTTCTTTTGTTAAAACTTACGTGTATATAGGAGTAAAGACACTAGTTTCGTGTGATCTTTGTAAAATGCTTCGCCTATCCTAACAACACCTTGTGCAACTCTTTGTTGACTGGTCTGTTTCTTTAAAATTTTTGCACAAACTATTGAGAGAGTTATTGTGTCTGTTTGCTGATGCATTTCCTTTAAAAAAAAAACTTATATATACATGGTTCTTCCTGCATGTATGCCTTCAGGCCAGAAGAGGGCACCAGATCTCATTAACTGATGGTTGTGAGCCACCATGTGGTTGCTGGGAATTGAACTCAGGACCTTTGGAAAAGCAGGCAATGCTCTTAACCTCTGAGCCATCTCTCCAGTCCAGCATTTCTAATACACATAAGAAGTGTAAGAGTAGAGGAAATAGGGAAAAAGAAAACACACACACACATTTATATTTTATATATATATATAATATGTTTTATATATATAAAATTTGGTCCTTTTGTTTAGATGATCAGGTTACATTCTTCATCAGTTTTTGGCAACTCCAATTATCTGTTGATTATTCTAATACTCTGAAATGTTTCTTCCTGGGATTGTCATAGCCTGTCCACTTGGACAGAGAGTTATCTTTGTCTTTGTTTGCAGTTCAAGACTTTAAAAGAGAATATTATTCATGATTAAAACATTAAGAAAAGTAAAAAAAATCTTGTTCTTCAAATATGTTTCAGTAGTCTTAGCAGTCTTAAGATTTTTTTTACCATGTACAGCAAACATGCTTTCTGACTTATGATTAATGCCTAGTAAAAGACAGAAATATTCAAGATTATCCACACACATTTTTCCCTTTGCACTAGAAGAATCTTGAAAGCATTTATTGAATATTCATCAAGAGATGATAATAATACCAAAATTATTTTTCATGAACCCTGATTATTTTAAAATAATATTCTTATTTTAAGAACGCCCTTAGACCACAAATCCCATTTTTCAAATAAACAAGTTTAAAGTTCAGAAGCTGTGTTAGTTTCTTATGGATGATGTAACAGAATACCAAAAATGCAGTTTGTTTGTTTGTTTGTTTGTTTTTTGTTTGTTTTCTCGAGACAGGGTTTCTCTGTGTAACAGTCCTAGCTGTTCTGGAACTCACTCTGTAGACCAGGCTGGCCTCAAACTCACAGAAATCTACCTGCCTCTGCCTCCCAAGTGCTGGGATTAAAGGCCTGTGCCACTATCACCCAGCCAAATAAAGCATCTTAAACAGCAGGAGCTTAATGCCTCATAGCTCTAGAAATTGTAAGTCCAGCATAAGGTGCTAGCTGGGTTGGTTTCTGAGGGCTGTGAGAAAAAAATCTTTCTGTGTCTCTCTTACCTTCTTTTGTGTTATTTCTTTTCAAATTTTCCCCCTTTAAGGAGAACAACACTAATGGTTTCATCTTGTTTGCTTCGTGCAGCACTAAGTTCATCCATTCTAGGCAAACTCTACCATTAAACTATTCTCAACCCAATCACTTCATCCTAATATGATCATTTCCAAAGGCTCTCTTTTTAAATTAGGTCATTTTTGTTGGCACAAATATGATCTGTAGCAGATAGTAAGTCTTACATTTTCGTTTTCTTCCCCACCTTTACCTGTGATGCCCATTTTAAATAGTTTTATTTAAAGTATTCCATTTCTACTTAAGATGCATTGCTTATGAGTTGTAATGTTATTTCAAATTCACGGTGCACATGTTTCATGGTCAAATTTTGAGAGTATGCAAAAATTTACTATAGCAGCTCTTACTTTAAAACTGCCACAGAACTTGTTAAATTTGGGTCCTTCACATGTTTCCCTGTGGGACAGTGCTACATCTCTACTTGGGCTGACTTAACCTTTTCTTTTATAGTGGGCCCTGAAGAAGCACTGCCACCAGGGAAGCCCACAGGCATTCTACCTGACATGCCACCAGCCCTCTGATACAATTTGGTAATGATGGGCTAATGGTAGGGTTGCAGACTTTCTCCAGTCCCTTCTGCTGGTGTTCAGCTCCTTCTCTGCAGTCTTATTATGTAGCTGACTGATGATTTTATTACACTTGTCTAAAATCTTCGGTTTTTCCTCATTGATATTGCCTTGAAGTTTCTCATCTTCATTTAGTTGTTGTGCTCATGTTGAATGTATAGGACTCCAGTGAATTCTTGGGTAATACTCTGCTTTTCCTCTTCAGCATTGAAAGAACTTTCTTTTAAGTTGCTGGACTCTTGCTTGCTCAGGGGCCCTGGTCATCAGGGGTGGTGATCTTGTTCTCTTTTCATGTGCTCTTACCTACAGTATAAACATTGAAAATGTCATTGGCATCAATGTCAAAATTGACTTTAATCTGAGAAATAATGCAGGCTACAAAAGGTACGACTCTGAGTTTAAATTTTCCAAGCAAGTTGTTGTCCTTGGTCATGGGTCTTTAACCTTCCATGTAACCTTTAACGTACCCGATTGAACACACCTGCTGGCTGTCAGGCAGGTGGTAAAGATCTGTGTCTGGTTGGCAGAAATGATAATATTGTGCTTGATGAGGACATTCATGACTCTACCAGCACTTTCAATACCAAGGGGGAAGAGGAGTGACATCCGAGAGCAGCAAATCCTGAACATTCTCAGAACTGTCTCCAGGAGGCGGCCTGGAGAAGTGCACTTTAAAACAGCAGCCTTTTCAGGGTTAATGCTCATAGTCAGTTTTTCTCTGAATCTTGGGAATTCTGGTAGAACCACCCACCAGGACAATATCATGGACCTGTGACTTGTCTATTTTGGCATCTCCAAGGGTGTTTTCCACAGGGCCTGGAGTGCCAGTGTTCAGTTCTTCAAATTGAGCCATGGGTAATGGAGGTATAGAAGTCAATTCTCTCAGTCTCCTTACCGGCCTAGGTGCTAAAGAAGGTATGTACCTGTTTGCAAGCAAGGCACAGACATCAGACACCTTTCTTGTTGTTACTATGTCCCTGTGCTTGCATTTAAACTGACCATTAAAATGGTTGGCGAGCCAGTTGTTAGTCTTCTCTGCCCATGGATGTTTCTAGCTGTAGATTAAACCTCAAAAGTGAGGACCGATGCATCATCTCAGAAGTATCACCTCCCAAATAAAAAATCAGCACATTTCTTTCAACTCCAGCCTTCCTGTCTAAGCCATAAGCATTAGCTGTAGTTGGTTCATTGATAATTCTAAGTACACTGAGGCCAGCACCAGCATCCTTTGTTGCCTTCTGCTGAAGGGCGTTGAAATAGACTGGCATTGTGATCACAGCTTCCTAACAGTCTTCTGAAGATAGACTTCTCCAGTTTTCTTCACCTTCATCAGAACCATAAGAGCATACCTCCTCTGCGTCGATGCTTTTTGTTTCCCCTTTGTATTCCTCTTAGACATTGGACCTGCCTGCGTCATTCATTAACCACCATGCTTCATTTCAGAGCGAACAGCATCATCAAATCTACACCCAATCAGACGTTTGGTATAAAAAATTGTATTGGTGGGGTTCATTACAACCCAGTTCTTCACGGCATCCCCAATTAATCACTCTGTTGGTAGAAGCAGCATAGCTTCTTGTGGTTCATTAACCCTTGTCAGTGGCATTTCTACTTTTCCAAGCTTGAAGACATCCTCATGGGAGTAGGTGGTGCTGAGATCAATGCCTTTAGACATATTTGCTTGCATGTAGGCCCAGCTATGCTGGCAACAAGACCACATCAACCCTGAAAGCTGCCTTCATGTTCAATGATTCAGTTTCATAAGTAGGACAGTTTTGAATAACACATTATGATGCCAATAAGTAGTATTTTTTAAATACTAGAATAATATATCTAAAATATCACATTTATAAATAATTTTCTAATGTCAGTGAGATTTTATATTAAATTAACCGAGTTTTTAAAATATAGTAAAATTTAGGGTTATAATAGTTTTTAATAAGTTTTTTTTAAGACAATAAATAAACTCTGCCAGAAACTGGAAAACTGAGACTCATACTTAGGTCTGAGCATTCAGTAATAAAATCCAGAGGGTTCAATATGGACTTCTGTTTCATAAGATACTGAAAAGTTCCTCCGAATATTGTGTAAATGATTATAAGTACACTCTGACAGTAGGGTTATCTGTGTATTTCATAATGCTTTAGATTTCTACTGTAACCATGCTAATATACACACTTTCTATGATTAGGGTTTTCTAAGAGTTTGGAAAAGCAAATAGCATAAAAACACCAGTTTATGACAGTTAGTCGATCTGTTTATTTATGTCAGCAAGTACTCATGAAGTCTTATTAATAATAGTTATATTTTATTCATTATTATTTCTTTAGTTTATGGGTATGGATATTTTGCATTCATGTATGTCTGTACATTATGTACATGCTTTGTGCCTGCAGAAGTCAGAGGACAGTGACAGTGTTGGTCCCCTGAACTGCAGTTAATGGATGGTTGTGAGCTATCATGTGGCTTCTGGGAATTGAACCTGCGTCCTCTGGAAGAGTTGCCAGTACTCTTAACCACTGATCTATATCTCCAGCCCCTCATTCATTATCATTTTTATTTATTTTACCCAAATTATGCAGAATTTGGTGAGAAATCTTTTAAGTTGGCATCTTTTTCACATTCGTTTTTTTTTCCCTTTCCAGTGTGGGGCTTTGTTTATGTTAGGCAAGTACCATTAAACTACATCTTCAAAGTTTAAAATTTAAAAACATTTCAACAAGTTTCTTTGGAACCCTGGGTTCTCTTTAGATCAATAGCTCTCAACCTGTGGGTGTCGTGATCACCACAGGTGTCGCACATAATTTACATGTACATTACAATTCATGACAGTAGCAAAATTATGGTTATGAAGTAGCAACAAAATAATTTTGTTGTGTGTCACCACAACATGAGGAACTGTATTAAAGGGCTGCAGCATTAGGAAGGTTGAGAACCACTGCTTTAGATGGTAGTGACATGAAAAAAAAAAAAACAAAAAAAGAAAAAACAATGTCTGGATGTCACATGTCTTCATTTCTGTTCTTGTGCGTAAAAAAAAGAGAGATAGCACTTTTGTATAAATTATTTTAAAGATTTATTTTTATGTATATGAATGTTTTTGCTTGCATTATGTATATGCACCATATGCTTGTCTGGTGCCTATGAAGGCCAGAAAGGAGCATTGGATCCCCAGAAATTGTGGAGTCACATGTGGTTGTAAGCAGGGATGTGTGTACTGAGAACTGAACCTGGGTCTTATGCAAGATCAGCATTTGTTCTTAACCAATAATCCTTATCTCCAGATTCTAATTCTAATCCAGTATTTTAGAATTCATTTTGTTTTATTCCTGTTTTCAGGATTTAAATTTGCTTTTCTAACAGTGATAAACTTAGCTCAGTTTATTTATTAATCTTCCTGTATATAACCCAATTCCTCACTACTACTCTCTAGAGTAAATTCAGATTTATGGCAAATGTTAAACTGTCCAGATTGACTCTACCTTTGGTTCATTTGATTTCTCTATTATTACTTATTTTTAATTTTAAAAAATGTTAGTTTCATGTTGGTGGAATCTATTATTGATGGTTTCCCTAGACCAAGATCAGTTGGGCATAAATGATTTAGACAGTAAGAACACAACATAACCTTAATTCACTCACACAGACAAAGGTTATATTGCTTTTAATTTCTTTTCTGATGAAAAGACTAGCCTAAAGCTTTGCTCTTAAGTATAAAGTTACTTTAAGTCATGCTAGACATAATTTTTTTTATCATGAAAATATTTCTCTCCTTTTTGGAATAAAAGGGAACACATATTAGACATCATATTAGTTTCTTTTCCATTTCTGTGATTACAGTACCCTGACTAAAGCAACTTAATTGACTTACAGTTCTAGGGATAGAATTGGGGAGACAATTCATCCATGGCAAGGCAAGCATGATGGTGGGAACTTGAGGCTGCCCAGAAGTCAGGAAGCAGAGTAAGGACAAGATGTAGGCCTTAACTATAAACTCTCAAAGCCTCCCCCAGACCTTACTCTGTGACACATGTCTAACAAAACTCCGCCCTCCAAATGTTTCATAGCCTTTCCAAATAGTGCCACCATCTGGAGACAAAGTGTTCAAACATAATCTTACAAGGTACCTTTTACATTTGAATTCCAACAGTGCCACACCTCCTAATCCTTTCCAAACAATTCTACTACTGACTGGGGATCAAGCATTCAAACATATAAACCCATTATCTTTCAAACCACCGCATACATAATTTTGAAATAATTTGAATGTTGCCATTTTTAGCTCTATGTTATGCTACCATATAATATTATGCTACCATATAATATTATTCCCTGTCCTTTCCATAAACCCTGTTCCTCCATCTCATATCTCCAGTCCAGCTCATCTAAAAAAAATTGTTAATTATTGAGATATTTATTGATCTCTTCTCTAAAGTTATCTATAGGCCACTAATCAAGGTATTGAAAAGAGCTTTTATTGAATTAATTGCTGCTCATCTTACAGATTTTTTTCCTAAGGTTTTTTTTTGGTGTAATTTGAAATAAAATTACAAGTTCTTAGTTGATATATCAGAGGACCAAATACTGTGTACATTTTACTCTGTGGTAGAAGTTAATCTGACCTTTTCTTTTGGATATAAATGGTCCATGGTTGGGGAGTATAAGGGGAGGATGTTGCTTCTCATTCTTTGCCCCTGTCTATTTGTAGAAACCTGAGCATTCTTTCAGTATTTAAACTTCTTCTAGAAGTGTCAGAGTGTGTATTTCAATAACGACCAAAAGGGCTGCTTTTTATTGCCCTTTCCACTGAAGCACAGTCACCTGCCTAGGTGAGATTTGTAGAAGAAGGAATAGGGTCAAGCCTTCGTTCTCTACAGAGGCATCTGGGGACTGTCTTGGCCTAAGGCAGTTGCTACTCACACTGCCTCAGTACAGTAAACAGTTATTGCTCGTCTATTGTTCTAGGTCTTTCTTGCCTGCTTGAATAGAGAAGACCAAATTATCAAAGAACAGATATCTTCAAAGACATTCTTGTGTAGGGTATTTATTTTGGGAAAGCAAATTGCAGAGGCATTATGTAAGGGAAAACAAAATTTTTGTAAATACACAAGAGGAGGGAATGAAACATTTTATCATTATCATGTGTATTCTAGTCAAATAAGTACTTCACTTAAGTACATCCTGTAAGATGATAGAAGTAGGCTTAGGTCCATATCATCATTCTCATCTTTTCCCACCAAGCAGAACTTGTCCAATCCAGCACATTATATCTTAAATATTCATTTGGAATTTGCATCCTATACCTTATTCATGCTTATTTTAATGCAAAGCAGTATGAATTATTACTGTAAATTTCGTACTTTTAAAGATTGTTATTTATTAGATGACTGTATGTCCTTCTGGCATGTATGGTCTCTTATTCCTGTTTTTGCTCCAGGTTAGAATTTCTAAGACTTTCTGCTATTGATCCCTTATGCCTAAATTTTCAGGCAACTATGGGTATATAAATGCATAAAATAGGTATACAAATCAAAATTAACTTCTAATAAATAATAAATCATAAGTTTTAAATATTTTCTTGATATATGCATATTTTGCAATGTTAATTAAAATTAATATAAATTTGCATACTAATAAGATGTACCTGCTTATTTTATGTAGAATTCTTGGCTGAATATTTGATAGTGAAAAATATAGTACTTTTTCAACATTTTTTAGTGTTGACCAATACTTTTATTTTAAAAATCGACCGTGTTGAGAATGCCACTTGACATAAGTACATTGTGTAAAATGGCAGAAGTAGGTTAAGGTCCATTTCAGATGGAAACAATGTCCTAATACCAAGCCAAAGTTCATTTAATAATTTTTCATGAAACTCATAGATTATCCATCCATAGACATTCTTAAAATCAAATATTTTTTAATATTTATTTACTTATTATGTAAACAATGTTCTGCCTGCATGTATGCCTAAAGGCCAGAAGAGGGCACCAAACCTCATTACAGATAGTTGTGAGCCACCATGTGGTTGCCGGGAATTGACTCAGGACCTCTGGAAGAGCAGGCAACGCTCTTAACCAGTGAGCCATCTCTCCAGCCCAAAATCAAATATTCCTAATACAGTCCATAGATTCAGTGTTCTTTTTTAAAGATTTTTTATGTGTATGTGTATGTTTGCATACATTTATATATACCATTTGTGTGCAGGTGCCTAAGAAGTCCAGAAGAGGGCATTTGATCCTCTGTAACTGGAATTACAGATAATTATGAGCCACCTGGTGTAGGTTCTGAACCCTAAACCTGGCTCCTTTGCTAGAGCAGCTTGCACCATTAACTGCTGTGCCATCTCTCCAGCCCCAAAGATGCTGTAACTTGATATTTATGTACTTTTAATGGTAGGAAAATACTAAGTCCTATATGTTTCTATAAGAGCAGAAAACTTTGTAAGTACAGTTATCATACTATACTTTATAATGCATTAATTTTGAATCTGAGCAGAGTTGTGGCCATCTGCATTGGTTGACACTGGGTAATGTGTTATCATGTGCAGTACATCATATATTGTATGTTCAGAACCAGGGCTGTAGTGAAGTTGTGTAATACAACATTGGACAAATACTGACAGTAACACCCTGTTTATAACACACATTTTATGCATATTTATTACACACATCTTTTTCATAACATTTTAAAAATCAGACATCTACCAGTCTTGACGATAAGTGACCACGAAACAGGCTACTAATGAGAGGGTACCCTTAAGAACTCAATTGTTATCTAGTGTATTATTTGTATACATTTTTAATTTTAAATCAAGTGTCTTTGTTACCAATTACTGGTCTCTTTCCTCAGTACTGAAACAAACTATGTCAGTCTTCTGCTTTAGTCTCTTTTTTCTCCTCTCCCTTCCTTCCTTTCTCTCTCCTCCTATTCTTCAGTTCCCTGAATGTGTAATTCATCCTTAATGCGTAGGTCTTAAGAAGAACTTGGATCTTGATATCAACAAAATCTGGTTTGAAATCCTAGCTCCAAATTATTAATGTGCCATTGAGTAAAATGTTTTTTAGTTTTATGTGCCTTGGCTTATTTATTCCTAAGAATTTAACAATTCAGTGTTTTTATGAATCTCCTAGATTCTTTATAATGATTGATATCTGAAAGGCTTGGACTTAATTTCAAACTTTAATAAACCTGTTTAGTACAGAAAGTCACACACAGAGAGAATCTGTTAAATGGTATTGTTCAAAAATACTGATTCTGCAATTACATGACCTATTTGGGAATGATGTCTATTTTAAGTAAAAACTGTTTTCCCCTTGAGTTTGATTTTGATAGGAGCATGTTTCATGTCAACAATCAGCTAATGTGCTCTGTTAATTTGGTAGAATAAAAAGATTCATATATAATGAATATTTCCTTTTAGAGATGTTTATGTACACTCTCCCCTGCTTTTGCATTTATGCTGTTTTTGTGTTTTAAGTAGAACTTTTTTCCTGACAGCATGTGTTAATAACTGAAAAAATTCCCTATCAGTAGACTAGCGCCATCATGACAAGCCTGTGTTCTGCTTCTACCTTGCTAATTGTTTCCTTGCGATTATTTGGATTGTGTAGAAAGCCTTTTGCAAATCCTCTTATTACTGAAGTCATTGTTGCCAGCAGGAATAAGATTAAAGGTGCTTAAGTCTGTAGAGTTGTTTCTAATTTGTTCATGTCATTTCAGTGGCATTTTAACAGAACTCTGTCTCCTGTCCCACCCTTCTCCCCTGGTACTATCTCAAGTTAGGTCCAAGATGCCAGACCATTGGAAGAAATCTCATTTTATCCTCCTAATTATTATGCTGGCACTCTGGAGATAATTTTCCCCTTCATGCACTGCCAATTAATATGCAAATAAGCTGATAAATATTTATGTATTCGTTTAAATTATGCAGGGAGTGCTTTCACTGTATTCTGTAAATGAATTGTTCCTGGACTTCAAAGTGCTAGCTGCTGTGCTAACGAGGAGAGATTTGCATAAGGCCCTAATCACACGCATACTGATTAAGCTTCATTATGGAAACTGCCAGCTGCAATCTTTGTTTCTATTTTATTACAAAAAGGGGAACTTTTCATGCTTCAGTTGCCTTGACAATGTCAGTCCTAGCTAGTAGAAGAGACTAAAACTCCTCTGAGCAACTGAAGTTTCCTTATTCAGTTGAAGATTGCTATGGTGTAACTGAAGTTGTATTTTGCTTCTCTTGTTAATTCACTTTCCACTCCTCCCACCCTTGTTCTCATAAAGAACATAGCACAGATTTGTTAGAAATAGTAGTATCTTCTTCCCCACCCCAAACGATACCTGTTCTTTCTTGCTTTGGACTGTCTGCATCTCCAGAAGATTTCACAGCAATGCTGGACTGCAGTGACTGTGTTCTAGGTGGGTACCAGCACAGTTCTTTTCTTACAGCTTTAATATGGAAATAGCATGTGTGGGATTGACTATGCATAAACGTTCAATCACATATGCAACCATCATCCGGGAGGGGAGAGCTTGCGCAGAGGAGGAAAGCATTTGCAAGGCAAGAGCATGCTTGTGTTTGCTGTAGGTCCCTCACTTGGCCTAGGTCTTCTGCTTCAGCAGGTATTTTCAGCAAATAATGTATTTGAATTTGACTTACATGGAGGACATTTTTGCTTTTTGGAAATTTTCATAGAAAGTAGTATATGTAGTTGAAAACACATTTTAAATCAGAAACAAAATATATACTATATCCAAATAATATATACATAGTAATAAAATGTTTTGCCTATCTAATAAGACTGCCTCATACAAAACCAAAAATACTAAATGAAAAATTAGTGTCATAATGCAGAAGGAAATTATAGTGGTTACTGCACTGTTGATCAGTTTCCAGATTTTAGAAGTTATAGGCCATTTTCAAATTTTGCCTTTGATTAATCATTTTGATTTCTTCAAACCAGCTGATTTTTAGGAATCTGTCATTTTAAATATTGTGGAAAGCCTGTTATAGTGTGTTCTCTACAGAACAGGAAGTCTTTTGGAAAGGGAGATGTTCTTGAATAAATGTAACATTTTTGTAGATACGGTGGATTGAAGTATTTTGTTCATGATGCCTCTCAGTGGCTGTATTTTGTGAGGAGATTTTTAATGTTTACATAAAGAATGATCGCACCTATTTAGGAAAGTCATCTGACATAAACTCCAAGAACTGTATCTCTTAAGCTCAAACATTTACAAATGATTTTATTTACTGTGTCATTTTCCATTCTTGAAATTAAAGCAGTTGTTAATGATAAAATAAATAGATATTTTCCAGAAATGTCTGAATTCTTATACAGAAAGAATGACTAAACTCAAGTTAACAATACTACTTGTCCATCAGAGATAGTAGTGAAAATGCACATGACATACAACACAAGACGTTGATGTTAGTTAGGAAGTCAATCGAGTAGTAATTTATAGGGATGAAGTTACACTCATTATATGATCAGCTAAGTAACATAGGCTTGTACTTTTTCTATTTTAAAAAAAACTTGTAAATATCAATGAGTAATTTTCTTGTGTTTTCTCTTTTACATTTACCAAATTTGAAATTCAAGAAGTGAAAGAAAAACGTCTTTTTGAACTATTTTTACCATTTATTTTTAAATGCCAGAAACTGTATCTGCTACGTAGAGTTGACACTTAGTATCACTGAAACAGCCTTCTCATCATTGTATGGCTAATTAGGATTTATTGTTTTGTGTTTGAAGTAATTTTAATTTTGTTAAATGCTATTGAAGTAAGTAAAAAGGTCCTAAGAAAAGTCGTAACATACCTGTGACAAATTTCAAATTTATATATAGGTGTGGAAATTAGGCTATGAAATATGTAAGGCCAGGCTCATGATTTGTTAAGAATTAGGCTTCTTGGTTATTGTGGTATCTGGGCATGAGAAAATTTCACATCTTTTTATACATGTTTACAGATTCATTATTTTTTCTGCTTTGTTTTAAAATATAAAGGAAACATTGAAAATGTATATAATGGTATATTTGAGGTTCGTGATATTTGTTGACTTTTGTAAGATTTTGGTTAAGTCAAACAGAAAGCTAATTTTTACTAAGTTTTACACCTGGTCCTTTCAAATAAGTGTGCTTTCGGGTGGTATTTAAATTTTTCTGGGCAGTAGGGGAGGAAGTTGTAGAACGACCTCATTTATGACCACAAATACAAATTTTAACCCTTTGAACAAGCCAAGCCAGGGATACCATAGAACTGCCTCAACCATAAGCCATGTATCAGTTATAAAAACTTACTGTATTAGAACAGTTATTACCCAGTGTCTAAAAAACTTATCACCCATTTTCTAGGTTATGAAACATGAAAGAAAGGTTCCTGATATTTTTCCTCATTTCTTATACATGTAGGTAATGCAGCTGCTGACAGCATGGTTGGGATTTAGAATGATTGTTCTAACTTCCTAATTAAACATGTCCTACAGATAGATGTTTTCAAAAAGTCAGTATAATACAGTTTGATTTGTTCTCTAATAATAACTTGGTTACTGGTTCTTAATGAGGGATAAAAGGTAGAACTTACTTGATAATAAACTTATTTCATGACAAATACTCTAAATCTGTGGTAAATATAGAACAAAATGTCTATTTTATCTGTTCTGTTTACCCTTTGGGAAAAGAAGCAGGGCGTAGGTGTTCTTATCTCCTTTCCTGTATATTTTCTGGGATTGCTAATAGTGGTTGACAACGTTTTGGTATGGAAACTAGAATTTAATACACTCAAAAGTAGCAGCCTAAACCAGCAGATTAGTGTGTAACTGGGTGTGATTCTTTTAGAACTGTAGAGATTCCTGTTAAAGCTTCTGCTGCAATTTGTTAGCTTGTTTTTAATTAGACATATATTTGATATACCCCTGTGTTGACTCTAGTTTGGTTAAGGAAGTCAGATGGATGTTTCAAACAGATCTTTTCATCTGTTAGATTATTAAGTGTGAATTTGTTTTAGTTATAATGAATTAATACCTTTGCTTTTTAGAAGAAAATCATTTGGGAATAATAGTTCTTATTTTTTGAGGTGTTTCCTGCTTCCCAGTTTATTTTAATGTACATTATTGTCTGTTAAAAATATTTTAGCATGTCTGTAATATCTTTTTCAACTTATATTCCTTTCTTTAAAGAATCTTAAAATTTTTTAGATAATTTATTTATGAGTTTCTTTATGATTCAGGAGCTCCTGAATATCTCTGAGGTAGCCTTTTACTCACTTTTTAGTGTTGTAGCCTGCCATATTCTATGCCTGGGCTTCTTGAAATGAAGCTGTCATATTAGTTAACCCTTGCTTTTGCTGTAACTTTGGCTCCTTAGCTTCATCTTCACCACTAGTTTTTTAAACAACGTTTCTGCCTTTGGTTTATTGTAGATTCAAGAATGAACAATCCGTCAGAAGCCAATAAATCATCTATGGAGAGTGGAGATGGCAGCACCTGTAAGAAAACATTCCTTTTATCTATCTTTTACATTAACTCTTTTAGAGCTAAAACGAGATTGTACACTTATCTGGACACATATTTGACAAATTTGAGAAATTTGTGTACTTGCTCATGAAGTGTGACTTAGTACTTTTAGAGACTGAAATTATTTTTAACATTATCTAACTCCTCTGAGGAGGGCTTCACTTATTTGATTCCCTCCATCAGAGACTACAGAGTAGTTATGAGAATGGTCCTTTGGGAAAGCTAGACCTAGGTCTGGATTATGGATTTGCCACTTGTAGTAAATAGGAGCACAGGCCTGCTTTTCGTCTGGCCCAGCTCCTGCACGGCTAGCTTATACCCCGAAATAACAAC
>LOEQ01000319.1:373293-390367 GCA_001685075.1 Bramus lutescens | reverse complement strand
TCTTTATTAACCAATGAAAGTAACACATAGACAGATGACCCACCTACATCACTACACTAACTGTGTAACTTTAGGCAACTTCCTCAGTCTTTTTGAGACTTAATTTGTCCAGTAGGGATATTCATGGGTCATCATGAGTATTGAGTTACAATATATGCGAAGTATTAAAACATCATATTCTGTTATGTTTCTTGGTTATAGGTATAATCAGAATAGGAGATGCTATCCATCCTGCCTTTGGTATATATTATGCAAAAGTTATAATGGTGTCAGTGAGGAGTTACAGACACTCCTAATTCGTCCTTTCATTTTAATAAAATTTATTCTTGATCAAACCTTTTATCAAGAGAAAACTGAGTATCGTATAAATGAAAAAGCTGAAAGCTCTTTGTGAGAAAGGTAAATCTGTTTTTAAAAATAAGTACAATTTGTCTCCTCAGCCCATCCTTGTAAGTCTGTCGGTTCATAGGACATTTGACAGTATAACTCTGTCATCTGACAGATATCTTACAAGGAGTTCCCAAATTTCTAGTAGAGGCAAAATGTAAAAGTATTAAAACATTAAGGGAATTGTGTGGAAGGAATTGTCTAAAGTCATTGTAAAGTAAACTAGGTTTTTCACATAAGAGAAAGGATTTCCTCAGACTGTTATTTCAAAATATGCTTAACTGTGGGAGGTGGTAAGAGTGACTGTCACTCTTGAAATTCTACTGCTCCTGATCATAGGTAGAACCTATAATCTGTAGACCAGGCTGACCTCAAACTCCCAGAGGTCCACCTGTTTCTGCCCCCTGACTACTGGGATTAAAGGTGTGTGCCACCACTGCCAAGCTTAGAACCTTTTTATTTATAGTAGAAGACTGGGTTGACCCAAAAAATCCTTTTGTGTCTGCACCTGTATGATTGCAAACTGTCCTGTACTTAGAGTGACTTGTTAACCTCTTCACCTCTGAAAAATAAGTACTTGTTTATGGGAGACTGAGCTGGGGCTTTCATGTTCATCTTTGTCATATTTAATATGCTCCAGCCTCTCTTATTGAGGCTAGCCAAATAGACTACCTGAGAGACAGAAGAACCGCGTTACTTTCTGTCCAAGTTATCAACTAACCTCCTTGTTTCTGTTCCCTGTTTGGGTCCCTTCTTCCTTTATCTTGTAGCACTGACTTATGCTGACATAAGTACCATTGCCAAAGGAGTGGAACTTGTTTGCAGAGAGTTAAGTAGGTAGTCAAACCTATGAAAAAGCAAGAGAAATATGGGTAAAACTATCACACCTAAATAATGGCTTCCAAATTTCTCTAAGGGAAGAGAAATGAACTCAGAATGATTACAGAATGCCGAAAATATCCACAATGTCAGACCCCCTGGGAAATTCTATGTTTGCTTTTAATACCATAGTTTCTGTAATATCATTTATTGAGTGCTTATGGTATTTAATTACAACCTTTGTTGTGCTTCTTAAAATCTTTAGTGCTATGCATATTACCTGATAACAATTAAATTCTTAATGACCAGTTAGATATTATTTCAAGGAATAGGGAATGGAAGTATAAAACCAGAAAGGAAATAAAGTCAGACTTAGAAATTGGACCCTATAAAAGGTTTTTCCTCATCATCTATAAATGTAAAATTGAAAATTTAAGTAATGGCATTGTGTGTGTTCAAACTTCTAGAACTGTATAAGATATAAGATAAATTCTGGCTGGAACACTTGTTGAACAGTTTGTGACTTTCTTGCCTTGTGACAATATGAAATATATAGCATCAGACTTCTTTTCATAGAGCTGAGAGTAATCACATAGTTAATTTTTCCTGTTTGGGGGGGGTTGGGTTTTTTGTTTGTTTTTTTGTTTTATTTTTTTGTCTATGTAGCCCTGGCTGGCCTCTGCCTCAAGAGTGCTGGGATCAAAGGGGTGTGTCACAGTCCAAGAAAGATACTTTTTTAAGGCCAGTAATATACTTTACTAGAACTCCTTGCTTTTCCATCACTTGTTAGTGGTGGTTAATATTCTCTTTTCTTTAAAAAGAAAGAGAATTGCTTTTCTGTAAGATCTGTTAATACAGTAACACCTAGCTAGATCAAATATGAGCTGGTTCCCAGCCTGGGAAGCATAGCAGCTCGCTGTTTATCTACCGCGTGTGCACTACCTTCGTAGACACAAATCGCTTCCATTGTTTGGACCTTTTCATTCACTTCAGGATAACATCCTTCATCAGTTTCTCAACGTTAAGTAAAGTCTGCTGCTATGTCCTTAGCACTCCCTCTTTTTGTTAATTTATTGCTTTAGAAATATAGGCATATATTTGAGTTCTGCTTTATGTATTAGATTATCATGTTTGGTACATTAGAAATGAAATTAGTTTTTTTAAAGTAGAGTATTATGGGCCATGCCTATAAACCCAGCAGTTGGAAAACTGAGGCAAAAGCATTGTCTGAGTTTGAGACCAGTCTAGGCTACTTAACAAGACCTTGCCTTGAAAAAAGAAAAAGGGAATGGTGGGTGTAGCAGTTATTTAGATATTTTAAGCCTATATATTAATTTTAATTTTTAAATACAGTGAACCTACAGATTGTTTTCTTTTTCATTTGTTTAGTAATTATGATTTTTTGTAGTTTGTGTGGAAATTCAAATTTTAAAGAAAATAACCTTGTATATTATATAAAATTGAAGTCTAACACTATATAGATTCAGAAAACTTGGTGTTGATCACTATTTCCTGAAATGTTCACAGCTGTAATAATTTTCAATTATAAGAGTTTAAGGGTAATGAGAGGTGTAAAGTTCAGACACATCTGACAGTGCATTTTATACAAATAAGTTTTATATGTTCACAGAAAGTCTGTGGTTTGGATTTGTTCGGGTTTGCATGTTTTATATGTTAAATATTATAGTTGGTATTATTAGAGACTCATATTATTATGAGACTCTCAGTCTTCAGAGGCTTAGCAATCCATCAAGTGTCAAAGCAGACAGAAAACTGAGTTATCCAAGAGCAAGTATAGAGAAACAACATGATGTTGTTAAATGATATTTCTTTCTTGCATGTTTTTTGTTTGTTTGTTTTGTTTTTTAATTTTTTTTTAAGCCAAGTGCTATAGTGCATGCCTTTAGTCCCAGCCCTTAGGAGGCAGAGGCAGACAGATTTACAAAGTTAATTCCAGAACAGCCAGGGCTACATAGAGAGACCCTATCTCAAAAATAAATGGATGAATAGATAAACAAAAAAATTTTAACTTTATAAAATTGTAAAACATAAGTTGCAAAGAAGTAGACACAACACACTGAAGTTAACCTGATTCAAAAGATTATGCAACTCAATGAACTTTTATACAATATATTATCCATTCATAATAGAAGCTGTGAAATTCAACATGAATTTTATACTTCAACATCAAATATATTTTTTGTGCAGTATCCACTACCAAACACAAAAGAAATTCATGTCAGTTGAAACTAGAAAAGCAATTAGCTTTGTATCCATTACCTTCATTCAGTCCTTCCGTACCCTCATTCTTTTCCTTTCTATGTTGTATTGTACCCATATGTACTTTTATTTGCATATAACTGGCTAGATTCCACATATAAGGGAATGATGGTCTTTTTCTTTCTGAGATTGTGTGACCTTATTTAATATTAGACAAATTCCTGTGAATTTTCCTGCTATAATTTTGTGATTATATTTTTCTTCAGGTTTTCTTTGAGATTGTGTGGACTCACTTCATAATACATTCAAAGTTCACCCATTTTCCTGAAATTTTTTGATTCCATTTTTCTTTAGAACAGAATATTATTTCATTTTCCAAAACAGGTTTTCATTAGCCATTCATCTGTTGATAGACAACTAGGCTAATTCCAGTTCCTTGTTCTAGTAAATAAATCAGCAATAAACATGTGTGGAGTTCTGGGTATGTGCCCAGGAGTGAAATAGAAGGATAATTTTTTCTTTTATTTGAGAAATTTCCAAGCCGATTTCCACAATGGCTGTACTAATTTGCATCTCCTCTACCAATAACCCTTTCTCACCATATCCTCTCCAATATTTGTCAAATTTATTAATGGTAGCCATTCTCACTGGTATGAGATGATATCTCAAGTAGTTTCAATTTTCATTTCCCTGATGGCTTGAGATATTAAACAGTTTAAAATAGTTATTGACCATTTGTGTTTCTTTCTTTAAGAAGGGTCTATTCAGTTCATTTGCTTATTTGTTAATTGGCTTTTGTAGTTCCTTGGTATTTCACTTCTGTGCTTTGTAAATTCTGGAGATTAGCCCTTTGTCTGAAGTGTAATTGGTAATGATTTTCAGCCAGTCTATAGTCTGTGTTTGCTCTGTTGGTTAAGTATTTCTTTGACAATTTTTAAATATACTTACAGGCCAGGTAAAAAAGAACCACCATTAAGAAAGTATACAAATTAAAACAAGTGGTTTGGAGACCAGAGTTCAGATTGCAAGAAACCCACATAAATGTTGGGTGGGTAGAGTAGTCTGCATATAATTCCAGCCTTGAAAGGTAGAAGTGGGGGTTCCTCAAAGCAAGCTGGCTAGTAAGACAAGCCGTTATCTTTTAGCACTGTGCTTGATTCAAAGGCTTTTACTCAGTGGATGTGGTGGAAGAGTGATCAAGTATGATTCCCAGCATCAACCTCACATACACATGCATCCATCCATGCACATATAAAAACATGCATACATACCACACACATGAAAAATTAAATAACAAAAAAACTTAGAAAGACTAAGATAAGAAGTATATAGAACAAAAGGATAACTTTGCAAATGAAGTTGGAAGAAGAAAGGAAAACTGTATTTTGGCTCCAGTGCTATAGGTACCTACTACACCTAGAGAGATCATTAAAGTGGAATAAAAATGTTGATATCAAATTCATCTTAGAGAAAAATACATTTAAAACATAAGCAGTCAACATTGAAAATATTCCTTAAGGAGTGTGTGATTCATAAAAATTCAGTGTAAGAAAGTTTTGTTTCTAGTTACAAGGAAGGGTTATGGAAGACATGAGAGGAGGTAGAGTTTTTGCTGCCCATTGAAGAATTGGTTGCATTTCCATGTAATGGTGATTGACAGTTTACCTTCAGCATGAAGAAATAGTAAAATCTAAGAGAAGTGAAAGAAAGTTGTATGTTTTATGATTTCCAGTTCCTTTTCCACTTAGTCATTCTCCGAATTCCATTTGTATAGACTTTAATTCAGTTATCATTGCCATTAGTTTACTAGAATATTTAAAGCAATTGGCTGTGTTCATTCTTAAGTTCATAGCCAGTTAACTATCTTTTTCCTTGGAATTTATCCAAAACTCCTATATTCTGCCACTTGCATGTATTCAAGCACATGAGTATGCAGGTAGGATTCCCATACATGTGCAGGATGTTAAGTGTCTTCTGTTGCTGTCTCATTTGCAATGAGAAGGGTATCTCACTGAACTGGAAGCTTGTTGTTTTGGGTAGGTTGGCTGACCAGCTCTCCTGCTTTAATGAAGCATGATTAATAAAAGCTCAGGAGAGAAATTAGGGTTCGACCTAAAGGTCAAAAAAGTAAAGGAGCCAGCCACTGGCTCTTACCTCCGCCTCAGTCCAAAAATGGTGATCCTGCCTCCAGGAATCTCGGAATGAAACTGAGAACTGTCTCCTCCCGTTTTACAATCCCCTCTAGTTCTGGGATTAAAGGTGTGCGCCATTACCTCCTGGTTTCTGTGACAAGCTAGTCTGACTTCTGGGACTAAAGGTGTGCGTTACTGCTGCCTGGTCTGTAAGGCTGCTGACCAGTGTGGCTATTTGACTTTTCTGATCCTCAGGCAAGTTTTATTTATTAAAATACAAATGAAATGCCACTACACTCTACCTGTGTCTACTCTCAGTGATGGATTTTCAAGCACACACATGGCTTTTTACATGATGACTGAGAATTCAAACTCAGGTTCTCACACTTGTAGAACAAGTACTCTTACTGAGTCGTCTCCCCAGCCCTGGATCCTATCCTTTTTCACTAATTATTTTCATACAAATGGCCTTTCCTGTGACAATATCTAAACCTTTTTTATAGTAAATAAAAAGCCAAATTGGTTTAGTTGTATAAGCCAGTGTACATTTATGAACTATCATCTAAAGGTTTTGTTGTAAGAAATTCCTGATAACCAAGAATTTCTTCATTTTGTACTAATTATTAGTGATGTGGCTAGTGGCTGTGTGACTCTATCCCTAGGGAGCTAAGGATAAAGACCTTCTTACCCCAGATAGGGAACTAACAACAGGTAAAGTAAAGATAATACCAAGTCCCACTTGGTAAACCAGTAAGTTTAAAATTAATCATAGGAGTATGGGTGAGGGGGTACTTACTGGAGCAACAATGACTCAAAAACAGCTGTATTGCTAAAACTCATCCCAACACAAGTAAAACTTGTGAACACAGAAAGCCTAAAGTTCACTATAGCAATGTGCAGGCAGCTGGACAGTTTGGAGAGTGTTTCTTCCAGGCAGCACAGCTTGTCTGAGAGTGTCTCTTGGCAGTTTTTACTGCTTATATAAACTTGCAGAGGGAATTGCCAAGTGCATCTGGGTCAGTTTCAGGGACTTCTTGAATCTTCTAGCATGCTTCCCTTCAGGATGGAATGTGTCAACTCAAAGGAAATTGCTGCTGTTGTTAAGATATTGTATTCATAAAGGATGACCAGACAGCATTCTCTCTAACAAAGAAAAGAATCCTGAAAGACCGGGACATTAGTGATTTAGTTGTTGTTCTTTAATAATTTAAGAACGTGATCTCTTCAGCCTGCATCTTAGAAACATTTCTAGATGAAATTCTCAACAAAACAAACTAGTGTCATTACAGATTTCAGATCCTGTACTATCTTCCCTTTGAACTTTGATTTATGTAGGGACTATTTCTAATACTCTTTTCTCCTTTTATCATTATTAACATTAGCATAGTGTTTATTGCATATTTTACTGTGTGAACTACATTCTTCATTGGCAATGGTGCTTTTACAAGCCCAAAAGTAGACATTCTGACACTAGTGTTTATTGGAGTGCTTTCATAGTAAAATTATAAATAATAGAAAATTTTGTAGCAACAGTTCTCAACCTGTGGGTTATGACCCCTTTAGCAAACCTCTGTCTCCAAAAAAATTAACATTATCATGTATAACAGTAGCAAAATTACAATTATGAAGCAGCAATGAAAATAATTTTATGGTTGGGAGGTCACCACAACATGAGGAACTGTATTAAAGGTCATAACATTAGGAAGATTGAGAACCACACTGTTCTGTGAGTTACTGAAAGTGGCTCAAGAGTTCCTAGGAGTCTTGGGAACAGAGTTAAACATAGTTTATGCTGTTCTTTTTCCTAAAACAAGACATCAAATACCTATAAGAGAAAGATAGTCCTTCTGATGCTTAATTGATAGATATCTCTCAAAACATACTATTTCTATGAGATTCTAGCCACTACATATTGACAAATTTGCCTTGGTTCTATCCATGTACACTGGTAGAAAGAAGCAAAGGAGCTATAATTACTGAACCTTGAAGAATGGTAGCACTGGTGTGATGGCATGTACCTTTAATCCCAGCACTTGGGAGGCAGAAGCAAGCAGATCTTTGAGTTTGAAGCCAGGCTGGCCTACACAGTCAGTTTCGAGACAGCCAGAGCTAAAGAGAGATCTTGTCTCCAAGTAAACAAACAAATAATAATAATGGCACTGAATTATTATTGTACTTTTATAGTAAATGAATGAGAAATCAACTCATCCTTTTGAGAAGAGATAAACTAGTAACAAACTTAAAATTTTAACAGTATCCATTTTAGTCATTGCTAATTAAAATATGGAACATTAATGAGAAGATTTGTAGGCACAAATTATCAGAAATTGTCTGCAACTTTCTCCTTCTCCCTTAAAGGGCAGCTTAGTTTCATGTCATTTTTCACAATTTTTTTCACCAACAGGAATCAAAGAACTTATAAGAAATTTCCCACCATGTTATACTTTTCATCTTGCTTGGAGCAAAAAAATCTAAACTTCACTGTTCTTTCAGTTAAATCCATTGTAGAGCATCCCGGCCTAGAGCATTGGCTGTGGAAATTGGGAGTCAAATTTAATGAGCCATTGCTGGTAGGGGTGAGAAGATTGTGAAGGAGTAAAATAAAGAAGAGACTAGAATCTAAAAGGAATACTTGTGTCGGTGTGGGTCTGGGGATGTGATGCAGTTGTTAGAGTAGGGACTGCCCCGGAGGAGAGAAGTAGAAGATACAAGGATATATTTCAGCTCTGAAAATATTACATTCAGGATGTCTTATAGTATTTAAATGGGAAGGTACAAGCAGTTAAAGAGACATTCAGGCCAGACGGTGGTGGCACATGCCTTTAATCTCATCACTTGGGAGGCAGAGATGGGCGGATCTCTGAGTTTGAGGCCAGCCCTGGTCTACAAGAGCTAGTTTCAGAACAGGCTCCAAAAGCTACAGAGAAACCCTGTCTCGAAAAACCAAAAGAGTGACAGAGACAGACACAGACAGACATTCAGAATGTCTTGTAGCATTTGAAGGGGGAGGTACCAGCAGTTAAAGAGAGCAGTAAATTCTTGAGGAAAGAATCCTGTTCATGAAGGTCCTGTAAGGAGTTCTTCAAGTAAGAGAGTGAATTAAACTGAAAGAAGGATAATCACAGAACCCTTCTCCACCATTGAAAGGGTTGGTAGATGACTAGGAACCCCATACCACTTCTGGGTATCCAGTAGCTACAACTGATATTTAACTTGCATGCAATTAAGAATTCAGTTCTTGGGCTGGGTGGTGGCCGCGCACGCCTTTAATCCCAGTGTTCAGGAGGCAGAGACAGGCAGATCTCTGTGAGTTCAAGGCCAGCCTGGTCTACAAGAGCTAGTCCCAGGATAGGCTCCAAAGTTACAGACAAATCCTGTCTCTAAAAACAAAACAAAACAAAACAAAAATCAATTCTTGGTCACACACTGACATATTTGATAAGTTCATTTAGTCATGGATGGTGATAGTTACTGGCTACATCAAAGGTTGTGTAAGCCATGCTTTCATTTTCATTTGGTTGAGAAATTTTAAATTTCCTCCCTGATTGATTTGATGACCCACTACACACTCAAGAAGGAGTGCATTTTAGACGTCATGGTTTATGCCTGTAATCCCAACCCTTCAGAAGTGGAGGCTGGAAGAGCAGGAGTTCAAGATCATCCAAAGCAACAAGAGATCTTGTCTTTGAAAGAAACCAGACCCAATCCCTGGCAAAGTAACATTACATTCTTTGACTGAGGGAATGTAATTCTTTGGTATACCATTTCAATTTTACTGAGAAGTGACCATGTTAACTGTCAGCTTGAAGTAATCTGGAACTGTCTAGGAGACAAGATAGCAGGCACATCTGTAAAGGTCATTGATGAGGTTAACGGAGGCGAAAAGACCCACACTACAAGTGAGCTGTGCCAGTCCCTAGGCTTCAGTTCCAAACCAAACAAAAAGGAGAAAGCTAGACTAACACAGACATGTATCTCTCTCTGCTTCCCGACTTGAGGACAACCTGACCAGCTGTTCCACTGCATCTCAAATTGTAAGCCAAAGTAAACCCTCCCCCTTTTACATTGCTACTGTTGGGGTTTTTTATCACAGCAACCGAAAAGTAACTAAGATACGAGTATTCTAGTAGGGAGATAATTCTTTTTTTTAATATTTTATTTATTTATTATATATACACTATTCTGTCTGTGTGTATGTCTGCAGGCCAGAAGTGGGCACCAGACCCCATTACTGATGGTTGTGAGCCACCATGTGGTTGCTGGGAATTGAACTCAGGACCTCTGGAAGAGCAGGCAATGCTCCGAACCTCTGAGCCATCTCTCCAGCCCGGGAAGTGATTCTTTATGTAACATTAGCAAAATAAACTTTGATTTTCTGTGTATTACACACACACACAAAAAGAAACCAGAAAGGCAGTTTATTGTTTAGCTTCAAGTGCTTGTGTAGTTTCCATAGTTTTCTTGCTGTTGATTGTTTTATTTCAGTTTGATCAAATAAGGTACAAGAAATTAGTTTATTTCCTTATTTATTTGTTAAGGCTTACTTTGTGACCTAAGGAAGGAATACTCCACATATCTGTTAAGATCATTTGATTTATGATGTAACTTAAGTCTAAAGTTTCTTTTTTGACTCTTTAGATTGGACAGCCTACTTGAAGATGAGAATTGAGTATCAAAGTTACCCATGTTTGTTTTGTCAGAGCCTTTCAGACCTTTTATACCCATTAGTATTTATTTGATAAATTTGGGAGCACCTATATTTGATGTATGTATGTTTATAGTTGTATCATCTTGATGGAATGTTGCTTTAGCTAGCATATAGTGGCCTTTTTTGTAATTCTTGTTTGAAGTCCACATTATCAGGTTTCAAAGCTTATTTTTTTACTTTTATTCACCTGATTCGTTGATTTCCATACTGTACCTCTTAGTCTATATCTAACTGTACTGGTGTGTTTCTTGACAACAACAGTCTAATCTAGTTTTGCAATCCAGTCAGCCAGTTTGTATACTGAGAAAGGCTTACTGATTTTATTGGTTGTTTGTCTGGTTGGTTGAAATGCTTGTTCTTTTCTTTCTCCCTTACTAGTAGAGGTTTTCTGGTTTGCTATGAATCTTTCTTCTCTGTGTATAATATTCCTTTAAGTATTTTCTACAATACTGGTTTGATTGACATAATTGCCTTAGTTTGTCCTTATTCTGACAAATGCCCTTATATTTCTGCTTATCTTAAAGAATAGCTTTGCTGTATATAGTAGTCTTAGCTAGCAGTTAATTAATTGACTTTCAGCTGTTGAAATATGCCTTTCCATCCTTCCCAGACTTTTAGGTTGCTGACAAGATAGCAGATATTATTCTGAGATCTTTGCCTTTGTAAGTAAGTTGGCATTTTCCCCTTTAATTTAAACACTGTTTGTTTGCTTTGTATTTTAGACATTTAACTATAATCCATTGTGGTATATTTCTCTCTTTTTATTTCAGGTTCTAAATGTCTTTTGCATTTGAATTCCTGTTTCTCTTAATTTGAAGAATTTTCTGCTTTAATTTTTTTAGATGAGATTCTCTGCTCTTAGTTCTTAATCTCAGTTCTTCCCTCTAGGCTTGGTCTCTTACTAGTTCCCCAGGGTCGTTGGTTATGGTTTTTGTGCCCCCACCCCCACAACCACCAGCAATGTGCACACCACATTGATGTTTGAGTATGTAGTGTTTCTTCAGTCTTGTCCTCCATTCCTAATCTTTCTTCTGCTTGGGTAAGTCTACTGGTAACATTTTAGGCTGGTATTTTATTTCTTTCATTGAGTATTTTTGCTTCTGATATTCTTTTCTGTTTTCTCAGAGTCTCAATTTCTTTGCTGAAAATTTTCCCATGTTGCTTATTTTTTTTCTCCCATACTGCTAACGTTTTCTCCAGTACTGCTCATTTTCTCATCTGTTTTACTGAGTTTTTCCTCTATGTTGCCAACTCTCCAAAGACTAGACTGGATTTGTCTACTTGGTTGAGTCCTCCTCAAAGACATTGATTATTCTTACTAGTGAACTTTTGAAATTGTGCTTATTTTGGTATCTTTGAATTTGGTATTGAGTTATGATCTTTTATAGAAGTAATATTGCCTGACTTTTTCCCTAGTTTTTGTGTTTCTGGGTTGTGATTTGTGTATCTGTTTTCTTGGACATCACTTCCAGTTTTATTTAGGAGTCTTTACAGCCTAGTCTAAGGAATCAGTCTCCAGTATCATTCAGTGAAGAGAAAACAAACTTATAAGAGCAACAACAGCAGACTGTACAAGAAACAGAAATACACTTAAAACTCATTTAATGCCGTCTAGTCTATAAACCAGACAATGGAGAGCTAATTTTATATGTACTAAAACTTAGATAAGTATAGAAATATAAATAAATAAGATAAAGGAAGGAACCAAGGAAAGGGGTGAAAATAGAGTAGAGGAAAAATTAAATAAGAAGAAGGGAGTGGAGAAGAATGTTATAGGCAGGGAAGATCAGAAAAAATAAGCTGAGAAATAAACAGTAGTACCGAAAAGAGTGTGTAGAATGAAATACAAATAAAACATTTAGAATATGATGCTGTAAAAACATTGTTCAGAATATAATAAAAAAGAAGAAAGGAAGTACAGAGAAAAAGAGATGAAGGTGCTGGGTCCTCTAAAATTGAAGATACACGGTTTTATGTATGGGGAGAGGGTCAGGTGAACTTTGTCCTTGTCTTTTGTGTGGCTTATGCTTGTGCTGAGCCCACGCTGAAGAGTTGTCTTCTTTTTACTGGTTTCCCTTCTTTTCTACCAGTGACCCATGCTGTCTATACTTAGCTTTGTAATCTGTAGATTAGGTTGGTTCTACCACCTTCTAGAAACTTTGTGGCTTTTACCCCCTGAGGTGTGAGTACTGCTCTGTTTGGGAGTTTCTCCCAATGGCTTGGTAGTGTGGAAAGCCACAACAGTAAGTGATGGGCTTGTCATTATACTTTGAAGAGCTAGGTGGTAAATACTTGTTGTAGCATGCAGTTGTGGGTATTAAGTAAACCTCTGGAGCTTCAGAATTTTTGGGACTCTACAACAGTGGGAGATAGGTGATCCCAAAAATTGCATGCCCTCATGAACCTCAGGCTAAGGGCTGTCAAATGCCAGGGATATGATCAGATATGTGATCTACTTCAAGAAGTGGAGGTCATCATTACTTTTCTCTATGCAAGTTACTACCTGAGCTGAGCCTCCTTCCACCTGTACCTTTTTGCTTGTCAGTGTTGCTTCTACAACTGCCTCCCAGGGATGTGTCTGACTGTGGGGATTGTGGCAGATTACATCTTTGTCCCAGTGCCAGGCACCTGGCTTATTTTTTGAAGAAATCATGTATTTCCCCTCCTCTTTCAAAAGATGAACACTCAATGATGGTAAAGATTTAGTAAAGTAGCTGAATAATCCTCTTGTTACATAGAGTCCTCATCACATTAAGTATAGTAAATAAAGATTATATAGCATTTTAGGTGGACTCCAATTTCATAGTAACAGATCTTGTACTTGCAAATTAGATTAAATTTCCAATTTTAATACTGTGTTATTAATTGTTACTGGGAACAGAAGTTCAGAATAGGTGTAATACACACACACATACACACACCTACACACCTCTGCATGTTCCAAGAGTTCCTTACAGAACAGAGGATAGGAACAAAAAACTGTACTACCTGTGTAATCAGGCCCTCTCAGATCTGAGAATAGAAATGATTTGTTTGTTTCTAGGGCTTGGGAAATTTTGCAACTATTTCTAAGATTTTTTTTTAATCCTCAAACTCTGCAAATCTTTTTACTCTGAATTAGTTGTAATTTGTGTGATTCTGATGTTCTGAAGTTGGATCTGACACAGTAACAAATGGATTTTTATGTATGTAGAAAAAATAATTCGGGGCCCCTGATACTGGGGAGGGGAGAGGATTTTTCTTTTTCATGTGTCATTATGTCCTGAAAAAGATTGCAGTTACTAAGGGATTTGAATTATAATCTAAGTTTAATTTCTCAAAGGATTGTTCTGTTTGTAAACTATTAATGTTATCTTTTAAGTAATGACTGTGTATGCTGAGAAAAAATAGGTTTAAAAGGTGTAAAATTTGGGGAAGATTATTTATAGTTAGTTTGGCCCTTAAAGTTACTCCAAAGAAAGAATGTCCCAGGCTGAATTTACTTACTTAAATGTGACTTTCGTGGCTAGAGAAGATGGCAACATCCACAGTCTGCTCCTTGTGACTATACCATCACCTTAAGGTTCTTTCTCTCATTGTTCATCCTTTTCCATCTCACCTATATATATATGATAATGTTGATACTCCTGTTCATACATTTTTAGGTAATGTTCAAAAGATACAGATTTCCATTCTTGTAGAGAAATAGCAACAGGAATGAATAAACAGGAATGCTGTATGCCTTCTACAAAAAAAATAGTTCTGGACAAAAGTGATTCTCCTTTTAAAAGTAGATCACTTTGGAGATAGCATTGAGCAAGAAGGAAGCAGAAAAGGAAACTTACCTGAGTAAAACTGAAACTGAACAAAAAATTTAAGTGATCTCAGAATATTAATACTTGTGGTATAGAATTTGAAAACTACTGAAAATAAGTATTTATAAATATTTTTGACACGTGCCCTATTTAGAGACATTTGTGCCAAAGTTTGTCATCATTTAAATTAGTAATATTTCACATGGAGTTTTAAATTTTGATTTCTTCTTTTAAAATCTCCTTCAATTTAAAAGAATTGTTAGTGGAGACAGGAGGGATGTCTCAGTAACTACAAGCATGTGCTGCTCTTGAAGAGGACCTGAGTTGATTTCTAGCACTCAAATGGCAGCTCACAGCCATGTGTAGCTCCAGTTTCAGGGGATCGAACTTTTTCTGGCCTCCGAGTACTGTGTGTACATGGTGCATATATGTCCATGCTGGCACAACACTCTGACTCATTAAATAAGATAATAGATAAATCCTGAAGAAGTAGTTAGTGTAACTGGAATAACCTCTGAGATAGACTCCAAAAGCCCCCATTTATAACACCTTATGTCTCCTTATAACCCAAGTTTGCTCCAGTTATTGATTAGTTACTTAAGTATTGTTTTTGCAAGTAAGCATTGACTTGGATTCCTTGGTAATAGGATATCAAAATATTTGGGGAAGAATGGGAGGCGCGGGGGGGTGTAAAAAGATTCAATCTCAGTCTTAGTTACTGTGTAGTTATATGATGGAAATATTTCTATTTATTTTTTCTCTTATTTATAAAGCAAGGTTAATTAGATTTTTTTTAATGGCCCCTTTCGAAAAGTTTTGCCCTTTTCTAAATGTCATAGAAATGAAATCATCCATATGTAGTCTTGGAGTGTCTCCTTGACCAAATATACAGACTCGAGATTCATCTGTATTGTGTGTTAATTGGTTCAGTTTTATTTCTCCTGCTGTCCACCAAATGTTAGAGAAATACAAAATGTGTTTTGTGTTAAAGAGGTAGAGATGTATTGCTTCTGTGTTCAAGGGATGGGGAACAAGAGGAAAAGAAGTCTAACAACTGAAAACAAAAAAGATACTTAGTGCCATGATCTGCTGATATGGGGAGGAAATTTTTGCATGTTGGTCCTTCCTTGATGACTCTGAAGGGAGAAATGGAACTTTGTGAGAGACAAAGACTCGTAACTTCACAAAAATCCAAGTATCTTAGCTGGGCCTATGCCGTGTAACTGGAGCTTGGTGCTGTACTTGAACTCATTTTGTCTCAGTTGTCATTCTGTAGTCTCAAATATTTTTTCTTTTCCTGTCTTTTTTTCTGAAGGTGACATTGTTTATAAATAAAACTGGCATGTATTTTTTTCCTTTTTTATATTTTTCTGTACTAAGTTATGTTATCTAGATTACACTGACTTCAATAAATGAGATAGGATGTGTTTTCTTTTTTGTTGTTTTCTGGGGAAATGTGTAAATAATTGAATTAATTACTTATTGAATTTTTGGAACCATTCCTTGGTAAAGTTATCTAGGCATTGTGTTTTCTTTGGGTGAAATTTTTTGTTTATTTGTTTGTTTACCTACTAATTCGGTTTCTTTCAATGTTGTGATACTCTTGTATTTTTTATTTCTTCTTGAGTCAGTCTTTATAAATTCTGTTTTCTGGAAAGTAATCCATTTCTAAGTTTCAGTTTTATTAATGTGAAGTGGTTTATCAGATCTTGTTTTTACCTGCGTATGCATACATGTGTGGAAATCACAGGACATCTTCAGGGGACAGTCCTTACCTCTAACCATGTTTGAGACAGGTTCTCTTGTTCAACTCTGGTCATGCCAGGATAGCTGACCTAGAAGCTTTGAAAGATTTTGCTGCCTCCATCTCCTCTCAGGATTACTTTTGCTACTGTGTCTGGTTTTTACTTGGCTTCTGGGGAGCCAAGTACAGGTCTTCAGGCATGCAGAGCAAATGCTTTACCCACTGCATCTCCTGGCCTGCAACATAGTGATATGGTTTTTTTTTTCTTCTGTTGTCCTTAAATGCTTTACTTGCTTCCCCCTATTCTCTTGCTTCTTACCAGAAACGTGCATGATTCCTTTGAAAGAATTAAGCTGATATTTTTCTGTTGTGTGTTGTTTTCCACTTTCATTAAGTATCGGTCCTACTTTTATCACTGTCTTCTATTTTCTTCAGATTAATTTGTTTCTCAGTGCTTTGATCTTTTTTTTTGTAGCATTTAAACTACTAGCCTTCCCTTAGCTCTTGGAAACACTAGGATCAAGGATTCCCTACTCCTTTGCTTTGTAATTGCCCATTTGTCTTCAACCCATTTTTTCTCTATATGCATTATTAAGTAACTTTGGATACAGGATTACAAAGATTCACCTTGGTAATACTGTTCTACAGAATCTTTGGCTCTGGCCTGTCATTTCTTGATGCACTCTAGACTACTTTGATGTTTTTTCAGGGTCTCTAGACCCTCATGTATTTAATAATAATCATCTTACATGATTCATTGGCCAAGAACCCAATGAATAGATTCCTGGTTGCTCCAATCACTGTATCTCTGTGTATTCAATAATTCTTGGCAATTGTCAGTCATTTTTTTTTGTGTGTGTGCCTGCTTCTTAGGCATTGTTGGTGTTACATACTTAGCCCACATACCTCCTCCAACAAGGCCACTCCTCAAGTACCAAGTATTCAAATATATGAGCCTATGGGGGCCATTCTCATTCAAACCACAACTGTATTTCATTGCATTTCCTTTTATTTTTCATTATAGTTTTTCTCTATTCTAGAGAATTCCATGCATATACATGCATAGTAAAGTTATTTCCTTATTTCTCTCTTTTATCTCCCCTAATATTTCCTAACATGTCCCTGTCCTAACTTTATGACTTTTTTTTAGTTTGTGGGTGTATTTATTTTTTGTTTCTCTCTCTCCCTCTCCCCCATCTCCCTCTCTGTCTCCTCCCTCTCCGTCTCCTCCCTGTCTCCTCCCTCTCCCTCTCCTCCCCCTCCCTCTCCC
>LOEQ01000319.1:312628-325664 GCA_001685075.1 Bramus lutescens | reverse complement strand
GTGTGTGTGTGTGTGTGTGTGTGTGTGTGTTGGAGGCTATCTGCCTTGCTAGAGATTAAGGTGAGGAGAGATTTGAGTGCTGATTAAGTTGTTCGTGAAGATCAAGATGTCCTGTAAAAAAAAGTTTTATAGAAGAATGTACAGATGAGTTTGTCAGAACAACAAACATTGCATAATTTAGTATATTCCAAGAAATCTGTACTTTATTTTCTTTATGAATAGATAGAGTTCCTCCTCATGTTAACCTATCTCAAGGCAAGCTTCTTCAAGTAAAACCCCCCAGTTCTATCCCCACCTGAAGATAGCCATGTGGAATGTTAGCATACATCCCACAGATCTCCAGGATATTTTTCACTCTTGTTAAATTTTGCCCCCTGTATATTCCCATCAGTGTAGGACATATGTTCTTGGATTATAAACACTTTTCCAAGGCCTTTTGGGTCCATGTCAGCCTTTTCTCATTGTAACTTAAGGTGATACTTATTCATACAGTGAAGGATCTGCCTTGCCTTGTTCAAGATCTAAGCTTTATGCCTAAAGATGTTTATTTGAGGAAAATTCCTGTTTTGACTGAAAGAGGTTTTTGGGGTTTTTTTTTTCCTTAAAATACTTTAAATAAGAATTATTGGGATCAAAAACCAGCTGGCAGGTCCTGGCACGTTTCAGTGAGAGATATGTCTAACCATATACTGTAGGCAATATTAAACTACAGATAGAAATCGAATTGTGGCCTACGTTGCCCTGCTGTTTTGTTGGTTTCTGTTTGACCTACTTGTGTCCGGACTGATGGTTAGATGGATATGTAGTGTTTTCATGGTGTAGCAGCATCCTTTAGAATATTTGGGATGAGTCCCATTTTCCTGCATGGGGTATATCTGTGGCCTACAGTTTATGCCTTTCCTAAGGCATGAGTGACTGTAGAGCATTCTCCAGAAAGATGTACTCTGTGACCCTGAGCCTTGAGTCCAGGACGTGTCTGTCAGTCTGCACCAGGGCTCAGGGTTGTGTATTGTATCTATACTCATTTTCAAAATCAGGGATTCCTTTCAACTAGAAATAACATTTAGTGATATGTCCTGTGGGGAAACATCATAGAAAAATTTTGCATCATTAATTACCAAATCTTAGCCTTAGTTCACTCACACATCATTGTGTGTTGTATCTCCTTCTATAATAAACAGTATTCTTTGCACAGGTCGTAAGAGTCAAATGTTCTGCCTCTAGAAGTATAAAAACAAAATTTTTATATTGTGCCTTTTTCTTTATTTAGTAATTATAAATTTTCATGACTAAAGCCTTTGGAAAGATGACTTTCATCTTATACAAATTTTGTCAAATAGTGTTGCATAATGGTAGTTGTTGTTAAAAGCTAAATATATATATACTCAGTCACTTTAACTAGTAGTCTTTTAAATGGAGATAGTTTTAAGTCAATCTCATTGAAAAGACAGAATTGTTGGATTTTAACAAATCTTTGTAAGTAAATGACATAAACTTGAGACTTAAAAGATAGAAACATGATTGATTCTTCCCCATTCATTTGTCCTGCTTATACTTATTAAGCTGACTTTCAGTTCTTTGGATGCTTCAAAATTATAAGTAAACTTGAGTTGATGTCAGTATAGCATTGTAATTTAAGTATAGCATTATAATAACATTATAATTGGAGCATCAGAATTGAGTATATAGTCCGTGAAGAGTATACTCTGCTGCTGAGTAGAGCTTTGCTGATGGGTTGTTTGGCTTCTCCAGGTTGAAGTTTAATGTTCTTTCTGTTCTGGGTTCTTGTCTTTAGCTCTTGCTTCTAGTGGTTCTCTTCCAATAACATCACTGGATGCAACTGGGAACCTGGTATTTGCCAATGCAGGAGGAGCCCCCAACATCGTGACTGCCCCTCTGTTCCTGAACCCTCAGAACCTCTCTCTGCTCACCAGCAACCCAGTAAGCTTAGTTTCTGCAGCTGCAGCCTCCACAGGGAACTCTGCACCTACAGCCAGCCTTCATGCCTCCTCCACCTCTGCTGAATCCATCCAGAACTCCCTATTCACAGTAGCCTCTGCCAGTGGGGCTGCTTCCACCACCACCACTGCCTCCAAGGCACAGTGAGCTGGGTGCAGAGCTTGGCTGCCACAGACCTTCGGCACTGCAGCATAATGGGCTGCCAGCATGTTGTGAAGATGAGGGAGACATGGAGAAAAGAAAAAATACACTTACCAGGAAAAAAAAAGAATGGAGACAGAACAGCATTTGCCTAATTTTATAAAAAAGAAAAAAAAAAACAATGTCTTTTCAGGATTGCTTCATGGATTAGAGAACTTTCTAACCAAAAATTTTTAAGGAAAAAAAAAAGAAACAAAAAATCCAAAACAGACAGACAAAAATAAATGAAAGGACTACTTCCCATTTCCAGCAGTCATGATGACAAGTGAAGGTGGGTGACCAGTTCCAGTAGAGGAAGGGGTGTCTTGGTCTTGTGTTTTCTTTCTTTCTTTTTTTTTTCTCAAAAAATCATTTTTATAGGTCTGTTGTACAGGCCATTAAGTCATAACAAGGTGTTTATAATCGTGTCAATTGTGTTGGGGGTTCCTTTCTTAACTGGTACAATTTAGGCAGGCCTGTATTACTGTATCTCTGTTATTGTTTTTTATATATATATATATATTGGACATGTTTATCTCTTGCTCCTGGATCCTATTTCAGTGAGCTCCCACACTGTGGGGAGGGAGGGTTTTGGGGTTAAGGGAGAATTGCATACTTAACTTCCAGGAATGTTCTTGCTGGTTTCCTTATCCTTGATGACTCTTACAGAGGTGCTAGAAAATGATTTTCTTTTGCCACTTATGCAAGAGGCTTGGTGCAAAAGCTGAAGGCAGTGTGTGTACACTCCTGCTCCACACATGCTCCTCCCCATCAGGTGGTGCCTTTGGAGCACTCTTGTGTAGGAAGAATTCCTGCTGAACTGTAGCTCTCACTCACCCTAATCATTGAGCAACCCTGAGGCCCGAACCCTGTGCTGCAACAGTGCTGCTTTCTGCTACTTTCAATGGGAACAGCTGTGGCTGTTGCAGGGCAGGTTTTGGTTCTGGCGAGCAAAGACTACTGCAGACACCTGACTTGGTGGTTCTCCTGATTTCTATCTTTTCTTTTTTTTTTTTTTTAATGCTCCTACTGTTGATGTTTGTTTGCTTGCTTGTTTTCATTTTATGGAAAATTTCCATCCAAACTTCCTTTGACTTACTTGGTCAAGATCAAATTGATTTACTGAAACTGAGAAACAAGTCTTCTTTGTTTTCTTAAAGAAATTCTGTTGGACTATTTTCTACTAATTAATATCCCAAAAAGGTCAATATGAAGAGTCTGAATCTGCCACCTTTTCCTCTAGAGCAGCAGTTCTCAACCTGAGGGTCTCAACCCTGTTGGGGGGGGTGTCAAACAGCTGTTTCACAGAGGTCACTTAAGACTATTTACATATCAGATATTTACATTACAGTTCATAACAGTACCAAAATTACAGTTATGAAGTAGCAATGAAAATAGTTTTATGATTGGTGGGTGACCACAACATGAGAAAATGTATTAAAGGGTCACAGCATTGGGAAGGTTGAGAACCAGTGCTCTAGAGTCACAGACTTCCTGTCCACTGAGTGGCTCAGAAGCTCCTCCAAGCCTCAGACTTTCCTCAGTTCTCTGACTGACAGAGGCACTTTCCTGACTAGGCAAAGGATCTATAGAACCTCAGAGAAAGGCTGAGCAGGAACTTCGCAGCCTATTAGTGTCTCTGGTTTGTTATGCCCCTGCTAGGTAGGTTTGGTGACAATACACATCTCTTACTTGATGTAAAAAAGTGATTTGCTCCTGTAATTGTTTTCAGGGTGTTTCTAGACTACATAAATGAGCTCATTGAAAAGGAAGAGCTTGTGAAAATGGATGAAGATGGATGAGGGTAATTTAGAGACTAAATTCCCCCTTTTGACAATGCCCTATTATTATACTATCTGGATCAGAATTTTCACAGATGACTGGGTCATCGCAGTGAAGTTCATCTAAGTTGCCCTTACTGGAGTTAAGGTCCGCATTGATGTCTGAGGTGCTTGCTTCGGTTTCTGGTGGTCTGCTGAGCTGAGGTGACTTTCCTTCTGATAGCTTTGCTTATGCCCATAGGAAACTTGGATTCTGTGCATTTGTCTTTCTGCACTGTTGCTCAGAAAGGCAGTAACACAGACACAAATGTGTATCTTTCTTTGTGATTCAATTGGAAAAAGGTCATATTAGTATTAAAGGTCAGAATCATTTTGGTCCCCCTTTAAATTTTCCTTTAGTTCCTTTTATTTCTTAGATATTTAATTTTTACCCCCAAATTTCTCTGACCCTTAACTTTTCCTAAACTTCCTTTGAGAATCAATGAACTGCAAGCAGGGAAACTAACAAATGCTCATCCACCTATTTTGTATGGTGTGGGTATTTTTGTTTTGTTTTGTTCTTTAAGCTTGAACCAAAGTCAATTTTTAGCAAGCTGCTGTACTAATGGACTAGTTATAATGTGCAGTTCAAACACATTGAGGAGATAGATGCTACTGACAATTTCTTACTCATTTTTCTTGATTAATTTTATGTGAAAGTTGCTGCTTGTTTTTATCTTTTATGTTGGTAAATTGTAATATCCTCTGGGCAGACATTACCATGATTTTTAGCTAGTTTGTTTAGGTCAGTGTGTAAATAGAACGGCTGTGTCAGTTAATTTCTCTCCTCCCCATCAGTTCTTTCTTTCCTGTGAATTTAATCTTTATTTTGACTTAACACTCCAACCTTAATCTGTGCACATTATTATAGGGCTGTCAATACTGTTTCTCCTCCTAGCAGAGAGAACCTCCCTTGGGAGTGATGGTTAGGAGAAAGAATTCAGGAAGTGAATTCTGACTGCCCACCATACCAGGTTAGAAGTTATAGCATTAATGCCCAGAATCGCTACCAAAGTAAGTATTGTCTCAAGGGACCTGGCCCAGGGAGTTAAAAAGGACAGAGAAAGGCTGTTTTGTTTATTCCTATATGGTTAAAAGAATCTTTCCTAAATAAGATTCCCCTACAGACTTTGATTTTTAAAGATGATTTTAACTTTACATGTCAGTCCAATGGTTTGTCAGTCTCTCCTTTGTCTGTAGTTTCTAGTTGGCTTGAGAAAGAAATGCTGCCTTTTTATGTAGTTCATTTGAGGATAGACCTTAAAACCAGTATAAGTGCTGTATTGAGAAGAAAAAAATCTTTAGAAGATAACTTTAATTTTTCCCTCTCCTTTTTCATATATTCAAAATTAAATTGTAAAACAAAAGGTACTTTGTACATGTGTACATGACACTACTAACACCTGCTGGTGGGCATTCAGTTTAGAGCCACCTTCATCACCACCCTTGATATTTTCTCAGTCTCTGCTTCACAAACACCTTGGCTACTTTTCAGCTGATACCACCTTTTTTTTTTAAATGATCTCAAGTGCTTTTTGAATTGACTGATCTATCTTTTATGCTAAAGTGTTGCCTTTTATGAGGGAGTCTAGAAACTAAAGGGGTCGTTTGAATAAAAGGCATTTGGTTGAGTTTCTGCATTTCCAGAAGAAACACCGAACAGGTTATTATAACTCGTTATTTCATTTTTCTCCTCCCCCTGACATTGATGCAGATTTTATTTCAGCCCTGAATATTAGTTAACACATAGTAAGCCAAAGACTAATTTTAAATGCATTTTTAAGGATTCTCTATTTGCCTGTGATAATGGGCCCTTCCTGGAGCAGAGTGAATGTAATTGTTCAATCTGTTTCACAATGCAGTTTGGCAGAAACTTTATTTATACCCTGTGTAAATCTGAATGACAACAGAAGGATCTATAAGGCTTCTCACAGGAGCAGTATTACTGTTCTAGGAATCAGTAGAATGCTCTGTTAGCTTGAATGTCTCTGAAGTTCTATAGGCAGCTCCTTAGAGGAAACTTCCTTTTATCTGTTGTCAGGAAGGTCATTACCATCCTGTTTATGTAACTTATTATTCCAGAATAGAACCAAAGGAATCGGGCTTTCATCTTGTGTAGGACCAACCTATTTATGCTTCATAAGCTTTATTAGATTTTTTTTTAAAGGGACGGTATCAATTAAAAGATTTTGGGTGTGATCATCTTGCCAGTTTGTTCTATGTCATCATTCATTTGTTTTAGGAAAAAAGCACAATTATACCTCTTTAATATTACTGTGTCTATCCTTCAATTATTTGGGAAAATTGGGGAAATTAACTCTTTATTATCCAGAAGCACAGGTTTTTGATTGACAGTATTTCAGTTTAGCTTAAATGATAACATTTAACTTGCTGGAAACGCCAGGTACATTTGTAAATATAGGGATATTATGTTAGAAAAAAAATGCTATAGTTCACAGTCTTAAGTTCTTCTCAAACCATGTCATCCTCACAAATCTTCCTTGACCAAAAGAAAAATAAGGTCATTGAAATAGGAAGGCAAAGAGACACCTCTTCATGTTTCTCCCAAGATAGGAGAAATGCTGCCCTAGTGTGCAGAAGACAGTTTCCTGCTGGCAACCTGAGTTGGCCCTGGCCCTAAGGAACTCTGACCAATCTACCTGAGCACTTGGTAAGACAGAAGGAAAGACCTTAGCAACTCAGCAGAAAGCTTGTTCAGAAACTTTAAATTGGCTTCTGAAGTTGATGAGCATAATAAAGTGTACTTAATTGGAACTGAAAACATTCAAGATTACAGTGCTAATGGGAGGGAAATACTAAAAAACCTAAAACCCATAATTATCCAAGTGGGCAGAAATTGATTTAGTAATTTATTCATAACTGTTATGAGTTCACTTTGATTTGTGGGTATGAACAGCATTTACCATGTTACATTGTTCATATAAAGAAATCCCTGGCTATTTTGAAATCATTTTCGGAGACTTGTAAAAATTAGACTCTCTTAATATTATTTTCACTTTTGAGGAGAAAAAATAATTCTTTGCTGTTTCTCTGAAACTAAGAGCCACTATAGGTTTACATGTTGGCACCCACAATGTACACACAGGCCTGAATAGAAAAGGCAGAAATGAGTTGCTTTCATTATTAAAGGTTGATGGAATTTTCTTTGCCTTCTCCTCATCCATGGAGAGTTAGTGTAATAAAGTTCTACTAGGAGGCAGGGGGGTTCCTTGAAAGTTGTCCATCAGATATGGTTTGTGTCTAGAATTTCTTCTAACTGGCATTCTGTTCTTAAAGTAGTTCTTTATTTTGACTTTTCTGCTCTTGCCTTTTCTAAAAGCAGTGAGCTTGAGTGAATCATGTGTCAGTTCTGTGATCTGAATCTCTTGCCTCTTTTTCCTTCCCTTTTTCTCTTTGAATGGTGGTACCTTAATCTGTGAGAATAATGCTCGTGGGTAACAGCTTCTGGCACCTTCATAAAATACCTCAGCATAGCTTAGCATTGTTGCGAACTGGTTTTAGACGTAAAAACCAAATAAGTGAAAGAAAAAATCTTTATAAATAGTGGAAATAATTCTAGCTGTAGTATTTAGTTGAACTAATGTTTATTATGGTTGATAAACATGATTGATGCTGTATGTATTTGGGATCCTGTTTATAGGGTTGGGGGGGTTGGAGTGTGAGAAAGGAGAAATTGATTATGTTAGAAGGAAAATACTGCTCATATGTTTGTTTTTCTTTATATCTGTCTTGCCAAAGGAAACTTGATATTCCCTGTGACTGGGTGGGGGTTTGAGGCCTCTGTCATCTGATATGCAGCACAGTGTGCAGAGGCATGCGGGTGACATGTGGGGTGTCCAGTAAGTTCAGGGTGCCCAAGGGCAGATTTACAACCCTTCATGTCTGTGGCTGCCATGCCCCCCTCACCAGACCTANCCTACCAGCCTCTCCTAATGATCCATTACCTCTGTACATAGCTAAAGCCTAGGCAAAGGAAGAGTGTGTGCATGTCCAAATGCACAGATGAAGAGAGACAGATAGGACATGTATCCAAGGAGTTTGGAGAGGAATGGAGAGGCGGAAGTAAGAGATATATCTTGATCTAGGAAAATTAAGGTGAACTGAGTCATCCTGTCATGTTAGTGAATGCTGTGCTAGTAGTAGCCCAGTATTTTTTTAAACCTTATTTCTTTTTCTTATTTCAAGGATAATTCTGTCTAAACCAAAACACAAAAGAAAAATCAAAAAGTTTAAAGCTAACCGCACACTTTGCACCTGTAGTAAGGTGTGACGATTAATTGATGAGATGGAAGAAGTGCGAAACTATGTTGGTTAAGGTAAAAATTAAAAACCTTTCTGCCTCATTCTGGGACAGACTTTCTTGACTCCCTGAGTTCTAATACTAACTATATCTTAAGAACTATTTTTTTTAATAAATGTCCCAGCTCACAGAACTTGAGTGGGATTTGATTTTGATGCCAAAGACACTGCTGTACTGTTGCTTTATCATCAAGCTTCCCAAACAGTCAGAGGATAGAGAAAATGCTTAAGTTAGTCTCCGTTCTTCCCATTTCCTTCACTCCTTCCTCACTTTTGGAAAGATGTCTCATTGGTCATTCTTGATTTGCAGAGAGATTGATTTTCTTCCTCCCTGCTGCTCTGTGACACTACTAGAATTGCTCAGCATGACATTGATATTCTTACCGAGCAAGAAACTTGAGGAGTGCAAAAAAAAAGCAGTAGAATTTTTATTTCTCTTTATCTAATTCTTACAAATAAAACTAGTCCATCCAACCTGTTAGATAGCAGGTTGTTAGATAACAGTCAATATTTTATTATGAAGAGCAGACTACATGAAAGCCAAATGATGTTCTCTTACTCTCCTGTAGAGCTGTTTTGCTCTACAGTGTTTTTAAGATATGGCCTCTGGGAAATTAAGATGTTCATTGTTTAGGAATACTATTCATAAATAAACATAGACAGGGAGAGAGAAGGAAAAGACACGTGTTACTAATGGTCCAACAAACGTGACTGGGTTACTAAACTTCATGAAAGCTTTACTTGTTAGTATTCTGACATTATATAAAAGTAGTGTTGTCATGTGACTCTTCAAAGCATTAGGTAGGTTTATATGGTAATAGAGATGTTAAAATAAGAGCACTTGAAACAAATGCTGTGGGAAAACAATATGCATCATGAACATCATTTCGACTGTGAAAGTGAAGATTCAGGGAGGGAAGCTGTTTATGATTCTTTTGCATCCCTGAGTCTGCCCACACTGCACAGGACTCCACCACCCTTGCCACCTTCTGGTTTAAACCCAGGACACTGTCAGAAAGCTAAGAACCCCAGACTAATTTACTGGGGAAAGGGAGAAGCTGAGGTCTGCTGTAACATTTTCCCTTGTTTTCTTTACTTGTTCATCACTTTTTAACTTAACCACAACCTCACAAAAGCAGCTCAGAGCTTCTCTCCTAAATTGCCAGTGGTAGTGATCTCCATTGCTGTATCCCAAGGTCTGCAGGCAGACAAGACAGCTGGCTACAGTGCTGTTTCAACAAGGAAGCATCTGCATGGAAGCTCCTTATGTGATCTCGTTAGATAAAAATGGTCAGTGCCCATCCAGCCCTGAGAGTGTCTCAGGTCTGAAAATTAACGGCAGAAACAAAATGCACTTTCCCACACTGGTATGACTGTCTCTCTTAGAAGCACTGTGATAGGTTGGTTGGGGGCAGTGTGTCTTGGGTTCCATTCCTACACGAGTCTGCAGAAGGCACGTGTTTTATAAGGATAAAGTAAACTAGTTAGTGCTAGCCTGGTTAGGTATAAAATTGCAAACATTGTGAGGGTGGCATGTTTGCCAAGACTGTGACAATATTGCAAATTGGCTTTATACGATATAAATGGTAAATGGTGTCTCCTCTAGGACCAGATGGTGAGAGAAAGACTTCCTTCTTCCCACTCCTTACCTCTGCTTCCATGGGAATGTGTGCATTACTCAGTCCACAGGAGGACTCACTGGGGGAGGTACCTCTTCCCAGAGTGGACCTCAGTCATTCCTCTTCTCTGTGGTAGTAGTGAAGGCTAGGTGAGTAAGTGTGGGGGTTTTTGCCCACCAGTTGTCCAGGAGCTGTCGTATACCTCATTTCTAACTCGTGACTAAGTAACTTGCTTTAAGTTCCTCTCGACCCTACAGAGTTGCCAAGTCTGCCCTCCCTCTTCTCAGCAACATTGAACTCTGGCCTATAGCATCATAAGACCTGTCACCTAGGGTGGGATGAGACCTGCCCCTAAGCCTCTGAATGTCTCTGTTTTGAAGCTACTACAAACTGAGGGCAAATTGCAATCTCCTGTTTGTTTTGTTGTCAGGGATCTTCACAGGTCTCCTATGTTTCCCCCACTACCTTGCCTTCAAAGACTGCCAGCTCTCCTCTCCCCATCTGCCCCATATTTCCATCTGCTAGACACACAACAACTTCTGTCCTTGGCCTTTTCCAAGCGGGGTCACGGCTGACCCTTCCCCTCTGAACAATGGGGTTCTGTTCATTGCCAAGACTTGGTAGAAAGGACACCCAAAGGTTCATTTAAGCTGACTGCCGCATACACATTTCTCTTGTTTCCTATGTGACATGACCAAAAACAAAAAAAAATATTTAAGTTTATTGTTAATATTATAATAATTATTATTATTTGACAATCTTATATCCAATGGGCTTTTTGGAAGCTGCATTCCTGGCCCTTTCAACCTTTTCTTTGAATGTAGTTCTCAACTTTAAATCCCCACTCCCGAAGTTGGGGGGATAAATAAGAAGCTTAACCAGGTCAAGTCATAGCACTGCTGCTATAAGCCAGGGGAGGGTGGTTTCTTTGTTTTGTTTTATTTTTCCATTTCCAGCCAAAACCAAAGATTTCTTAATGATTGTATAAACTCAAAACAAACAAAAAAACCAAAGAAAAGGGAAGTCTTCAGCCTCAATCCAGTCTGTGGCGTCCTGGCACTTGGAGACATGCCCAAGGGCAGGTGGAGACACCTCTGACCAGCTCAAAAGGGCAAGCAAGCTTTTTTTTCCAAGTTGAGAGTTTTGTTTGGGTACCTGCTCAGTAGTTTTGACTCTTGCCAGCTGTGAGCAGAACATGCATGAAAAATATTGGCACATGAGATTTTCCAAAACCAAAGCCAAAACCCCATCACCACAACCCGTCTGACAACAACCAGGGTCATCAGCAGAGCTTAGCACAAGGCCTTAGAGCTGGAAGCTGCTGCATGATGGCCACCACTCCACAGAATGGGGACGCTGANGAAGACACTGGCACAGGACTGGCTGCTCTGCTGGGTGCTTTCACCTCTGGGGCTGGGTCTACACACCCAAGGGGCCCTTCTGAGCCTTCTTTCTCTTTTCTTTACTGGAACTGCTTGGAAGTGGCTGTCCCGTTTGTGAGGAAACATACAGAGCGATTATCAAACTTTTCTTGTTTGTAGTTTTGTTCCTTTTGCAGCACCACTGTGCAACTATGCATTGTCTTTCATAACCTTTGTGCTAGGTAGACGCCTGGGACTTTTTAACTTGGGGTGGGTGGGGTGGGGGTCGCAAATGAAGGAGATTTTTACATGGATCTTTTTAATCTCAGTTCATTGGGGGAGGGGGGTATTTGGTTCTAGGGTCATACAAGCTCTATCCCAAAGCAAAATCCAAATGTTAATAATATTAGCCTGATGCAGATACCAAAGACAATTTCTTTCCTGCAGAACCTTAGACTTGTGTATTAAGTACGATTACCCAGCACTTGCATTAGTCTAACCTCAGTAATTCCAAAGCTTAGATGTATATTTTGGTATATTTCCAGGATATTAAAAGAAAAATGTCATTTAACTTCTTGTTTGTTTCAGTGTAATGCTCTTAAAGTCATAGCATGAAAACTTGCGCTGTCCTATTCTTGGTAGTTTGAAATAATAGTATTTTTGTATGTTTTGGGTGTGTCTGTATGTATTAACAGTTTTCACTGCCTAGGTGTTCGTAATAAAAATGAAAGGTTCTGAGTGTACATACTATTCAGTAATAATCTCCACGGTGTCCACACGAGTGTGGAGTCACTGATGACTGCCCAGCTAGGGTTTGGTTTTAAAGAGACAGTGATTGTGTTTTTCTAAAGATGTTTATTTCTGTCTTTAAATATCTTAACTCCCTCACTCCCACCTTTTTTAATTAATATTGATTCAGGGGTGTTTTTCCACTGTTGTCAAGGGAGGAACACAAGGGAAATTGGCACCTTGACCTCCCCAAATGTTATTTTGTGTACTTTCAAATGTGACTTTGAGTTCTTCTTTGTGGAAACTTATAATATGATGTACGTGATTCTTTCCAGAACTGCCCAGCAGCTGTAATAGGCAGTGAGAATTCCTGAGTAATTGGGTGTCCTCTTACATTTCTCCTTAAGATGACTTTGCAGTCTGGGTGGCTATTGTGTAGCCTCACTGCCCCAGAGCGTCTGTAGCCATTTCTCCTCCCATGGGAATAGTTTATGAAAGTCAGCTGATAACTTGGAGTGTTGGTCCTTGTTATCTCTGCCCCCTGGGAAACCTGAAACACAAGCAATTCTACTTGTTGGGGTTTAGTTGGTCCTCCAGAGGCCTGGGGAAGTGGTGGGGACTATGAGCGGCGCTGTCTCTTTAAAAGTGCCCTTTATGTGATTCCCCCTTTGGGGCTGGCAGAGGGGCCAGGGCTTGGGAGAGATTGTGTGGGTGCCAGTGAATCAGAATGAAATGGTGGGTTTGTGTAGATGCATTTGTCTGCTGTAATTTTTATATATATTAAACTTACTGTAACTGTACAGTTGCAATTTCTGTTGTAAAACATTAAACCATTTTCCAAGTGTTTTCACATTGTCTGTATCTCTGTGAGGTTGCTGCCTTGGTATTCTGGCTGCTTTACACAGGCAGTTGCACAGATAATCAAATCACATAGGCCTTCCAAATAATTTCTTCACACAGGTCTTTCTAGTAACCTCAGAGTCTAAGCACCTTAGTCTTATAAAACTTACCCTCTGACTTCCTTAGTGAGCTGTAGCCACTGTTTTTT
>LOEQ01000319.1:268089-278246 GCA_001685075.1 Bramus lutescens | reverse complement strand
GCTCTTTTAGACCAGGCTGGCCTCAAACTCACAGAGATCCGCCTGCCTCTGCCTTTTGAGTGCTGGGATTAAAGGTGTGCGCCACTACCGCCCAACTATGGGAAATAGTTTTTTAATTAATTTTTTAAAAAGATTTTCCTGACAAAAATCACTTAAACAGATAGAATACACCTGCTACTCAGTCTCCACAATGATCAGTCTGAGGCTGTTTATTACTCAGACAGCAGCACCCTCTCCACTGCATCACTTTGACTCAAACTACAGGTGCCATATTAGTTCATTTATAGAAGAAAGTCATTGTAGATGAAGGAAAGGACTCTAGCATTTGTCCTGAATATGCATCAGGGTAGCCAAATAGGGAATGAGGGGACGTCTCTCTATGGAACTATTCCAACCCCTAAGTGAAAAGAGAAATCACTCCTAATGAAATGGCCACTCCAGGCAATGGTTGTCATTGGCTCTTAGCATCACCAGGAAAACATGTGGGAGATGTCATAAACCTCAGGAGGAAGTATAGCAGCCACCTGCTACCCTTCTTGCTACGACAGCAGACCCGAGTCCTCACAAGTCTCCACGTGTGTGCACGAGGGGGAAAAAAGGACTGTGTCAAATAACATCGCAGGTGTGCAACCAGAGAAATCCAGACTGTGGGAAACTTTGTGGGATTAACAACTTGGCCTCCTCAATGAATACAGTTCAAGAAAGGGGAGCTAAGTGGGTAGGAGGGGGTGGGTGGATGCAGAAAGGAATCTAGAGATTCAAGAGTCAAAGAAGCATATTGTCACTTGAGTCAAAAATACTGTAAAGTCAAAGAATAAGATAGTTGGAGAAATCATTAAAACTTCAAGTAGATATTTGAAATTAAGAATTATTGTAAATTTTGTGGGTGGGACAATGGTGTTGTGACTTTTTGTTGTTGTTTTAAGAACCTTCACTTATGACATGTGGCATGTGACTGAAATCCAGCACTCAGGAGTCTGAGGCAGCCTGGGATACCTAGCAAGATCCTATTTCAAAAAACAAAAACAAAAAAAATGAAACTTCTATTGCAACAGGTACTTTGGACCTCCACTCGCTAAAAAAGCACCGACTTTTGATGTAGGAGGGTCATCTGTCTATGTATTAACTTTCATTGGTTAATAAAGAAACTGCCTTGGCCCCTTCGATAGGCCAGCCNTGCGGGAGCCGGGCGGGACGAAAAGCAGGCCCGCTCCCCTTATCACTACAGACTTTTCCTTGAGTCTGCAAGGTTAACAAAAAGCAGGATAAAACCCTGAAATCTCTGCCTTCATTTCATATCTGTCTCCTTCACTTAGGACCAGATACCTGATTAGCTCTGCACACAGGCGTGCTAACCATTTAAGGAATGCCTGCCAAAGATTGATGATACCTACTTGTCTGGAGTCTGGCCTAGAGTCTGTTCTCTAGATCAGGACTTTACATAACATTATATTAGTTTGTGTTTTTAAATACTAAAATGTGTTCATGTAGTTTATTGTATTATTTTTTCTCTTTTTTCACTTATTTTTGAAAAAAAGGAAGTTACCCTAGAAAGTTGTCTGAGGTCCTTCCTTTTAGACAATAAGTTTAGAAGCTAAATATGGCTGCTGAACCATCTAAATTGAACTTTTCCAAGTACCTAGCACTGCCCCTGGGATGTGTGAGCAACCTGATGGTGGGCTCTGGTTATATCTGGCTTCTGTTGTCCCTCTGTGGCACCTGGAAAAGATCTGGTCCACTGCGTGCCCTCTCAGCCCTCCAGCCCAGAGCACTGGACTTTATATCAGAGGTGTTTAACTGCATAAATTCTTATTCTCAATAAAAAATAATAACAGTTGTCAGGATAAAATAACATAATATCTGTAAACCCATCTGTTTTAGTCATTTTTCTAACATGAAGAGGCCCCATGACCAAGGCAACTTATAAAAGAAAGCATTCAATTGGGGGTTCACAATCCAGAGGTTTAGAGTCCGTGACCATCCTAGCAGGGAGCATGGCAGCAGGCAGCCAGGCATGCTGGAGCAGTAGCTGAGAGCTTAGATCTGATCCACAAGCATGAAGCAGACAGAAAGCTAATTGAGACCGGTGTGGGCTTTTGAAACCTCAAGGCCCACCCCCAGTGACACACCTCCTCCAACAAGGCCACACCTCCTAATCCTTCTCAAACAATTCCACTGGGGATCAAGCATTCAAATATATGAACCTATGGAGCCATTCCCATGCAAGCCACCATACCATTCGCTAAACAAAAGAATAACTTTCAATAATAATGACTAAGATATTAAGAGTTATGCTTAACCATATAATCTTTATATGTATTATCTCAATTACTTCTTGAAAATCTCTTGTAGCTATGATTAGTCTCATTTCACAAAATGTAGAAACTAAGGCCCCAAGGGCATACAGGCTGCTCTCTCTCTCTCCCACACTACCTCTCTCTCTCTCTCTCTCTCTCTCTCTCTCTGCATGTATGTGTGCACATGCACACATATAGGTCAGAGATCAATGTCCGCTGTCTTCCTCAATTTCTCTCCACTTTATTTTCTGGATTAATCTGGAGCTCTCTGATTTGGCTGGCCTGGCTGACCAGGAAGCTCCCAGGGATCCTCCTGTCATAAATCACAACACCTGGCAGTGCTTGTGGATTCTGGGGATCCAAACTCAAGTTGTCATGTTGGCATGGCAAGCACCTTTGCTTGACTCAACCCTGTCTTTTCATTCTGCACATTAGTGGGAGAAGGTATTGGCCATGCTATTATAATTTGAGGAACAGTAGGAAGCTTTCCTGGCTGAAAACATCTTTGGATGGGGGTATTTTGGTCTCCAAGTGTCTCTTTTAAAAATGGAAATTATCCTGAAAGAGTGACAGGTTGGCTTCTGCCTTCTGCTAATGACTTAATATGAAATTATGTACATCTGCTTGTCTGTCAGGACCTTAAGAGAAAACAGGTGGAAAAGCCTAGAGACAGCAAAAGAAAAGGCAGAGGGAAGTTTCACCCCAAACCTACCCTAACCCCAGCTTCAAGGAGACAGTGCCAGAAGAGAGACACCCAAAGCTATCCTCTTCTCGGACAGACCCAGAATGGTGGCCTGCCCCGGCATGTGCCATCTGTGGAACTCCAGCTGGTCAAGAAGTCCTCTTCCTCAGTAACTCCCCCACCCATTCACACAGCTGCAGACCAGCCCTGTGACTTTTAGTGACATCTTAGGACAGCTTGGTGCAAAATCTAGAAACCACCTAGAGAGCCATTAGCCACGCTGGGACAGCTACTAGACCAGCTGCCAGCCTTGGGTCTCCCTTCCTGTTCCAGGGAGCAGGCAGAGAAGGCACTGCCATCTTGGTCTCCACCAGGATGCCATGAGCATCTTCAGTGGTCCCATGCTATGACCCCTGGAAATACTTAACTTCTCCTCTCATAGGCTATGCTGTGCTGGACCAGAAATAGGACTGAATGGCTGGTGGAACCCAGCCAGGGAGCTATGGGGACAAATGGATGCAAAGAAAGCATTCTAGCACAGCTCAGCCATAGCATGGAAAGTCAATGTTGACAGATACCTATGGTCTAGCACACATGATAGAGAGGCCAGCCCCAACTGCCCGGGCCATGTATTTCTATCTAATCACCCACATAAAATACAATCATACCTGTCCAAGGAACCAGGTTGGAGAAAGGTCTTTGAATCATGACGACCAGATGCAAAGCCTGTAAGGGACTTGGAGATTTCAAAGGGATTTACATATCTGAAAAGCTTCTCATGGACACATGAGGTTGGGCATATGTGCTGGGTATGTTATGTGCATTAGCATGTGCATATGTGATGTGATGGTGGGGGTGTTCTCGGGGCATGTGGGGACCAGTGGATCAGAGGTAGGGTGTGTAGAAAGACGCATCCCTGAGATCTAGGTGAAGATACAGCATGCATAGAGCTTGGGGTCAGGAGAGCTGGCTCCAAGCCCACCCCTGCACTTCCCTATCCATCCGTGAAAGCAGGATGAAATGTGGCCTTTCTGTAGAAAGGTTGTTGTGGGGATCAAAGCAGTTAGCCTATGTCCATTGCTTTGAATGGCCTGACTGGAACTGTCTAATCAATAAATGTTAGATTAATATCATATGCACCGCTGTGAGAAAATGGAAACTTCTATGGTTTAGTAGACAAAAATAGCCGCATCCCAACTGCATATGCTGTGATTCTAACCTTGTCTTTATTTTTTAAAAACTGTATGCGTATGTAGATGTGGTTATGTGAGGTGGGGGTGTATGCCACATGTGTGCGTGTGCCCAGAGGTCAGAAGAGGGCATCAGATCTCCTGGAGCTGGAGTTACTGGTGGTTGGAAGCCACCCTTCCTGGGTGCTGGGAACCACTCACATCCTCTGGAAGAACAAGATCACCGAACCACTGGTTTCTGTTGTCATTTATTTGTTTTCCAGATGATCTCTCACTGTATTGCCCAGGCTGACCCCAAACTCATGGACTCAAGAGCCCTCCTACCTAGGTCTACGGAGTGGCTGGAGCTGTACATGTGTGCCACCATGCCGTGTTTACTTTTTTTTCTTAAAATGAACATTATTGTGAACTAAAATATCCCAAATAACAGTAGTGATTTCTGGACAATAGGATTGAAGAGACTTAAATTTTCATTTTTAACATCCATGTTTGCTAGATCTACTTACTCCATAAGTGGAAAAGATCTTTAAAGGTGTCTAGGTAGTGCCTACCTAAAAAATGTCCTGTGATCCTAGTTACTAAAAAGGTTCAAACCATCTGTCACTAAAAATATTCATCCCATATGGTTAATCACTGGTTGGGTTGCTTAGTCCCAATCATGTTTCTTTTTGTTGTTGGGTTTTTTTTAAGTAGTGTATAAAAATAAAGTCTGAGAGGGACTAGGTGACTCTGGCAGCAGTGGTCTCCCTCAGGAGATGGATGGACAATCAGGTTTGTTTCTCTATTCTCTTCTGCATTTTAGAATTTTCTGAACTCTGTGCCTACTGTTTTTAAAACGAGGGTGGGGCGTGGTGGGCCTAACCAGAAGCAAAGGTGGTCAGTCTAGACTAGCCAGAAGCCCCCAGATATCTGCCAACCTGTTCCCACACTCACAGTGCTGTGACCACACGGTGGGGACAATTACTTGATGTGACAATGCCACTCACATTCACTGCACAGCTTGGTCTAATGGCGGCTGTGCCGGCCCTCTGTGCTCAAACCACCCAGGAGCACAGGTCTGGTTTTGCACACATTGAATACCTACCCCTACCCCCTGTGTGGCTTCAGGGCCTCACACTATGGTTAGTCTATTTTCCACCTATGTCAGCTGTCAGTGTCCTTTCCAGCCAGCCATGTCTACGTCTTTGGGGCCTCAGTGATACCTGCCCTCTCCGTTCTTAGACCTTTTCTGATCTATCACCTGGAATGCCACCCCTCCCTCAGTCAGTTTCCCTCAGAAAGCCAAGGTTATCTCTTCTACGCCCGTGAACAGACCTCCCTGCAAGCGTCCACTCCAAACCTGCAGCAGATCACTTAGCATGGCCATGGCATTCATTTTTTCATGGTGCTGAGTCTCGTCTCTCTCATCTCTGACTGTGGCACTATATTTTCTACTTCTCTCGTGTTGCCTATGTCCTAAACCACAACCTCTAGTTTGGTGCTAAAGCTGTATTCAGAGTCTAAAACCAGCTCCAGCTGGATCGCTGTCATCTGATGCACATTTATAAGGTCTGGTCTCCTAGCCCCAAGTTTGGCAGAAGCCAAGAACCAAAGAGGTGACCAAGTTCAGTAGGTGCCACCAGTTAAAATGGACTTGTCAGTGCAACCCTCCCATTAAGGCACCATTTGCTCAGAAGCAGAGGAAACACAGCTTCCTCACACATTGCTGAGAAGAGAGCTGTTCAGCTACGGCCCAGCTAATGCAGGCCCACACTAACCTCCATACAAAAGAAAATGGTCAGGGCTGCCAACGCTCGATGCTACTTCAACCCTGGCTACAGCCAACACAGGGTCTTATGGAGTTACAAAAGTTCAGCTTGGGAGTTCTTATACCAGCTGGAGCAGGTGAACAACAGCCACTGTGGGGTATCCTTAATTGGTTTAAAGACAAGGACATTTCAGAAGCCAGTTTGAGCAGGACCCTTTAATCTTTCAAATCTTCAACTCATTCCAAATTAAATAAAAACGAAGATACAAGTTCCACCCACATAAGACAGTTATTTAGCTATTTAAAAAAAAAGACGAGAGTATTTTTATAATTTTGCTGTTGAAATTATCTGGTGATGAGACGTTCATCTTATCTACACATACGCTATGCTAGCTAGCTGGCCCATATGCTTCTTGTTGCCTCCTGTCTCCCTGTATTAGCGCATGGGATTGCAGATGCTTACACTGCTGTGTCTGGCTTTCATATAGGTTCTGGGCTCCCAGCTCATGTCATCAGGATTGAGTGGCAAGCACTTCATGCCCTGAGCCATCTCCCCAGTCTGATTTCTCATGCATTCTTGGGCTATGGCTAAACAACTCCTACAGCTTGTAATATTTACATAAAATTTGAAATCAACAATCAGGCTGGCAGAAAGCGTCACTGGAGTTCTGTCTTAGGCCTGAGTCCTCATCTATTGAATCTCTACCATTGCCTGCTCAGAGCTATTGGAAGCTAAATGGTATTTACAGTTAGCGCACACAACCTTGGGACCCTTTCTATTTAAAAGGGAGCAGAAAATCTCTGTTGGAACCATTTTCACTCATTTGCTTTCAGCAGCTTTTTGACTTGGAAGGGATTTGTCAGATAAGAGTGAGACTCCAGCAAGCACACCTAGAATTCACATAGAGTGAGGTCGAGGTTGAAAGAAAAACTCGGACGAATTTCTGTGATCATTTTGTGGGACAGCTCTTATTTCTTTTTAGACCTGTAAGCTTCGTGACAATTACAAAGTTCACAAGGCAAACTGCCGTGAGCACAGGAGCTTAAGAAACTGACAGATATTTGAGACTCCAGGTGGGTCAAATGGCACCATGATCCCAGCTTCCCTGGGGAAAAGAAACGGAGGCCACCTTACACTCATTACTCTGTTCTGTCTTGCGGAGACTAGCCATGTATTCCTAGTGCCTTTGCTTACAGGGAACATGGAGACATAGGGCAGCACACGTATGCATGCATGCCTGCACACACACACACACACACACACACACCAGGACTCCCCATTGCTGGACTGGATCACTAGGGTCAAAGTCTCCTGTCATAGATTCTCCTGGGTTTGTTTTGAATTGTGCCTCTGTAATGCGGGTTAAGTAGGCTTCTCTTCTCTCTGGATGTTTCTCAAACACTTTGTATTGACACCTATTCCCTTTCCCCTTCTTGCCATGTCTCTTTCTAGCCCTTGCTCTCTCCAGGAGCACAGGTTCTGCATCTGGGTGGGTCACTGACCCTTAAGAGCTAGGAGGAAGGACACCGCATCAGAGGGAACCCAGCTGTACAAAAGAAACAGTAGTCCCCTGGAGGCTGGGTGGGTCCCCAAGCACCCACCGACAGAAATCCCTTAAGAAATCCATCTGGACTCAGGTTCTAAGGCTCTGGGTCTCTTCCCCTAGAGGACCTATGCTTCCCACCTGGTAAGGGATGGGAAGGGAGGTGAGCTCTTTTGCAAATGATACCCCACTCTCCTAGGACAGAGTCCAAGTTAGCCTCAAGGGCAGATGAAAAGCTGAGAGGTCCTGATTCCCACCATTTCTGAGCTGCTGATCCAAGCAGTACTTCTGCAGGCTGTGCCACAAGGCTCTTACTACCTTCCTGAGGCCTTTTAGGTCACACACTGTGGTGCCAGGGAAGACAGTCAGGGTCCCTCTTAGGGACCTAAAAAGTAACCACCCTTTTTGTCCTATTTTCTCACCAACCTTAAATATCCGTATGCTCTTTAGAAAACTCATGCATGTTTTTCCTGCAGGAAAGCTGGTATTTATTACTGTCTTGTGTCCCCAGCTCTGGTTGTAAACATTTGTCTTGTACTTCCTCAGAGCTTGTTTAGGGAGATGAATCTTATTCTCCCTACCTCACTGACGAGAAACTGAGGTTTAAAGTAACTAAGTCACTTGCTCAAGATCACATAGCTAGGAGGCAGAGACTATTCAATGAGCAGCAAGGTTCATGACCCTGAAACACAGGTCAGCCTCTTGATGGCAATGATACAAAGTACCCAACACATGATATTCTGTATGAATATCATGTATTTAAGTATTTATGGGTGGAGGCACACCCATTCTCAGCACACATGTGGCAGCCCAAAGCCCAAAGGCACTATGTGGGTCCTGAGGATTGAACTCAGACCCTCAGGCTTAGCAGCCTGTGCCTTTTTTCACCCAGTGAGCCATTTCGCCAGCCTGCAGTGATGGTCTTTAGCTCTGAATGTGAGGTGTGCCCTGAGGCCAAGAAGAGGGGCTGTCCTCTCTCCCTCCCCCACACAGAATCCCTTCAGCCACTTCCTGAGAAACAGAAGAAGCCCTGGCCACCTGGCTGACCACAGTGATGGTGAGTCACTTTCTGACAGGGACTGACCAGACCACATGTGGCCAGGTTCTGCCAACTGCTCTGCTTCTGCTGCCTTGGGAGAGGCTGGTGCAGGGAAGGTGGTGGGTGGAACCCTCCCAGACATCCTTCTTAACATCAGCACAGGCAGGGACCACCCACCCCTTTAGATTCCTCCTTTCTTTAGAAGCAGTTTGGACCTTTTTTTTTCCACCTTTGAAGAGTAGACACCTGTCCACCTGCCCCCCCTCCTGCTGGGTGGGGACTGCTTGCAGCTGTGTTGGCTGCTTTAAGCTCCATTTCAAGGACAGCGAGGCTTCTCCTAACTCTCTAAGACCTCCTTCTGTATTCCTCAGTCCTTGAGGAGATCAGAGCCTAGGATCAAGGTTCTGGGGGGATAAGAACTTCCTGGGCGCCTCTAGCTCAAACAGTTCAAAGCCACATTCCACAGCCAGCAGCCCTTGTTATTTTGTGAAAGCTGAAGGGCAATGTCCCTGCCTGAGCTCCTGGAGCACATGCAGATGACCTGCAGTAGCGGTCAAGGGCTGACACCTATTAGAAGGATTTGGAGTTTTAAAAGGCTACCAGAAGCTGGGCAGTGGTGGCACATACCTTTAATTTCAGCACCCAGGAGGCAGAGGCAAGAGGATCTTTGTGAGTTCTAGGCCAGTCTGGTATACAGAGTTCCAGGATAACCAGGATTGCACAGAGAAACCCTGTCTCAAAAAAATAACAAAAAAGATGTTAGAGAAAAAAAAAAGAGTTTAGACAGTCAGCCTTATAGACGAGACCAGGTGGAATGGACTTGGGTGCATCCCAGAGGCCACTTCTCTTCCGGGCTTTGTCCCAGTGTGGGAACCTTAAACTGGTGGAACCTGGATATCAGGTGTTTGAGCAACCCAGGAAATACCATCTGTAACCCAAGCTTACCCTGTAAATGAGAAGCAGGAGAGTCACAGTCTTGATGGGAGGACTAAGAAGCTGAGCTTCCTACACTCCGCTGCAAACACTCTTGCCTTGGGTCTTTTCTGTGTGTGTGTGTGTGTGTGTGTGTGTGTGTGTACCCACCTAAGAGTCCGAGGAGGAAGCTTTTGGAAGAGCCCCATCCCATCCCAGGGTAGATAGATGGGCCTGTCTCCACTCTGTCTGGGTGCTGCCTGTAATGTGGAAGGATGCTGAAGCCATGAGCCCCTCAGAGCGTGCCTGGTCAGAGGGGCTTCAGTTCTGCTCCTAAGACACAGCAAGAGCAGAGACCAGGGTAAGGTGAGCAGTGTGGAAGAACCAGTGGAGGACACACACTTCCTTCACAGTCCAAAACTCTTGGTTCTTCGCCAGTACCCTCAATTTTCAAATAAAGATTCAAATTCAAACATGGGATCTGCCTGACTCACTGCAGGTAGGGAGAAGATACCAAAGCCTGAAGCCCCTTGCTGCTGCTGCAGGAAAAGGGCCACGGGGTGCCGGCTAGCCATGTAACATCACGGCACAGCTGGGATGGAGGGGCTCAAGGGGCTGCTCCAGGGAGCAGTGCAGGCTGCTTGTGGGAAAACACAGTAAAGTGAGAACTAAAAAGTCAATGAAGACTGGAGCCGAGGTGTCCTCAGGCCCTACCCCCCTGACCAGCACCCCGACGGAGCACAGCA
>LOEQ01000319.1:256334-268059 GCA_001685075.1 Bramus lutescens | reverse complement strand
TACCACCAATGGCACGCGGAGCACTTTCCCACGCTAGAAGGCTTGCCTCTGCCACCACATCCTTTCTTATCTTGCAGGCCTTGCTCTCTACCTAGAGGGTCTGCACAGCAACACCCCCACCCGCCCCCACAAAAGCATCATGATGCTAATGCTGACCACTGGGATTCCCCTTCTTTGTATGAACTGAGGAAGGTGGTCCCATGAAGAGGTGGCCAGGCAGGCCAGAGGCCCTTCCTCCAGGTGGGTGCTCTGTGACCCCAAGCCTGCTGCCCTTGCCTAGGGGTTCAAAATATTTGGTTCTGCTTGGACCCATGGGATCCCTATCTCCTTCTGTGAGGTGGGTCTGGCCCACCATCCTCTCGTTGGCATTATAGAGTCTTTTCATGGCAAAACATCATGGCATGGAATAAGCCCCTGACTAGATGTTAGAAAGGGTGGAGTCCTCATTCCATAATATTAATCCTTGCTTTGTCCTCTATGGATCTCACACAGTCTCCCTGTACCTCTGTTTCCTGATCTGTCATGAGGAAGTGACAGTTTCTGTCTCTGTGGGGTTACAAATGACGTCATAATGAGAACCCTTTATAAAATGGACATCAGAATATAGCTATCAGAGATTATCATCATACATTGTGAAAATAATGATCGCCAGGATGAGTTAGAGAGACTTTTCTCAGAAATCCTTGTTGAAGAACAGTATGAACTGCTCACCCAGGCCCTCTAGATAAAGGATTACTTCAGCCGGAGCTCAGTGGGACAGAGCAATGGGGCTCAGCTTGAACCCAGCATGGGCAAGCGGGCAGCTAGAGCCAAGCATCAGATGGAGCCAGTGGACAGAAAATTACTAAAAAGACACATCAGGAGTGAGAGAGGCTCGGGCCAAACTGAAGGATCCCAGCTGAGGACAAAGTGCAGAATGAGACAGCCCTGGGAAATGGTGGGAGACAGGACTCATGGGATTCTGAGATTCCTTGACCAGGTGTCAAGCAGGAGTTTCCTGCTGAATCAACTTAGCAAGAATCTCCATGTTTTGTAAAGCACACATGGACCTAGAAGGTCCAGAGCTTGACGAAAGCTGGTCTAACAGAGGCTGTCGGTTGACATAATGGCAAATTTTAAATGTTTTGGGAAAAAAAAAAGACCCATGCTAGGGTAAAGCAAACATCTGTGCGTGCGCTTGCCTGTTGTCAACACCACAAGGACAACCGCATCCTTACAGTTCTGCAGCAGTGACAGCTCAGGGAAGCTGGGGTCCCCGAGCACAGGGTATGTTTCTGGGGGGCTGACTTCTGTGTTGGGGATCAGCTTCTTCTGCCAGGGTAAGGGTCTGCTTCCCAGCCTCATGCAGAGACGGCTTGCAAGGCCGGGCTGAGGCAGAGGCTGTATTTGTGAGGTTTTAACTCCCGACAGCCCACAAAAGGCAAATAAAATCTGGGCCAGGATTTTCCCAAGAGGGAGGTGTCACCGTGAAATAAAAATGAAATGGAAAGGAGAACTTTTGGAAGAATTTCTCTCTCGTCCTCGGTGCTTTGGTGTGACAGCTGAAAATTACACGTGGCACCAAATTACTGTGCCTGGACCAGGAATAAAAGTGCTTTCACTGTCCTTTCTTTGAAAATATTTATTCAAATAGGATGAAATGTTATGGGGGCTTTGTGTCTCAAAACAGGGTTAATTAAAGATTTCCTGCCGGCTTTGTATGTAGCTGACATGCCATTGAGATGCCCTGTCTGTTCAGTCCTCTCGGTCTGCTTTTCTTTCTATTCATCCAGTTGGTGATGAAATTCCATGGAAATCTGACTCTGTTCAGGGATGGAAGGGGAAATCCTGTCATCTCCCTACATGCTGTGTTTACCAAGAAAAAAATAGGGTGTTGGAGATGAGGACCCAAGCCCAGCGTAGCCCAGCACTGGATCTGGGTCCCCTTCGTTGAGGTCTGTAAAATGTAGCCGGTGTGCAGAAAAGAGGTTCCTGGGCTCCTGGGCAGGGGTTTTCAAAGGAAAAGACCTCCGCTGTGTGCAGCCTCCTGAAACAAAGGCCCAGGGCAGCCCCTCCTGAGCTCAGCCCTCCCCACCTCCCCCATTCTCACAGGCAGTTGCCCTGACATGAAAGGGCTGAGATGCTGTTGCTCCTTCAAAAGCAGATTTAAAAATGCATGAAACCCAAGATTGAATGCCACCCACTTTGGCCTCTGCCCCAGCCCTACAAAGAAAGGCACAGGGGCTAAAGTGGGGGGAGAGGAGATTGGTCCAGAAACAGGGTCTGCCTCAGGGGGCAGAAGGCCTTTCCCCCCATTTTTGACCTTCTGACCCAAAAATAGGAACTGTGGCTTGTTCTTACTGCAGATCCCCCTGCTGGAAGCAGCCAGGGTCCCCAGGCAAATGTGTGTACACAGGACCTGTGACTGAGCAAGGGCTGCATCCAGTTGCAGTTAGAAAGCTGTCCTCGGAGCCTGTTGCCTTCCTGCCATCTTGTCCCGCTTTAATTTTCCTCTCCAGTTCTTTACACGTTTTTCCCTTCCCTCCCACGAGCATTGTCTCTGAAGGACCATATGTATCCCGTTACTATATTTTTACATGTATTAAAATCATTAGTTTGTTAAAATAGTATGCCACATTTAAAGTAGCATGTACTTGTCCTTCCTGCCTTTCTTCCTTTTGATGGGTTCTCACTGTGTAGCCGTGGCTGGTTACAGTTCACCATCTTGACCAGGATGGCCTTGAACTCATAGAACTCCTGAGTGCTGGCATTAAAAAGATCTTCATTTTGGATGTTTCTTTCTCTTCAAAATTCAAATCGCTTCAAGCCCGGTGAGAATGGCTATGATTGAAAATCAGAAACAAGTGCTAGCCACGATGTGGAGCAATTTCAGAGCCAGATGCTATGGGTAGGAATTTAAAGAGGCGCAGTTGCCCTGGAAGATAGCTTGGCAGTTCTTGCACAGAACACAAACTCAACTACTACATGATCTAGCAATCCCACTTCTAAGTACACATCTAAAAAGAGTGGAAAAACAGACTCTCAAAGAGACCTCAGTATATCCACACTCTGAGCATCTTACCCACAATACTGAGCAGAAACACCCTAGGTCTTATCACTCGGTGCGTGGCCAGGCAAGATGGGGTCCATACATACAACCGGAACATTACCCAGTCTCCAAAAGAAGGAGATTCTCACACAGACTGCAGCAAGAACTAGCCCTGAGGATGATACACTAAAATAAAGAGCTGCACAGTTTCGAATACTGTATGATCCTGCTATTATAAGGCACACAGGGAAAGTAAAAAATCATAGAAGCAGAAAGAATGGTGGTTGCAGGGGTGGGGGCTGGTGGGAGGGGACGAGGAGCTGGAGGTTAGTGGATATATGGTTTCAGTTTTACAAGATGAAAAGAGGCTAGAGCAGACGGTTGTTCAACCGAACAAGTGTGCTGAATATCACTGAACTGTACAGCCACCATGGCTAAGGTGGTACATTTTATGTTGTGTGTATTTTACCACAAAGTTTTAAATCTGAGGGAAAACATTAGAAGGATATGTCATTGTCTTAAGCACCAAATAACACAAAGCAGTATTCTGAGATGTCAATAATTCACTGCTAGGAGAAGCAGAGGAGGTAGGAGCCCGTGCTGGGCTTAGCCCTTTCAGTACCAAGCAAAATAGGTGCCCTCAAATCTCTGTCATTCTTCCATCATCTGTTAGCAACTTCTATGGGTCCAACATTTTCCACTGCTTTCAGAGATAAAAGTCGGCGCCAACCCGTCCATTTCGGAAGCTCATGTTTTCACGAAGGGGTAGGGGAAGAAGAAAGAAAGGAAAAAAACAGCAGGTCGGTGAACTTGCCGGCTTCTGAGGAGCAGGGAGGGGGCTTTTCCTTTCGGTGTCTTCAGCTTCTCTTAAAACCTCTGCAGGCAAAGATAGCCCCAGCTGGGGAGACCTCTCCCCAGCCTCCTTCCTGAACTGGCAGTTGGTCCCTGGCAGCAGGTGGGAAGCCACTGAGATCCAGTTCACAGGGACCCTTTGGTGGGTATGGAGGAGGGAGACAGAACCTTTGCCTGCCAAGTAAACCCAGAGGAGTAGGTCCCAGAGTGTACAGGGGTGCTCCAGAGCCCACTGGGGACAGCAAAGCAGCATAGCCATGGGAGAACCAGAGTACCTTTTGGAGTGAATACTGTTGTTCTTCCTGGCAGGTGGAAAATATCTCCTGGTGTTCCCCATGCCCCGCATACCCCACAGTTTCTCCGTTCTCCCTTCCATCGCCTGACTTCCTCCATCTGCCCAGTTTCTGTTCCATAGGCACAGAATCAGCTGTCCATTCCGTCTAACACCCTCCTGCTCCAAGCCCAGGGCCAGAGCTAGCACTTAGCCTGTGGGGCGGTGGGATTGTGTCTGTTTTACAGATGGGTGCAGAAGCATAGCATAGTGCAGCTTGTCCAGGTATACACATTTGCTAGTGTCGGAGCTGGGATTTGAACCTCGAGAGTCTAGCTTCAGAACCTAGACGCATTACTAAGTTACTCTGCTGGTTTGGTTTTGCAAAAATTCCTTCTTCCTCCACTCATTGCCTTTCCATAATTTCTTCCTGCCATCCCTATCCTGAAGCTCAATTGTGTCGGCAGGAGATTGGGTTTTCCAGCATGGCTGGGTCTGAGGCAGGTAGCGACTGGTGGGCAGAGAAGAGGTCTATCAGCATTTGGCTCTGACAACATTATTGTAGAGATATATTTTTATTTCTTGTCTTCTTTTCCAGAAGGATCTTACTGATCATCTCTACCCAAAGCTCCCATTACACCAAGACCTTAGCAGTATCAGGGGCATCAGATGATGTACCCACAGCTACAAACGGACCTCACAATCCCAAGATTCTTCCTGTTGTGGAGTCTTCTCCATAGGTAAAGCTCTGCTGGGCTTTCTTATGTAGAATCAGCAGATCTAGAAAGGGATTTCCCACACACCTCACTCCCATCAGACGTAGACAACGTCCTCACGAATGCACGTACAGTTCTACATTTTCTCACTGTGTCAGCAGGAGCAGCCTGGGAACCTGATCCTTCTTCCTAGCCTTGGAAATAGGGGCCAAGATTGTAATAGATCATCAGGTAGTCACACCAGCAGGGGTTCTGACTTGTTAAAGATGGGTGGGGGGAATGGATGGTGCTAGTCAGCAAAACCTGATTCCTAGCTCTCTATGTGGTAGCTACAACCAAATGGAATTTTTTTCAGGGCCAGTTTAGCAAGATGTTGGTAACATATTCAAGGATCTCTTTCATATCTTCCAAATGGGTTCACATGGGTTGGATTGTTCTAGAGAGCCTTATTGGGTTGGTGGTGGATTTTGAATAAAAAATACAATGGTACCTCTATACTGGCATGAGTGAGACATTGGGAGAAATAATTGAGCTGAGGTTTTCTTACCTAAGCAAGGGGATGGAGGGATTATATACCCCAGAAACTACCTGAGGCTGTTGTGAGAGTCGGATGAAGGACTGGGTCGGGGTACTAGCTACCCAGCAGCATCGTTCAACTGTCCCGTGGTCTTGTGAGTGTCTCTAATTTTATTTTGCACTTGGGTCTTCTACCACTCACATCTCTGAGCTGTTATATGGAACAGAAATTATCACAGACATGTGTTTCCAAGAGCCAGAAACTTTGTTCTTTTATCTCTCTTGTAAGGTCTGGATTCAGAGGAACCTTTAGTAAAATAACAGAGGATCTCATGAAAAATTAAATCCGGGAGACGGTTCAGCTGGTAAAGTGCCTGGCAGGCAAGCATAAACTCTTGAATCTGAGTCTCTAGAAGCCATGTAAGAAGGCCATGTTTGGCAGCGTGCATGTGTAATCCCAGCCCTAGAGAGGTGGAGACAGAAGGATTCCTGAGATTGCCAACCAGCCAGTCTAGCAGGCTCAGAGGGCTCCAGATTCAGTAAGAATCCAAGTCTTAAAAAAGATGGAGAGAAATTGAGGCCCACACCCAACACTGACTTTTGGCCTGCACATGTCCGAATGTGCGCTCATCCACACATACAAACCCAAACATTATAATCAAGCAGCGATTCCGTCAGATCACGACTTGCTGGATTTTAGAGCCAGGAGGTAGGTTTAGAGAGCAATTCCAGGACCTTATTCTGATAGCAGGGAAATCTAGGGTCCAGTGTCCCCAAATGACTTACACTGTTATGGTTCTTGTGTCCCAGGAACAGTGTCCATTCAGACACCACAGGAGGTAGAGCTGCGGAAAGGGGTGGATAGTGGCCTCAGAGGCCACCTGAAAGATTTGGTTAGAGAGGAACATTCCAGTTCAAATGTAGGAGAAAGCTTCTAGCAACAACAGCATTGGTTTAGAGGCCATTTGGCAGCATAGTTCTGAGCTTACACCCTGACTGGGTACTTAGTAGGCTTGGCTACGTTGTGTATCCTCTATGAGCCTTGGTTTCTTCCTTGGTAAAATAATAGTATCCTGGGATTTACCCAGAGGGTTTTAGAAGGAATAAATGTAGTGACAGATGTGTCCCATGAGTAGCTGACACTGATAGCTGCCATCACACGTGGAGGAGCCCCCATGCTGTTGTGATGGAGGAGAAAGCTTGCTCTCCATCTCATCCACAACCATCGTAGTGTTGGCAGAGAGGAGCTCAGTGAATATGTGTTGAGCAAACACCACTAAGTACACGGCCAGTCTTCTGTGGGATGTTGCTTCAGAAATCCCTGTGGAGACAAGATCTGAAGCTGCTCAAGTCCTCAAAAATGGCAAGGTATTTGCATATAACCTACAAATCCCTTCCTGCTCTCTTGGCTGTCTCTAGATTACTGGCAACATCTCAGATGACTGCTACCTAATGTTCTTAAGGAAACAATGACACTTCCTCCTCTTCAAACAACAACAACAAAACTACCACCGGCCTGACTCCAACAGCAGACACTAGAGAGAAGCCGAAGCCTTGTGAGACTGTGGGAAGAAGCTGTGGAAGGCGCCTTTCACACCATTCCATTTCCATGGATTCTGTGCAGGGCTCCATGCGCAACAATTAACGTTTGGCTTTTGGAAACTTTCTATAATTAAAAAAAATTAGTTTTGAATTCAACTGATGATGCGGAAGCGCAACCTACAAGTACAGAGAGTCGACTGCATTTTATTTTTTGATGATGCTGGGAATCAAACCCAGAGCCAGGGGCCACAAGCTCAGCCCACCACCAAATCGTTCTCTTTTCTCTCTGTGTGTAAAGTGCTCAAATAAGCCTGCTACGACATAAAAACCATGCTTCTTGGTTCCAGGTATCAGCACCCATCTCTTAGAGTCGCAAGTCTTCAATCCTGTGGGCAACTGTCACTCTTCAGCCTCCACCGCTGAACTCAGACCTCTGAGCGTGCCTCCTCCAGGCCTTTCCCCCATCTCTGGGCAGTTCTCAGAGCATGGTGCGTAGGCCCTCTTGGCGCTGCTGCCGTCTGCCTTCTCCTACATGGACCGGCTCGCTCATGGACTTCCTTCCCATCTCTGTTCTGAGGCCACCTCACCAGCAAAGGAATCCCTGCATGCCTCCCGCTGACACAAGGCACTTTCCTTGTACCCACCCCCACCGCCCCATCTGATTTTTCTTAGCATTTATCACTACTTGTTTTACATATTTACTTACTTATCCTGTTGCATTGCCTGTCTCTGTCCTCAAAACATTAGCTCTGTAGGATCTTAGAGGTGTTGTTTTATTTTGTTTTGTCCATGTTTATAAAGCACATAGAGCCCCCCTGGTATTACACATACTTGGTAAACATTTGTTGAATAAGTAAATGTATGAATAACATTAGCGGTTCTCTTGTTCATGTGCATGTTTTGAGCGGCATGAATTGTGGGAGAGAGCAGAGTAGCTGTGTCTTGGGTTATTCATCGCACCCTGGGGAGAGGCTATTGAACGACAGCACCAGACTTCCATGTTCTGACTCCAGGAGGCCTCTCAGTTGGCCCTGGGCCACCTCCGAGAATCAACTGCAACTCCTGTGGTTCCCGCATGCCTTAGTGCAGGGCTTCTCAATCAATAGCTTGCCACTGAGTCCAGAGACCATGAGGCTTTCTTCTCACTCTGACCATGGGGTTTGCTCCATCCTGTGGAGGAACTAGGAAGAAGGAACCTGGTGGGATCAACTGAGTCTCAGGTGGGATGGGCTTAGAACTATATTGGCAGAGCCAACTGATAAATAAGGTCTTGTGGGTAGAGCAGAAAGTGGGCAGGGACTGGGAGGGAAAAAGCCCAACCAAACATACTATCACACAAAGCAAGAGGTCTAAATGGTGTTTGAGGTCGGGAGGCAGTTCCTAAGTGCACATCCGCTCTGTCAGGGGATAATAGCAGGCCAGGTGTGTGACGTACCCGAGTCACACGTTTAATCTCCATCTGACAGAGAGATGCCTGAAGTTCAGAAATGGAAGCCTGTGACACAAAGTTTGGGCCCATAAAGCTACTTGAGGCAGCCAGGGGAGGGGCACCCAGCAGCTCTACCGCCAGGAATGCATTCCAAGGAGAAAATCACATAGCAATGGCAGATACATCCACAGGAATGTGGGGAGTGTCCACAGCGACATTATTCACAGTGTGTCAAAATTTGAAGCCATCTAAATGTCCAGTAGGCAGAGGTAAAATAAATAACAGCTGTCTGCAGGAACTAAGCCTGTGATTTACTGTTTAGTCAAAACAACAGTTACAAAGTTAAATGCATGCACCTCCCCACCCAGGAAAATAGGGACCATACTCAGGAGTTGTGGTGTGTCCATTTTTTTTAAGAATGGTTTTGTTCTTTTTTTCTTTCTTTCTATATTTTCTAAGCTTTCTGTACTAAGTATGCTTTGACCTCATAAAATATGATAAATAGTATCTCTTAAAGTACATATGTTCAGGTTCTAAATGCAAAAAATGAAGCCTATTCGATTTTAAGTAGGATGCAGTGGAATTGCTGACTTCTGGATCCCGTGTGCATCGTTTTAATTTTCTTTATGGATCCACAGCAAGGGAGACTTTCCCAGTGGTAAATTACTGCTTTTAGGGGCAATAGTGAGTAAACAAGGACATAAAGATTGTAAATGTGGCTGGCATTCGGTGTGAAAACACGGTAGTTAAGATGTAAAGCAGAGCCAGCCTGGCCCAGCAGGGCACTGGGCTTCAAGCAGACCTAGAATGGCAAAGTCTCAACAGGAACAAACAGAAGTCTCTATTTCAGGGGCAGCCAACCCCAGATGTAACCTCAGTCCTGTCTGCAGCATTCCTGGCTCAACCACCAGCCTTCTTCTGCCAGCTCCTTACCCAGGGACACAGAAATAGAGTCCAAACCCAAGGATCTTCAAGGTTCTTGACTGAGCCCAGATTCCTTGATGTAGCAGTGGGAGAAGAGAGGGAAAACCAAAAGAAGTCCCCTTCCTGCCTTTGCTTCCGGCTCCACTGCCCAGATAGTTTGCTGAAGTTTGGACCCTCTCTCCCTGCTTGTTTGTGTGGACGCCACTGTCATAAACTGTGATGCTGGTAGCTTCCTCTTAGATACCCTGGGCTGTGGAAACCTCCCGCCACCCCTCCTGTCCTCTGGCCTCTCCTCTAGCTCTTGCTGAGCCAGTAGCTCCTGCTCACTGCTGGCTGCTCAGGCTGCAGACTTCACTGGCTTTTCACATTGGGGTTCAGCTCATTGCTGGCCAAAGCCAACAATCTTGATTCTCTACACGAATTCACATCTTTTTAACCTTCTGTCCTGGAAAACTCAGGTCCTCCAGGAATCAGGGAAGCAGAAACAGGGAGGGAAAAGCCAGGTGGAGATGGCTTCCTGCGAGCTGAATGTAAGAATACACTTCAGAGATTGACAGAAAATCTGGAGATCGGCCACAGACAGACACGACTACTAGCGGTCACCATTGATATTTCCAGTATGCCATCTGGCTTTTCTACTTACCCAGTCCCTTGTCAGTCATTCCTTTTCAATTTATAGTACGAGGACACATTTATTATAGCTCTACCCTGTGCATACTTCCACCTGAGCTCTTTATATGCAATAGCTTTAATCCTGCCAACTATACCTCAAGGTAGGCAAGGTTAATTAAGGAGATTGTTTCAAAGAGGCCAAGAAACTGACCCCAAGTCACATAACTAACCATAATAAACCCAGAATTTTAATTTAGATTGCAAATCTATTATCTCTTCACTTCTGTTAAAACTGACCTCCCTCAACCCCATCATATTGTCAGAAACACAGATGAAAGACAGAAGGAATCGCCAGCTGGAGGGCACCTGAAGTCAAGTGGTTACCTGGCTTTGGTTGATGGCTGTCCTTGATAGAACCACTTCAGAAATCAATGCCCACATGGCATGTGACACCTCCAAAATCATCATTTCAGTGCATGCTGGGAAAATGCTTAGTACTGGATCAGCTGCAGCCCCTCGGTCCATTTGATGACCAAATGTGCTGAGAATTGCCTATCACAAGCTAATCATCACTGAACAACTGAACAAAAGTCACAACTCCATCTCACTGGTTGTCAGCTCCCGTGGGACATTCTGCAGCATCTAAAGGCACTTAGGCCTGACACAACTTGGAAGTACCACTGACATCTATTGAGTGGAGGTCCGGGGTACCAGTAAACAGTCTACAGCACAGGGGACAGGCCTTAACAAAAGATTACTTAGGTCAAAATATCAACAGAGTTCAGGCTGAGGTACCCTGTTTCCAGCATTCAGTTGAGAGGGACTTGATTCAGCCAGAGATGGACAAATCTAAAAGTGTATCTTCTCCTCAGGAAAGCATAGCTCTAAGCTGTTCAGACTCAGCGATGGCTGAAGTGTCCACATCCTGTTAGGCTAGGCAGTGGCTCTTACGTAGTTTTTCCAGCTCATCTTATTCAAGGGTAGCCTATGGAATTTACATAATGTTTCTTTGGGTTAAAACCAGGACTGGAAAATGTAACCTCTAAAAGGAAAACAAACAGAAAACGAGAGACGTGTGTAATAATGGGAGCTGAGGTGTAAAGTTTAGGTTTCCTATAAACTTCCTCACCTTGTCACACCCCATCTCTCCAGGCCAGAGACGGACACCTAAGTGACCCCAGGCAACTGTGCAGAGAGAGCGAGCTTGGGATTCAAATAACAACAATGCTCAGCACCAATCTTGAGGTCTCACTTTCTTTAATCTTACCTCTCCACTAGGGAAAGCCAGATAGCTGTGCTTCTACACCCGACAACGCAGTGGATCATTCATGGAGAATGTGGCATAACAGTCCCCAACACTACTCAGATGTGTCCTGAGCACTCATCTGATAATGCACTCACACATAGGGTTCCCCTCCGTGAGGTGGGGTAGGGGGCTTTTTATTAGATTTCCTCCTATTACCACCGTGTATGTGTGAAGCTTCTCTTGGGAGAGGTTCTACTTCTTATGCTATGCTGGAAAAATAGCCCCTATATCATGAAAGAGAACCATTGAACTCTATTCTACTCCCAACCCAAAGGGGATGGTTGCTTCCAAGAGGACAATGAACCCCACTAAGAGGAGGATGCTTAGGACGGTGAGGCAGACCACATTATGGAACGTTTCATTTTCCAAGTGGGAAAATCTCAGGACTGTCTCAGTGAATTACAGTGACTCATGCAGTTTTCACCCAAACTCGAATTCTCAACTTGCTTTTTTGTTTTGTTTTGTTTTGAAGAAGGGGTTTCCCTGTAGCTTTGGAGCCTGTCCTGGAACTAGCTCTTGTAGACCAGGC
>LOEQ01000319.1:211907-224139 GCA_001685075.1 Bramus lutescens | reverse complement strand
GCTGGCCTTGAACTCACAGAGATCCGCCTTCCTCTGCCTCCCAAGTGCTGGGATCAAAGGCATGTGCCACCACCACCCAGCCAGAAACATTTTTTAAGGCCATGTTACCATGCTATCTCCCACAGATGGATGACTCCGGCATCAGTGCCAGGAGCTCCAAGACACAGAGCATCTGAGGAAGGCTTGGGCTGTGGTTGGCTCCTGGGCTAATTTCTCTCATAATTCTTTTAAGTCTTCTTTTGTTAAAAAAAAAAATACAACACAGACAAAATTCCTTTCCTTTCCTTCTGCAATCCTCTTTTCATGCAAATAAAACATATTGTTTTGGGTTTTTGTTTGTTTGTTTCAATGCTGGGGACGAGACCCAGGGCCCCATGCATGCTGGGCAAGCGCTCTATCAAGCGAGCTGCACCTAGCCCCCAGCCCATGTGCATATGGTTTGAATGATAAAGAACGAATATTCAGTGTCTACTTAGGTGGAAGATGAAAGCAGGAAACATTTCTGACCTCTTTGCTCTGGGTAACTATGACTTTGGAACGTGAGACATTCACGGAGTTTTACAGAAGATACTTTTGTGCTGTGCTGGATCAGCCCTACAAGCAGACGTGAATAGGAAGTTCACTCCTTCCACATCTGAAGGGTTCACACAGCACTCTGATTCCGGGGCACACCCTCTGCTCAGGTCTCCCCACTCCAGGCTCTTCTGCACAGGCTCCAGAGGCAGCTGGGTGAAGGGGTCACCCTCCAGGCACAGTGGCCGTCAGGAATAAAGCACCTGGACTTTGGTACCTCAAGTGCCAATGGGCAGTCTACACCTGGTCTACGTTGCCCATCTATGGGCATCATTGAAGAAAAAACACTGGGAACAGATGAAAGAAAAAAATCCTTGATTAGAATGCATGGCATTTTTCTGTGAAAATGGCTTTAAAACACAAGTTTTAAATCCAGCAACCATATCTTCCAAGAGACCCCACTCTAGACCAACAGCATTTTGTAAACAGGCAGGCAAACAAAATCAAACAGCGGGTGGCAGAGTCCGCTGACAGCCCAGGACAGCTGCAGGAGGGACAGAGGGAAGGCAAGCCCTTTAAGCTTGCGGAGCCATCTATGGCTCTTTGCTGGTGTGGGTCAGTTCACCATATTCTGCTTCACCTGGAAACGGAAAGAGAGACAAAGGGTTATCTTATTAGCTGAATGGGCCGGTCTTAACAGTTCATTTGTTCCCAGGAAAGACTAGAGAAACACTCAGGACCTTAAAGTTTAATATTTTAAGTTAATTTCAGTGACTCCTGGGTCCTGGTTTTAGTAAATGCTGGACAGGGACCAAAGATAATCTTTTAAAGAGCTCCTCTGCTCTCCATGGATGATTCTGATGTCTCAGTGAATGTCTCAGGGCACTAGCAGACCCACTGCCGGCAGGACTTCGTTCGAAAAGAATTTCTGAAGGTTTAAAATGAAAAACAAACAAACACTGGGCTGGGGGTGTAGCCCAGTCGAGAGGGCGCTTGCCTGGTATTCACAGAACTCTGAGTGTGATGAACTCAGCAAGGTGGCTCACATCTGTAATCCAGCACTCTGGAGGTGGAGGCAGGAGGAGCAGGAGTTCAAGGTTATCCTTGGCTATATAGAGAGATTTAGACTAGCCTAGGATACATAAGACTGGGGGAGGGCAGAAACCTTTACAACACAAGAAGGGTCCTGAACATTAAAACAAGAGAGAAGGGACTGACCAATACCAATTGACACTGGGTCCAGCTAGGAGGTGACCTTGTCTGTCTTCCTGTCCCAGCTGGGGTTAACGGACTATAGGACCCAGCCGTGACAAACTCAACAGACGCCTGAGTCTCAGTAGTTTACCCTGAGGCAACACCTGGTTTCAATAAAGACTGCAAACTGAGACTATCCAGGCACCACCTAGGAACAGACCACCCAAAGAAACATTTCAACTGTTGTAGACAAGGTCACCTGCCAGCACACACCCATGGCTTTTTACCAGGACACCCCTAGACAAATGTCAGCCAATCAGGAATCCTAAACCTTAGAAATCCCTCACCCCCACCTTTGCTACTATAAAAACCCAACTCTAACTGAGATCGGGGCTCTCCGGTCACTCCAATATGTTGGAGAGACCAAGTTTGCAAACTTGTGTAAGAATAAAGGCTCTTTGTTTTTACATACGGGACTCAGTCTCCTGGCTGGCTTTGGGGGGACTCCGTGATCTGGGCATAACATATACAACTAGGAAATCTCTGCCTCATTCTTGGTAAGAGACATCTGAGTGGGCCAGTGATGAAGTGAAGCCTAGTCCAGCCCTTCCTGTGAAAAGTTGCCTCCAGGATGTCAGCAAAAGTGTCAAGAAGTCTTTCAAACCCTTCACTCAACAGGCAAGTTAGCAGACCGGCTTGGTCCAGCAACCCATTGCCGCAGGTCATTTAGTTAGGTCTGGTGTCAGCCCTGACCTCCCTTTCTCAGGACATCATTGCAATGTTCGAGCCAGCAGCTGCAGGCAGAAGACTCTGCTAGAGAAACAGCATCTTCTGAGGCGGATCCAGGCAAACTCCCGAATGCCATGAGGACCCCATTAGTGGCTCCTGAGAATGGACAGAGCACAGTCCTCACGGTCTTGGCAACAAATGGCAGTATGGAGCTAGGAGGAAGTCTCATTCACAGACTGAAGTAGCAATCAGTGGCCAGAGGTACCTGAGGACGGGGCAGTCTTTAGATTCCATAGTACTGCACAGCGGGGGACGCCTGGCCCTGCTCTCCCATCCTCTCCTCAGGACCAGACCAAAGGTTCCCTCTTATCTCTGAGCTGCAGAAAAGCACTTACCCGGCTACATAACAGAATTGGGGGGGGGGTCTATTTTACTCACTCAGAGCAGAGACTTATGGGAAAACATAACCTTATTTTGTTATTAAAGTAAGCACTGCCCAGGGCATGTTATTTACACAGAGATAACTGCACTACGGAGATTGTGAGGTCCCGGGAAGGAAAACTCTAACCTCAAAGAGCGGCCCATCATTCTTGCTGTCAGTCTCCTTGATAATGCGGTGCGTGGTGATAATCTCGGCAATTGCTACCTCCACATCCTATAACGGAGGACGCTTGGCCAGCCCAGAGGAGGGTCAGAGGCCCTGTGCCTCTTCTCCCGCACACAAGGCAGCAAAAATCAAAAAATTCAATGCTGGAACGGCTGAGTTCTTCACTCAGACATTTGAAAGACTTTGTTTCAATCAAGTGCCAATCAGCAGCTGCTTCCCCAACACCTGCTGTGGACTAGGCCATGCACTACCCTCAGCTATGCTCAGAATACAGGAGCAGGAACACAATAGAACCCTGAGCTTTGCTGTTAAAAATTACAACCACGGGGGTAGGGTGGGGGCTACATAGTTTCACCTGGGTTGTTCTCTAATAGAATAAGACAAAGACTACGTAAACACTAAGAATTAGAGCTCCTGACCGGGCAGCATCTGGTCCCTCCTCCCCCAAGAAATTCCTTTTCCCAAGGTCAGGCATTTAGACAAAAGCCACCATTATCTCAGAGACTCGAAGAAAGTTCCTACTTGCTAAAAAGGAAGTCATTGTTTCCTGGAAGAGGAACTGTGCCTCTTCCATTAACCCATTAACAGGAATGTGGTACCTAAAACAAGGTTAATGCTGCCTCAAGGCTACTTTAATCTCTGCTCACAAACCTCACCCCAGCTGGTAAACCCCACCCCAGCTCACAAGCCCCAACTCAGCTCGCAAGCCCCACCCCAGCTCACAAGCCCTTTTCCCTGTTCTCATTTAACTCTAGAAATGTTTTCCCTGTTGCTTCTCCTTGCTTTCCCAGGAGACAGCCTTGGCAACTTGGCATAAACTTCCCTTTCCACCCAAGGAGCAGCTAGCTATTTCGGTTTCTTTACTGCACCCATTTTCATTCAGGCACGACATATAAATCTGAGTATCCTCACCCATCTCCCTACAGAGCTGTCAGTCATTACAAACAGGAAATGAACTAAAAATGAACTTGGAGTGGCAGCCCGAGCAATAGCACCTGGTTTGGAGTCCCTGGCAGCGGAGCAAGGATGCTTGCGTTTGAATCCCAGCACTGCCACCTCCTGGCCGAAAGGCACTGAGCAAGCCTGGTATTTCTCGGCCAGGTGCTCCATTTTACAGCCTGGGGATCACTGCTTGCTTTATCAGGGCGCGGTGAGAAACTAATCACGTGAAGCATAGCACCAACCGGTAAAACACGTTCAACAAACTCTAGCTGTGACTGTTAGTATCATTATCACCTCACAAGCTTGCAGATGTCATATATAGCCAAATTCTTATTGCCACTTAGGAAACACTCTGTCCCCTGAACCTTGACCTCACTCTAGATCTAATCGTCCTCTTCTTCCCGCCCCAGTCCATCTTCGGAGCCTGCTTCTTGGCTGCTTTCAGACAAGATGGTACTGGGGACCAAACCTTGGACTGCTGAGCTATGTCTCCAGCCGTTGGTAATTTTACTACTTTTATTTTGCAATGCTGAGATTCATGCCCAAGCCCCAGGTCCCAGCTGCTGAACTTACACCTCCAGCACCCCCCTACCCCACCCCCATCTCCTTTCTCTCCAGGGGAATAAACCGCATCTCCCCACAGGCATCTGGGTGATGCTGGCAGGAAAGGGTCACTTGCTCAGACTCAGATGTGGGGCCGCACAGGCCAGAGCAGCGAGCCTGATTCTTAAGACAGTCCTCCCAAGCCATTGGTACTGTCTGCAGTCCCACAGGCACAGCCCTAACATTGGACCTCAACCTCATGGCCCAGACGCCATGGGGGTCAGTGACTTGAATGGAACTCCCCCTACCTTTTCACTGAGCTCTAAGTGAAATTTGTTATTCCTTCAGGGATGATTGCAGATGACAAACCATAGACGTGACAGGGTATCTGTGACCATCTCCAACAGCAATAGAGAAATCAAAGATGCCTTGCAACTGTGCTATGATTATGGTGTGGTAAACGTCATATAGTCTCTAGTTTCCACCACTTTGAGAGTTATGGGCTCATTACTAGATTCCCCTTTTTTGTTGTTGTTTGAAACACAGTTTCACGTAACCCAGGCTGGCTTCAGCCTCACCATGTAGCTGAGGCTGGCCTTGAATTCCTAATCCAAGTGGTTGTCTCTGCCTCCCAAGGACTAGGGTTATAGGTATGTGTCATTACTAGATTTTTTTCTTTTTTCTTTTCGGTTTTTCAAAACAGGGTTTCTCTGTGTAACAGTCCTGGCTGTCCTGGAACTCACTCTGTAGATAAGGCTAGCTTCAAACTCACAGAGATCCACCTGCCTCTGCCTCCCAAGTGCTGGGATTAAAGGTGTGTGCCACTACCACCAAGCGTCATTACTAGATTTTACACTATTTAATGTTAATTCAAAAGCTTACCAATGCTGTATTATCACACATTTAAAAGTATTTTATAGGTATATTTTAAGAGTTGTTCTTTGTTTGGTTGATCTTACTATATAGCTCTGGCTGTCCTAGAACTCACCAAGATCTCCTCTGCTTCTGCCTCCCAAGTGCTGGCATTAAAGGAATGTACTACTGTGCCTGGCTTCTTTTGTAATCCTATGTATTTTATTATTTTAAGAGTGGATCCTAGATTATGCAAGGGTCTGCATCATATGACACGTTAAACCCCCTTGCCTTGGGAGGCTGGGAAGGGCGATGCTGGACAGGTGAAAAATGTATACTCACTTACTGCAATGTGACATTAAAATATTCTTCGGGTGTCACGACTTTTGGTCCACCAAAGTAGTCCAAGACCCAGATGTTGGTTATATTTAACTTTGCAAAGAACCAGTTATGGCTGGAAGGCCAAGTCTTCATCTCAGGGTGTCGCAGGAATAACGAATTCTTGGCATAGTCTGCTTCCTTCTCATTCACCTGAAGGATAAACCGGGGAGAAACAGACTGACTCTTGGATTTTTCCTTTGCTAACAATGTGTGGTTCTCACTCTGCCTGAGAACTTATTCAAATCCTGGTCTTAAGACTCAAGAATAAATGGAAGCTCAGAGAAAATGGACAACGATGATTTCAAACTTGTAACGTAACAACACATGCATCAAAACAGACTGTAAGGATCGAGATTAGCTGCTCAACAGTAATCCTGAGCTACCACTGTACCTGGCTCAGACACACTATAATGTCACCTGGGCCTGAGAGTAGTGTCTCACTCACCCCAGGATCTATCTGCACATGTGAAAAGCATGTGTGTGAAGGGTGAACATGCATAGAAGTAACACAATGGGACCCAAGAGCATTTGTTACTTCCTGGCTTGCTCCTGTCAGTCAAGGACACCACCCACAGAGATATACCCACTAGAATGTCCAGACCTGAAGTCAAAGGCCAGAAAACAAAATCACTGGCTCAGCAATAAGACTATGTACGTGACATCTGTCCACTGGTATTCCATAGATCTTTTTCTGTTTGATTTTAAAGATGGGGTCTCACTATAAAGCCCTAGCTGTCCTGGAATTCATTATGTAGACCAGGCTGTCCTGGAACTTACTATGTAGACCAGGCTGGCCTCGAAATTACTATGTAGACCGGGCTGGTCTTGAACTCACAGAGATCTGCCTGTCTCTGCATCCTGAGTGCTTGGATTAAAAGCATGCACCACCACACTCAGCACTGTCAATCGTATCTAACCTCTTCTCTCCAGCACTCAGCCCAAACTGTCCAGACATACTTCTAGTTAGTAACAGACACCCCTCTTGTTGGTATCCAACATGGGAACATGGAACTCTCATGAAACTAGAGAGCAATGGTTCTATATGAGCAGATATTTCTTAACAAGAGTGTTCTTACACAGAATCTTCCAAATGTGACATGCTTGGCTTTAAGACATAGGTTCTTTGTCCCTTAAGAGTTCTACTGAACACCTACATGATGGACCCTCGCCAGAGCCTTAAGTTCTTGGACTCACTGTATGTGTTAGAACGTGTTCTTACCGCGCACCCACTAACAAATCAATTGCATGTTATTCTTCAAAGACTCCTTCCTTGTTTCTAATACCATGATGTTCTTCCAAGCCCATCTCTCCTCATGGAAGGCACCACTCACCTTGGTCACAGTTCCCGATAACATTATATGAACACACAAGGGACTCTGGGGATCAAATCCATGTTTCCTACAGAAGACAGTCTGTGCCAAAGACAGTGTCAGCGTAGCCTCTGGATGTTCCTGCAGAGAGAGACGAAGAGCCTTGATTGTGACCTGCAGTTTCTGGAGAGTACTATGCAAGCTGCAGATGTACCCTCCCTCCATGTATGGCACTTACACAAAACAGTGAACTGCAAGCCACCCCGAACAAGGGAAAAACAGTCGGCAGGTCCTGATCCTCACCAAGTGCGCATGGAGAGGTGTCAGGTTTTAAATTAACAATCTACAGGGAATGTTTTAGCATATCTGTTATCTGTTCCATAATTGTCAGAAGTATAAATACAGGATTTCCCCAAACCAGGGCTTTTGATAGCCCTCACCGAAATATCTACAGGGTCAAACTCTAATAAAAAAAAATAGTTCATAAAAAGCCACAGTTGCTTGAACAGCCTAATTACACAATTTAAACAAGAAAGTAGCTGAATCACGCTGCAGGGTTATCTCGTGACTGCAGAAGTTGTCACGTGATCTCCAAGAGGGAGAGTCGCTTATTCCCCTCCCGGCTTCTGCAACAAGAGAATTCTTCACTCCAAATAAACACAAAGGCAGAAAGACTCAATTCCTTTCTCTCCAGAACCCAGCATCCTTCCACATGACTGTAATTCACAACTGCCTTCACCCTGAGTGGTTTTGGGGTGAACTTTCTTATTTCACAATGGCCCACCAAAACCACAGAGTCTCAGAGACTCTCAGGAAAGAGGAAATAGAAAGGGCTCAGAAGGCAAGAGCATGTACTGCTCTCTCACGGGGCCCAAGTTCGGTTCCCAGCACCCATGTCCAGTAGCTCACAACCAATTGTAACTTCAGTTCCAAGGGATCCCACGTCTGGCCAGTATGACAGTGCCCACACACAGAGAGCCACGCATACACACAGTTGAAGATAAAGTCAATCTTGCTGGACATGGTGGTGCATACCTTTAATCCTAGCTAAAATATTTGCTGTCTTCAAGCTGTTTAGACAAGAGGAGCTCCCCCTTCCATTCAACCCCCCCCCCAAAAAAAGGGGAAAAAACAATGGAGAGAGCTCCCTGTGAATTCCAGATCTGGTTGAGAAGTCAGACATAAGCAAAATCAGGACGGGAGCAGGAAGGTGTATTAAGGCAGCGGGAATGTAGACTGGGAACGTGTAAGACTCCACAGCCATTACAGAGAAAGGCAATGTAAGGGAAAAGCCATGGGATGGAGGGGCCGGGGAGAAGGTGAGCACAGCTCACACCCCAGCTCAGGAGTCTAGGTTGGTTTTTGCAAGCATCCTCAAGCAGTGCTTTCCAAAATTCCCTACAATTTGTTAAGATGATGATTCCTGCTACCAATCTGCACCCAAGGTTTTATTTATTTTACTATTTGTGTGTGTGCCTGTGTGTCCGTGTGCATGCGTGTGTGTTCCCATGTATGTGGGCAGATGTGGGTGTGGAGTCAGATGACACTTGATGACTTCTCTGATCAACCTCTACCTTATTTCCTAAAGCAGGGAGGGTGTTTGTTCATCCCAGACACTCCCCGTCTCCACTTGCCAAGCAGGGGATTACAGGCTGATAGGTTGGTTTTCTATGTGGGCGCCAGGGATCTGAACTCTTGACACCTGCATGTCAAGCCCTTTTCCTGATGAGCCATCTCCCCAGCTCCCACACCCAGGGTGAGAAACACTTCGGGTGAATCTTGAGCAGCAGCGGGCAGTGTTGATTAAGCTCCCTGTGCTTTGGGCAACACTGTGAGCATTTTGCTACTGTAAGTCTGGTGGGCAGGGTGGTCCAGACAGTTTAAAAGTTGTTCGAGAACTTTCTAGCTGGAAATGATAAGGACTTAGCCCAAGCACCGGATCAATGAAGGGGAAGGAGCAGAGATGGAAACAAAGGAAGCAGAAGAAAAACCGAGGGATGTGGAGAGGCAGCAAGAATTCTAATGTGTTTATTGAGAAAATAACTATTCCACAAGTCAGGACGCTGAGGGTTTCCAAGAAGAAGAGGGAAATGGAACTCCCATCTGACAGTTACTAAATGAAGGCAATCATTTAGTCTGGTGAGGTTCAACATGAACACAAATGTGGAAGTAAATCCTAAGCAGAAGGAAAGCCATGAGTGTGCACACAATATTTAAAGTATCAGAAGAACCACGGGGTTAGAAACTGACTTGTTTTTAATAGGTCAAAGGGGAAAAGAAATCAGGAATAACCTGGTCACATCGCAGGAGAGAAGTGCCAAGAAGGAAGGAAATATAAAAATGATTTTGTTTTACTTGAGATAGCACCTTATATATAGTCCAGTCAAGCCTTGAATCACCAGATAGCAGAGAATAACTTTAAACTGCTAACCCTTCTGCCCCACCTCCCAAACACTGAGACTATAGGCCTGCACCACCAAGCCTGCTTTCTGTAACACTGGGCTACAGCTCAGAGCTTCCAGCATCCCAGGCAAGCACTCTCTATCAATTTTACTTTTGACTCGCTGGCTCTATAGCCCAACTTGCTACTATATTATCAACCAGTATTGACAAATTCTTCCTATAAAGATTTATTATACAAAAACATTACACACCGGAAAACTAGACAAGAGGAACGTCCCAAAGGGAAGTAGACTCTAAACCTTACAACTTGTCTCTGAGGGCGATGTCTGGCATTTTACATGGCAGAAATGGTCTCAAGCCCGAGTCTTGTTCTTCTAACCTAATGGGAAGGCATGAAGAGACTCTTGGTGGTTGGAAGCAAGAAGAGCAGAGCAGAAGCCAACTCTGGCTGGCTAACTGAGTCAGCATCCATCACGTTCATATCATGAGCACTGACATGTTCCCACATTTTCAATACCATCACAGGAACCTGAAACCTTGGGTGGGTTCCTCATATCTGCCTCTTTTCTACACATGAAATAGCTCACTGGTGTCCTACCCCGACGGCCATCAGCTAGGTGGTCACAAGTGAGCCCCGCTACCTCTAAATCTCAGTGTCCTCGTTTCTGCGGTGAGGATGACACCACTACTCCCTGGACACCTCACAAATATAAATAAGATCACAGGTAATAGTGATGCTCCATCTGTCCCCTTCCTGGCAGAATCATCAGTGGGGGTTTGAGGGAACACAGGGCACTGTTTCAGGGTAAAGTGGCTTGGTAGTGAGTGCATTTTGAGACTCCTTCTCAAGAGACCCACGGGTCATTCGAGTGCCACCCCTGGAGTAGAGGGAGCCTGTGAACAACAGATGCCTAAAGGAGTGAGGAGGGCTGGGAAGAAGGAAATGGTGAATTGGGGTGAATATATCTGGGCTGGAGGAGGCAGCGGCTTCTATTCTTTTTGTTTCACAGAAAATATAGCCCCGTCCCCACTCCCAGGGCTGCTAGATCTTCTGATTTTTTTCACAAATGTTAAGACACTTAAAATGTTAGAATATAGATTCTATTTTCTATTTATCATGCATCTGTGGTATGAGCGTGTGTGCGTGCATGTGAGGAGAGTGCAGGTGTACCACTGGTGCACATGTATTAATGAGTGTATGGTATGGCCCAGAGGTCAACTATGGATGTCATTCCTCAGAAGCTGGAGCCATCCAACTTGTTTTCTGAGACTCGAGACAAAGTCTCTCCCTGAGGCCTGAAGCTCACTGACTCAGCTAGGCCGGCTGGACAGGGACCTGTGTCTGCCTGTCTAGCGAGGATCACAAGTACATACCTTCACACCTGACTTTTTACATGGGTAACAAAGACCAAACAGTCCTCAAGTTTTCCTGGCACGTATTTTACCAACTGGTCTATTTCCCCAGTTTATTTAAAGGACAGCCTAGGCCTGGAGAGAGGGCTCAGTGGTTAAGAACACTGACTGTTCTTCCAGATGTTCCAGTTCAGTTCCCAGCAATCACATGGTGGCTGACAATCTATAATGGGATCTGATGCCCTCTACTGGCCTGGAGTTGTATGTGCAGGGCACTCATATATAAAATATATAAAATAAAATCATAAAATTTTAAAAAAGAATAAAACAGAACTCTGTGTAGGCTGAAGGAAACTGGCCTCTGGGTTCATGGGTCCTGGTCTATTCTTTGAAGACAGGTGGATCTGACGTGAGATAGAGTTGCCCCTGGCTTTGCATATTGCTTTAACCTCATGTAATCACCCATACGGTGGGAATAGTCAAACCTACTCCTAAGTTATTCCAAGAGATAATAAATGCAAATGAGTGGAACTGAAAATCTCTCGGCACACGACACCACAAGTGCCTGATTAAAAACGTCCGTTTCTCTCATCTGACTTTTACAAGCACGCAGTGTCTTCCTGGCTTTGCCACAAAGACACTCCCCCAAACCAGGCTCCATTTCTAGGCACCTGTGTGGCTCTTCCCTCCCAGGCTGTGTTCCACAGCTTATCCTGGTCCCAGAGAGTAGGCAAAGGACAATGAGGAAACAGCTCCTCCAAGAGTCCTGCTCTCTATTGAGGCCACTATATTTCTGTAGTCCAAAGAAGGCAGTCAACCTTAAGATCGGGTAGTAGTTTCCCACTGCTGATAGGAAAGGTCTGGAGCGAGAGGAGAGAGGAACTCTGAAGTCACACAAGCCAAATGCTAAATAACTAGTCAACAATCTGTACGCTTTGTAAAGCCTTTGAATAACAAGCGGCCTGTTCGTGCAGAGACTGTCCCTTAAGATGACTCATGACAATCGGAAGGGCATGAAGTCCTCCAGGTACTGGCAAAGAATTTATCCCAAGTGGTTAGAACACTAACAAGCGAGTTAGGGACTTTCTGGAGTTGCCCAACATCTGGAATGCTACTATCTCCACCCAGCCAGAGCCGGCCAGAAGGGACAGTCATCTGAGCTGGGTTCAAAATTCTTATCTCTAAGACCCACGCGCTCCGTAGCGAACTAAACTTCAGAGGTTCGCTCTCTGCTCTGCTTGTGGCCGCCAGCCCCGCAGTGTCCAACCCGGGGAACCGCTCGGCGCTCCGGCTCACCTGCAAGTCGCTCACTAGTTGCTGCATTGGGCTCAGGTACATGTAGGGCACGCCGCTGCCTGCGCCCGGGGGACCGTCACTGAAGGAGATGACGTCCGCGAAGGACCTG
>LOEQ01000319.1:169054-182723 GCA_001685075.1 Bramus lutescens | reverse complement strand
ACAGACAGAATATTGTATACATAATAAATAAGTAAATAAATATTTTTTAAAAAAGAAAAACAAACAAAAAAACCCCAAGACTCATTATCTAGCTAGCACATTTAACTTTCTTTTATTTTTTATTTTTTTGGTTTTTTTGGGGGGGACAGGGTTTTTCTGTGTAGCTTTAAAGTCTCTCCTGGAACTTTCTCTGTAGACCAGGTTGGCCTCGAACTCACAGAGATCCGCCTGCCTCTGCCTCCCAAGTGCTGGGATTAAAGGTGTGCGCCACCAATGCCTGGCTCTTTTACTTATTTTTAAAAAATCTTTCTTAATCTTTCTTTTCTTTTTTTTAAAGAAAGGACCTCACTCTATAGCCCTGGCTGGTCTAGACATTTCTATGCAGACCAGGCTGGCCTCAAACTCAGAGAAATATGCCTGCCTCTGCCTTTTCTGCCTCCCCAGTATTGGGATTAAAGTTATATTCCACCACACCAGTTTAATTTTCAATTTTCTTCTTACAGTTGTGTGAGTGAGTGTGTGTGTTTGTGTGTGTGTGTGTGTGTGTGCACGCGCGCGCGAGCACTACCATGTGCATGTAGAGGTCAGAAGGCTCTGTCCTCTTCTTTCACTATGTGAGTCCCAGGGACTAAACTCAGGTCATCAAGCTTGGTGGCAAGCACCTTTATCCACAGCTATCTCTCTGAGACCCACATATGACTTCAGCACCTTTATACAAAAAGATGTGAAACTGGACCACTCCCGAAAACCTAGTATGGATGCCCGTGCCCCTTGGGAAATTCTCTCCCCTGGGGACACCTTTTGGAAGTGCCATCTGCTTGTGCCACAGTTTCATGGCTGTGGGTATGACACAGACATCAGTCCTAGCTGGCCTTACTCCAATCCTGTTTGGCTCCCACTCCAGTTTTCCCAGGAAGCCCAGCATGGTGGAAAACCTTTCCCATGGTGAAGACTTAAAGAGGCACTTTTGCCTTCAGCTCTTGGAAGGCTGGTCTGGTTGTTTTAAAATATGCTTTCACCAGTGGGAGAAGTAGCTCAGTGAGTAAGAACACTGGCTATCCTTCCAGAGGACCCAGGCTCCATTCCCAACCCACACATGGCAGTTCAAACCCATCTGTAGCTGGGCAGTGGTGGCGCACACCTTTAATCCCAGCACTGAGGAGGCAGAGGCAGGTGGATCTCTTTGAGTTCAAGGCCAGCCTGGTCTACAGAGCAAGTTTCAGGACTGGCTTCATAGCTACTGAGAAATCCTGTCTCAAAAAAATCAATCAATCAATCAATCATAAAAAACCTGTAACTCCAGTTCCAGGGGATCTGACTCCCTCTTTCGGCCTTCCTGGACATCAGGCATACAATGGCACCCAGACATACATGTGGGCAAAACACTCATACACATAGAATAACATTTTTTAAAATTAAAAATATATCAATCCAACTACCAGAGTATACCAATAAAAGCACAATACTGTCTCTACACTGTCAGGGTTGGGGTGGGAGCAGGAACAGTGAAAACCACCATCCTCTCAAATTCTTCTGATTCCTATCAAGGATGTGGTAGTGTTGAGGGGAGGCTACAACAAATGGCCTCGGGTCCCCAGCCCTTCGTTCTGAAGTACGGTTCTAAATAATAGCCGTGCACTCGTGTAGAAAGCCAGACTTGGCCTCAAAGGTCCTGCACTCGAATCTTACCTTCTTTTCCTTGGTGGCTGTGTGGTACTGTGTAAAGTTCTCTCACAACCTCAGCTCCTCCCCTCCCAGTAAGGAAGCCCAAACTCCTGCTGGCAGGGGGCCAGGTCAGGGGACAAATGCTGGCATCTTATGTGCCCCTGAGTGATGTAATAGGTGGCAAGAAAAGGGTTTTCTCATAAGAAGCTTAAGGGCTAACAGCTAAGAACAGGATCTGGTAACACAAGCTCAGGGGATTGTCACCAACTCCACCAGGAGTGTGACAGGATACTAAGGCTGCTTTTGTGCCTTGCTGTGTGGAAGGGAAGGAGGGTGGCTCTGACTGGCATCTTGGGGGATGTCTAATGGTTTCCTCTTAATGGAAGGTGCCCCTCTCTCTACTCAAACCCACTCAACTGAGGAGTAAATTCCAGGGCCTTCCTCGGCTACCGTGTTGACAGCTCAGGAGCCAGCCGGTGCTCACCGGAGCAAAGCTTGGGAGCCCAGCTACAGAGCCTCTAAGGAGAGGTTGGTCACCATGTGTAGGCAGAGCCGCAGAAGTGAACAGTACGCCACAAAGCATGGGCACATCAGCCTCCGCCACTGTAGAACATACAGCATGGCATGCAAGCACAAGAGCTGCAGATTGGCAATTCTCACCTACACCAGGTGAAGCCGGCTTGCACTGATGAGTTAAAAACGTGCCAAACAGTGCTCAGTGGGTATGCTGTGCCTGTCAGATGGCTGCTTTGATGCTCGTGTTTGTGGCTATAGGTCACCAACTTTAACTCTAGAAGTGTCTTTTTGCAGTGGGTGGCAGTTACTGCTCAGATTCATAGCTGCTCAAGGTGCTGAGAACCAGCTGATGTATACTCAGCCCTATATGGGGTGCCTGTATCACCCCCTCCAAAGTCCAGGGGTCATCAGGGAAGAAGGGACAAAAAGAGCAAAAGGAGACAGAGGAACCGATGGCATTGTGGAACACGGTTTCCCAACATGACCTGCCTTGAGCTCACAGCAGCTCTGGTCACCTGAGACGAGACCTATACAAGACTGGGCTCATTAGCACTCGGTGATAGGTGAGGGGACTACTGAGATCTCACCCTACCCGAGGATCTATGGGAGGTTAATGTTTGCTAAAGGAGGGAGAATGTTTTCTTCATTGGTATAAGGTGCCTGCATTCCCATAAGCAGCTCTTATTAGACTCATTGGAACCCCAAGGGGTGGGACAGGGGCATGGCTGTAGAAGGCAGACTAGTTAGGGAGAAAGGGAATGAGCAAGGATGGGGGGAGATAAGAGGGGACAGTGGGAAGTGGCTATGATCAAAATGCAATAGACATTATATATGCATTATGTCTATTATGTCATTATGAAACCCACCATGATGTGTAATTAATATATGCTAACAAAAACGTAGAAACAAGACAGACAGCCCTCTAGGTAACCCAGTATAGTGGCACTTCACTCTCCACCTGGCCTGGCAGCCCCTAGCAGACTCTAGATTCATTCATTTATTCGGGGCCTCCAGCATCCTCTTGAGATATGTAAACTGATGATTCTCATCACTTCATTGAACAGAGGAAGAAGATCAAACCTTCTGGTCAAAGATGTCTCAAAGCCCCTATTTCTTATCAAGGACATAAAAGATTATTAAGTCAGGCAGGAAGCCGGGCACTAGTAGCTGCTATCTGCTCTCCAAATATGTTCTCCCTCAAAAAATAATAACAGAGCTAAGCAGTGGTGGCACACGCCTTTAATCCCAGCACTTGGGAGGCAGAGGCAGGTGGATTTCTGTGAATTTGAGGCCACTCTGGTCTACAAAGTGAGTTCTAGTACAGTCAGGGCTATACAGAAAAATTCTGTCTCAAAAAATAATAATAATAATAATAATTTTTTCTGCATGTGTGGAAGAATGCAGTAAAAACTAAAGCTAAAGACTACATTTCCCAATACCCTTTGCATCTATAGGCATCTGTACAGATCAACATAGGCTATAAATAAGAGTGTTTACAGTCTTCCAGGCCAGATGTCTGTGACATCCTCCATCCTGAATGGCCGATACAGAATATGATGGTTGGAGCTGGGGAAGACATGTTGATGTATACAGGCTCTGAACCACGCACTCGCATGGAATTTTATATGAGGGAGAAACGAGCCGAAGCTTACGCCGTTGCATTTTGTGCTTCTTTGCTACAATCACTTAACATTTACTCTGATGCAAATCCCAGATAATTATCACAAGGAAAGGAAACAGGCACAACAACTGCTAGCGTTAAAGCAGGGTGCCCAGAGGACATGTTACCTGAGGGGCTGTGCCTGGTGCAGTCCCTGAGATAGTCACCCTGTACAACCCAAGCGTATACACACAGCGTATATGCACCTACGTCCTTAACTGTATTTGCATGGAAGTAGCCGCTCTTTCCTTTAAAGTGACCTTAAACGGCATGATTAAAAAGTCCCAGGCTTGAGATCAAGAATCTTGAGATCTAATTCTCGTTCAGCCTTTTTCTGCCTCATCAAATTGCTTACTCTCTCTGAGTTTCTGTTTCTTCACATGTGAAATGAAGATGATGGTGTCTGCCTGAGGTCACTCAGAACTCTTCCTACATCGCTCTCCCTCGCCCCAGGTGGCTCAGCCTTGTGTCACATGAGTATTGAACAGATCCTGTGGCCTCTTGTGTCTCTAAGCCAGCAAAGCAAAGTGGGCAGCGCATATGGGATTTAATCAGCCGAAACCAATGAGTGGAGAGGGGCCAGCGTCTCTCTGCCATAAGCCGGGAGTCTTTTTACAAGGACAGTGGTTCTGTGATGTCTGGAGGAAGGGGAGCCTGTGGCATGTGTGAACTCCACAGTGGGAGCCATTGTGTGGATGAAGGGCTAAGATCATGATCGGAGCTTTTGAGCTCTTGGCGTGACCTATGGGGTCAGAGATGCCTGGACAAGAATGGCTGATTGCTACAGTTCTGGTGGCTCCAGGCTACAGTGAGAAACCTGGGAAACTTCTTTGCTGGATAGCTCAGGGCTGACATCAACCTGAACTCCTACCAAGTATCAGAAGACACTGTCCGAACAAACTAGCAACAGTTAAACATTGTTCAAGGAGCCTGGCTACGGGTTGCGTTCCAATCCCATGGCCAGCTAGCGTTCTTGAATATCAGCTTAAATCACCCAGAGAGAGTTGTTATCTGTCAGAAGTCTTAAAACCCTCAACACTCTCCAGCCACCTCCTTGGCTCTTACCAGTTCCCAGTTCTCTTGGGCAGTGAGGCCCACCCACGTATACAATCCTATTCCTCTCCGGCTGCTGGATGCCTGGGAGCTGAGTGACAGTTCCCGCTAATGGGTCCTTCGTAGAATCCCAGATTTCCTGATCATACCAGTCTAATAACAGTCTAGTACCAGTGTCTGCAAGCACACTGGGGCATCCCCCTTTCACTCAGACAGTGGCTGAGACTTCCTGATGGTAGACCTGAGTCAGACCTGCCAGGCAGACCTCTACTCTCCTGACATTTCCTAAAGTGTGCATGCAAGGTTTAGGTATCTGGAGGATTTAAAAAGTCACACTATGGTTGTTTGTTTAGTGTAATGGGCATAGGGAAAAAAAATAACCAACCTCACAAAACTGGTGATTTTCTCACTATTACTACTTAGAACAATACTGAAATGTAAAAACCGTGGGCTGGGGAGATAGCTCAGGGAGTAAAGTGCTTGCCTTGCAAGCAAGAGGACCAAGTTTGATCTCCAGCTTCTGAACTATAAGTTGAGCCTAGTGGAGTGTGTAGGTGGAGACTGCTCGTTTGTTTCCCGGCCACCCTGACCTGAATAATCACACAGAAACTATAGTAATTTCAACATTGCTTAGCCTATTAGCTCAGGCTTCTTATTAACTAATTCTTACATCTTAAATTAACCCATTTATATTATTCTGTGTATCGCCATGATGCTGTGGTTTACCAGGTAAGGTTCTGGTGTCTGTCTCCTTTGGCAGCTACATGACTTCTCTCTGACTCCACCTACTCTGACTCCGCCTACTCTCTATATATCTCTTCCAGTCTGGCTATATTCTGCCCTGCCAAAGGCCAAAGCAGCTTCTTTATTAACCAATGGTAGAATACAGAGGGGAATCCCACATCATCAGTGCATTTGTATTCCCAGGATAGAGGAGATAGAGACAGGCTGGTCCTCGGTGCCCTCTGGCCTGGCAGCCTAACCCAGTCCAGTCAGTCCTGGGTCCCAGAGTTTGGAATATTCCTTTCACGTGTGAATATAAATAATTTTGATTGGTTTAATAAAGAAGTTGACTGGTCTATAGCTAGGCTGGAGAAGGTTATGCAGGAGAACCAGACTAAGATAATACTGAAAAGAAGAAGGGCAGAGACATAGGAGTTGGGAGGAGACACAGAGTGAAGCAAAAGAACCTGAGGAGCTGAAAAACAGTACCTCAGAGGTACCGCCATGTGGCAGATAAGAAATATGGGTCAATTTAAGTTATAAGAACTAGTTAATAGCAAGCCTAAGCTAGTGGCTGAGCATTTATAATTAATACCAAGTCTCTGAGTGGTTATTTGGGAGCTGGCTGGAGGTCATGATGAAAAAATCTACCTACACCAGAGAGAGAGAAAGAGAGAAAACAGTTTGAGAAAACAGTGGACAACTTCCAAGAAATCACACCTGAGCTTGGCCTCTGGCCTCCAGATGCACACGCATGCACTGGCACACCCATGTGCACATACACACAACATACTCAATAAATGACGTGGAAACACAGATGTTGCCTGAGAAACACTCCTATCTCTGCTCAAGCCCCAGATGAAAATGAGAACTATAATGACATCTAATACTCCTTATAGCTCACAAGCATCTCATTCCTTCCCATGTCCTGGGGAATTCAATATAAAATGGCAATTGTTGCTCCCTATGGTGAACACATGCAGCTGTCTTGTAATCCCTGAACTGCAGAGCTGAGGCAGGAGAATCATAAGTTCACAGACAGTCTGGGCTACATCATAAGAGTTGGTATCAAAAGACCCAAAGAAATGAAACTTAAAGATAAACAAAGAAATAAATAAAAAGAAGAAAGACAACAGGTTGGTTCTTTAGTTGAGTCTGAAATAAAGTTCTCTGATAAAATACAGGACACTTGATTCATTTAGAACTTCAGATTAGTATTGCACAGGACATATTTATAGGGAAAGTTATTCATAATTTGATATTCTATGTTAACTGGACATCCTGTGTTTGTATTTGACAAATCTGACAACTTTACTCTGAAATCTTAAATTATTCCAAGCACTTCTGCTCCGCTGCTCCATTCTCACTTGACGAGTCAACTCTAAAGTCTTTTAAATCTCTTCCTCCCCAGTTTCAGCCTTGGGATCTCAACCCTACACTCTCCTGGCTAGTTCTCCTGTCCACAAATGTGTTGCCCTGACTCCTGCTGTCAGAGTCATCTTCCTAAAATATAAATCTGTCACTTAGAAAAGGCCCTGAAAGTGGCCCTTCCTCTGTATACAGGGCTGAATGAATGCCAGCCTCCTTCACACACCCCAATTATCTCCTTCACACACCCTGATCAGCCCTTTCACATACCCTGATCAGCTCTTTTATGCACCCTGATCAGCCCCTTTATACACCCTGATCAGCCCCTTCACACACCCTGATCAGCCCCTTCACATACCCTGATCAGCCCCTTCACACACCCCCATCAGCCCCTTCACACACCCCGATCAGCCCCTTCACACACCCCGATCAGCCCCTTCACACACCCTGATCAGCCCCTTCACACACCCTGATCAGTCCCTTCACACACCCTGATCAGGACCCTTCACACACCCCGATTAACCCCTTCACACACCCTGATAAGCCCCTTCACACACCCTGATCAGGCCCTTCACACACCCCATCAAGACCCTTCACACACCCCGATCCTTGTCGCCCTCTGGAGCACTGGGCATTTATCTCCCCCACTTTCACCTGTCCTTCCTGTTATGAAGCAGTCTCTGCAGTCAGCTTCACAGACTGCAGAGAATCTGATTTGAGTCTTCTGTTACTCCCAGAACCGTCTTTTCTGTGAATCCTCCCCAGAGCCCTAGTTGTGTCTGTCCGGTCCATCCCACTTCCCTCCTAGGCTGCCACATCTCTGCCCCAGCATGAGGCCCTAACCCCACGTGCGGCTCTCCACTCAGGCTGATACTGAGCACCCAAGGGGAAGCTTGGGTGGGATCCTGACCACAGCAGTAACACCCTGGATCCCTCCAGCCAGCCAGAGGTGAGAAGAGCAGAAAAGGGGGCAGGTAGAAGAATTAAAAGAAGCAGTTTGGGAAGGGGTCCTTCTCCTCTTCTGCCTTAGACTCTCTGGATGTGATTTTACCTAATGCCAGCAACAGCTTGCAGGCTTTTCATCTCAGATTCTCAAACACAAACTAATGATTAAAAAAAAAAAAGTTTGCATGATTGGCCCTGCGGTGCTTTGAAAGAAAACAGCTCCCAAAAGGAGAAGCGCTATTAGGAGGTGTGGCTTTGTTAGAGGAAATGTTTCACTGTGGGTAAAGACTCTGAGGTCTCTTTTGCCCAAGTTTCACTCAATATGACATTCAGACCACTTCCTGTTGCCTGTGTATCAAAATGAAGCCAGCACCGTGTCTGCCTGCACTCTGCATGTTCCCCCATGATGATAATGAACTGAACCTCTGAAAACGTAAGCAGCCCCAATTAAATGCTTTTCCTTTATAAGAGTTGCTGTGGTCATGGTGTTTCTTCACAGCAATAGAAAATAGCTAAGACAGGCCCCCAAACCCACAGCAGTGAAAATATCATCCAGAATTAAAACTCATGTCTTCTCGTATGATGGTTATACGTATCATTAACTGAGCTCTTCTTCCCACCCCGTGAGGTCCTCTCTTCCTGACCCTTGTGCTCCAGGAGGAGGTCTAAGAAAACAAGCCATTTGTTTTTAGTAGGCTACACACTCCTTATTCCATACATGGTGAGTGCATCCTGCTTACTGCATTGAACTGATTATGGTTAGGACTTTGCTGCTGATATTTTCAAAAAAAAATAAAATGGAAAAAAAAAGAGGATGGGTTCTTTCAGTGTTTCTGGAGCAAACAGCTGGGTAAACAAGACCCAACCGTGTGTTTTTCAAATGAATAAGTGAGGAGTGGAATTGGGATAGAACTGGAGTCACTTGTCTGATCCCTGGAACAGTCCAGATAACATTTTATAGCAAGAAACTTCAGTTTGCTGAGTCAGAAACTCCCAACGGTTATCAGGGTGTGATGCCTTTAATCTTAGCACTTGAGAGCTGATGGTGGGAGAATCAGGAGTTCAAGGCTTGTCTCAATGACCCAAAGAGTTCCAGGTCAGCCTGAAGCCTGGACGACCTGAGACCCTGTCTCAAAGAAAAAGGAAGAAAAAAGAAGAAAGAAACACAAAGAAAGGTTTTCTTAAATCTTGAAAATATTTATTTTGAGGGTCAGGTATGGTGGCTCAAAGTTTTATTCCCAGCACTTGAGAGGCAGAGACAACTAAATCTCTGTGAGTTAGAGGCTGGCCTGGTCTACATAGCCAGTCCCAGGCCAGTCTGGGTTGCATAGTGAGATCCTAACTCAAAACAAATAAGTGAATGCATAATACATACTTTATTTATATAACATGCATATATAACCTAATTTCACTATCACTTAGGTCTCTTGAAAATTCAGAGCTGGTGGCTACTCTTGACTCAGAGTGCATCCTGGGTGGGTTGACGGCAGGTTACCTGGCCATGGTCCACCGTTCCTGAAGCACCTGGTACCTATGGAGAAACCCTGGGGAGCCAGGTGGACCAGCATGTACTCCTGCAGCAGCAGTTCTCAACCTGTGGGTCACATGCCTTTGGTAAACCTCTATCTCCAAAAATATTTACACTACGATTTATGATAGAAGCAAAATGACAGTTAGGCAGTGGTAACAAAAATAATTTTGTGGTCAGGGGTCACCACAGCACGAGGAACCGTATTGAAGGGTCTCAGCATTAGGAAGATGAGAGCCACTGCCACAGAGAAAGCAACCAAGGCCTGGGAGGATTTCCACTGCATCCCACTCCTGTACCACCCTCACTCCCTCTCCCCTGCCAGTGCTGCTGAGAAGTCTCAATAGCAGTCAGAAGGATAACTGAACCTCTGCAACCTGGCAGCATCCTTCTCATCCAGCCTGCAATGACTTGAGGACCCAAAGCCACAACACTGTGAAGGTGGCCGTTGCCATGCAGTTCTTCACCAAGGGCAACCAGGAGATCATCTCAGACGTCCTGTAGGATAGCATATGTTTGCGGAGGATCTGATGCAGAATATTTATTTATACTGTGAAAATGTATCTTTGTCAAGGCACCTTCTGATTGGTTTAATAAAGACCTGAATGGTCAATAACTAGACTGGAAGAGGTTAGGTGGGATATCGGGGTACTGAGAGGATTCTGGGAAGAAGAAAGGTGGAGTCGACAGCCAGACATAGAAGAAGCAGTGTGAAGAGATGAGGTAATGACAGAACGTAGATTAAAATAAATGGTTTAATACAAGGTTTGGAGCTAATGGGACACGCCTAAGCTAAGGCTGAGCTTTCATAATCAATAATGTCTCCATGTCGTTATTTGTGAGCTGGTGACCCAGAGAAAGATCTATCTACAAGGATAATGATGAGATGGTTTGAGAATTTCCTATGTTAACGTCGCGACAAAGGCCATCCATATGGATCATCTTCCTAACAAGGCAGTCCTTGGACAAGCAAATATGCCAGGGTTGTAGAAATCCTCAATAGAAGACCATGCATTCAAGAGGCCTCACCAAACAGACTGTGGTAGCCATCACAAAAGCCTTGCCACTTGCAGGGTACGGTAGTGGCTGAAACACCCCACACATATGCTTCATGCAGGCGTGAGAGTGGGTTGAGGGAGGGGACAGAAAATGAACGTGTCTTGGATAGCTGAGACTATAGGCCTGTTCACTGTGCTTGGCTTGAAGGCTATCACACACATTTTAATATAGTCTATACTACTTCTCCGGACACTGAAAACTGGTTAAGGAGGTGAATTTCATGCTATGAGCTTTTACAAACCAAAACTCACAGCAAATAAGAAAGTGGTATTAAATTGAATTCTTGAATATGCCTGACCACAAATTGCCACCATCAATGTCACTTATGACTCACTGGGTAAAGGTTTCTAAGGAAACAGATATGACATGGATAAAAAGAGCCATTGTAATGCCAAGCTATAAGCTATGACGAGGCTTCATGAGGTCTGCTTCACGAAGGTGTGTATTTTCAGGACTGAAGGCTGAAAAGATGAAGCCAATTTCACACAATCATCCATGGGGTGTCAGAATCACTCGTGATGTGATTCAGTCTAATGGCTTGACTTTAGAGATATTTCCTGTAATGGTAAAAGTTAAACGGCACTGATCCCTGAGTGGCCCATGGGCTGGGCCACAAGGGGCTGTGAGTCCCAGGCAAGGAGCCACGTGGCAGGTGAGAGACCTGGGCGCCACAGCCACGGCTGGTGAGAGACAGATAGATAGGCACGCCATGCAGAGTGAGACTGGATATTTATTTAGTGGGTTATGGAGGGTAAAGGGAAATGGGAGGAAGGGGAGAAGGGAGAAGAGCAGAGAGGGAGGCAGAGAGAGAGAGAGAAAGAAAAACAGAGAAGGAGAAAGGAGAGAAGTGGGGAGAAGGGAGCAAGGTAGAAGCTGCCTTTTCAAGAGAGAGAGAGAGGGAGAGAGGGAGACTCTCTCTCTCTCTCTCTCTCTCTCTCTCTCAGAGAGAGGGAAACAGAGAGAGAGAGAGACTGAAAGAAAGGGGTTCGCAAGCTGCTGGAAGCAGAAAGAAGATCCGCTTGTCTCTTAAAGGGACAGGACAGACCATTACAGTTCCCAACATGGAGATTCGGAGATGAACAACTGGACTGAGCTAAGCCCTCAAGCCAACACATAGTGAACAGGCCTATAGTTCCAGCTATTCAGGACATGGAAGCTGAAATGTCACTTGAGCCTACCAGTTTGAGTCCAGTAAACAGTGAGACCTTGTCTCAAATCAACGATGAAAGTTTACCAAGTTTATCTGTTTGCTAAGCAGAGAGTCTGTACCCTTTGTGGGGAGGAACTCCCATTTGGACTGGAGAGATGGCTCAACAGTTAAGAGCACTTGTTGCTCTTGAGAGGACCCAGGTTCAGTTCCCAGCACCCAGATGGTAACCCACAACACCCTCTTCTGGACTCCTCTAGCACCAGGCACACACATGTACATACATAAATGTGGGTACTTGCACAAACACATAAAATAAAAATAAATAAGCATTAAGGCAAACTAAACGAAACCTTCCCTTGTCCAGCACTGATGACCTCCATTCTTCTTCATGCTTCTACAGCTTTGAGTACTCTAAACATATAACTGAAGTTATGTGTCCCTTTTTGGCTGCATAAAGTCCTTAACAGTCATAAATATAGCATCCAACAAGGTTTTCTGCTACTTTGAAGCTGTGTGATGCTCCCTCATAGATCTGTCTGTGGATGTCTGAGCACCTGCCAGATCTCGGCTACTGTACACAATGCTATAACGAATAAGTTTGCATTTTTCTTTTAGATCCTGCTTTCAGTCCTGTTGAATACATACCACTGTGGGTTGGCTGAATCGCGTGATAGTATAACTTTAAATTTCTTTTTGCGGAGGTGGGGGTGGAACCCACAATTTTCTGCATATTAGACAAGTGCTCTAACACGGAGCTACATCCTCCGCCTTTGTGTTTACATTTCTGGGGAACTTCCATACTGTTTTCCTCCAAGGACTGCATCATTTCCCATTTCCACTGACAGAGCAGAGGATCCCCTTTCTCCACATCATCGCTAATGGAGGGGGGTTTTCTAAAGGTGCAGGCAAGCAGGGAAATGAACCATGAATGTGTGAGAATGAAAACTCAGTTCAGATGACTTCATCAACCTGGATCAAACCTCGGGATCAAACCTGTCTGCTGGGGATATTTGATCACGCTGCATGAAAAGTGCCTTCCATTGGTTTAATAAAAAGCTGAATGGCCAATAGCGAGGCAAGAGAGAATAGGTGGGACTTCTAGGGAGAGAGAGAATCTGAGGTGAGCAAGAGACATCTGTGAGACACTGAGGAAGCTGGACATACATTATGGAGGAACAGTAAAGAGCATGTGGCAGAACATAGATGAATAGAAACAGGTTAATTTAATAAGGTATAAGAGCCAGTCAGAACAAGCCTAATCTAACGGCCAGCCTTTCATAATTAACAATGTCTCCATATCATTATTTGGGAGCTGGCGGTTGAAGAAAGCTTGATGAGAAAGTCGACTACAAAAGTCTGATGCCAGGGTGGTGTTGCTGTCAGATTATTTGAACACGACAGAATTTAGAAAGAAGTTTCCTGATGCAATACAATCCCTGATGCACAAGGAAGCATAAGTACATCAAAACTCAACTCAGGGTACATGTCATTTCTTCCAAGAAGATGGGTTCTGAAGATAGGCTACCTGCATTAGTTTAAAGACCCAGAGGAGGATGTGGCCTGATCTCAGTCAACAGATAGTGTGGAGGTCATTTGAGTTGCTAGCTGCCTCCAGTCCTGGTTGGAGGAGCTTGATATGGCTTGGCCCAATAGATAGTGCAGATCACCAGGGTATTAATCGCTTCCAATTCCCAGCTTTCTGGATGGCAGATCACAGGGGTTCTGATTTCTCCACACCCTTGCTAATTGAGGGGGTCTCTGTAGGTGTAGGCAGACAGGGAAATGAACTGTTGACTTTGTCAAACTGAATCAAACCTTGGGGAGTCTGATGACAAAGGTCTTGTGAGTATATTTAAACACAATAGAATATGGGAAAGTCTGTTCATTTGAGAAGACTATCCTGTATACTTAACGTTCCTGGTTTTCTGGAGATCTCTGGTGAACAGCAGTCACCTTCTTCTTCTTCTTCTTCTTCTTCTTCTTCTTCTTCTTCTTCTTCTTC
>LOEQ01000319.1:137486-149576 GCA_001685075.1 Bramus lutescens | reverse complement strand
TGGATGGCAGCTGCAACTTTCTCCAGCTGAGTCTTCTATAATCTATTGGTGGCAGTTTGCAAGATGTCAGATAGCAGTTTTGTTGCGCGCGTGCGTGCGTGCATGCACACGTACATATATTAAGTGTTGAAGTACACATGAAGGTCAGAGAGGTCAATACTGTCTTCCTCAATTGCTCTCACCTTGCATTTTGAGAGCCTCTCACTAAATTTAGAGCTTGCCGATTCAGTCATGCGCCACTATGCATGACACACACACACACACACACTGTTTTAATTAAGTGCTGGGGCTTGAACTCCCATCTTTATGTTTGCAGGGTTAGCCTTAATGCCTTGAGCTATGGCTCCAGCCCATAGAGCTGTTTAATTAGGCTTAACCAACACATAATGGTCACTTACTGCCTGCCACGCACTGGGACTTTAGCTGTGGCTTTATCTCTTACTTTGTTGGGCCTCTAAGACGGGAAATGGGCACTTAAACCCTTAATTGCAGAACAGGATGAGCAGCAGCAAGGGCTTGCCCCACTGGAGGAGGGGTACCACACCCAGCNCTGTGACGGATGACCTCTGAGTTGAGTGTTGAAGGAGGACTAGGAGTTAACCAGCAGCAGAAAGTTAGAAAGAGTGCATTCCAGTCAAAGACAAACAGCACGGTATGCGTGGGAACTAGGTGCAGTTGGTTCCTGGAAGGTAAAAAGAGATAACAAGATTTGAGAGGGAGGACTCCGGTGGCAGCAGAGAAACGTAGATTGCAGCTACTACCATAAAAGGGCTCTTTCCTATTTGGAGACGCAAGATCTACATGTACAACATGACTTTCTGAAAATACAAAATGCGATCTTGATAAGCTGTGAGGTGTGTGGTGGAGTACAAAGTTGGCTTCTGTGTAGGAGCGAAAACAGGCTTCCTCCTTGGGCTTCCCTCCAGGTGTTTCCTGTCAGTCCTTCATCTGACAGCCTTGGGGACTTTGTCACAGGGAGCTCACTCCTACCTGCAGCTCCTACTAAGGACCTCAGAAGTCAAGCCCACCAAAGCCACCCTCAAGGCCCTCTTATCTTTTTTGACTAGAGGCCTTAGAACAAGACACACACACACACACACACACACACACAATCTTTTGTCCCATTCCACTTGCGGCCCCACTCATTCCCCCTACTGTGGAGTCCTGCTCATTCGCAAAAGGCCAATGTTCCTCCTTGTCTCCAGCCAGCCCAGGGATGAGCCAGGTAGACCCAGGAGCAACAGCAGACCACACACACACACACACACACACACACGTTAGCCCCACCCAGGGCAATGGAAACAAAAGGCTAAGCCTGTGGTTGCTGTTGCTCAACACAAGACACCCACCCGTGAGGGCATTTCCATCGTTTACAATGCCATGGAAGGCTTCCACCTCTTCTTCCACCACTTATTCCAGCCCACTGCCCTACCCCCACTCTCTCAGACCTCTAGAATACATTTCTCAGCCTCAGGTCCCTGGCTTGTCATGCTTTTGAGATATGAGTTGATGGCTAGTGGGAAATTCATTCTGCGCAGCCACAGTAATGGCAATGTGGGCAACATTTAAAAGCTGTTGTCATGGCAATTACTGTAACACATTGTATGTCTACTATATGCAGGTATTTTCCATAAATTTATCTTTTTAATCCTTATAAAATCTTATTGCATTTGCCTTCTGGATAAGGGAGCTGAGGGTCTATGTTGCTGGAAGATCTAGAAGGTGATCTTCACAGGAGCCACTAGGTAACCACTCCGAGGGTGGGGTCCTAGGATTCCTTTCTCTTCCTCCTGGACAAACTTCTTCCAGACCATGCCAGGCCAGGCAGCTCAAGGCTTGGAGTTTTTTAAGACCTGGCTCAGGTGATTTAATTCTGAATCCTCATCTAAAAGACTCTGAGAAGGTTTCACTGTGTCTTTGGTGGAGACAGGAGGCCACTGGTGCTAACATCAATGACAAAAAAGGAGGTGGAATTTTCAAAGCTGATTTTTGTTATTGTTGTTCTTGGTAAGGTTTTTTGAGACTGGGTCTCATATAGCCCAGACTGACCTTAAATTCTTAAACCTTTCCCACCTCCAAATGCTAGCATTATAAGTGTGCGTTACTTCACCCAGCTTAAAAACTGACTCTTAGAGCGGAGGAGTTTGGGAAGTAAAAGGAACGAACAGTTCCTCTCATCCCCCTTTATCTGAAAGGAGGGGTCCTTAAACATGACCTATTGATGGCCACACTCGAAGTCAGGTAGTGGCTGAGTCAAAGCAAGGGCAAAAGCCTCCTAACCCCCAGGGCACTACGGGACACATCTGATCCACGGGCCTCACTTCACTCTGTTGTCTCTACAGCTGTCTCCGAAACTCTGGTGTTTGATGTCTGAGGTCCTCCCAGCAAGCATTATTTATTCTCCATGGAACTTGGAAGAAAACCAATTTCATTATCACTGCTTTAACTAGAGTCTAAAGACCCAGAGCCAAGGCTAGAAAGGGTCCATCCCCCACTTCCTCCTCTGCACCCTCCACCTTGTACCACTGCACCCCCCACTCCCCACCTTGCCAACCAAGTACAACACTGTGTCCCCTTCACTGGGCCCCAAGAAGGCTTCCTCAGGGAGATCTGTGGTTCCCATTGTCTGGCCATGCCTTGACCCCTCAGGATGGCCTGGCTTTGAATAGTCCAAGCGGAGGATGGATGATGCTATAAGTTTTCCTTGTGGGAATGTGTGGGAGGCTCAGTTTGATACCTGGTGCTAAAGTCAGGGGCATTAGCCAGTGTCTGCATGGCCAGGGCTCTGCTAAGAGGTGGCCATGGCCAGGCCAGGCGTTAGCGGAACCACACTTCCTACAGAGGCCCCTCCAGCAAACAATCCTCTTCTGACATCTCTTCACTCCTGGTACTTGCTGGTTCCGGCTTGGGACCACATCCCTCTTCTCTCTGTGTTCTTTACAAGGAGGGACATTGTCACTGGATTAGGATCCTAGGTCACGATTCAGGATGATAGTCTCCTCATTTCAAAACCCTTAACTCCATTTACCAAGTCTCATTTTACAAATAAGGATGTATTTACAGGTTCCATGGATCAGGGAGTGATTGTGTGTTTGGGGAGTCACTAATCACTTCTTTACATCAGGAAACATGTTATACATACAGACATAGAGGGCCAGGGGAAATCCTTGGTATTAGGTAAGGGTGTAAGCATTCCCGCCTCTGTGCTCTAGGGGCAAATGGCTAATGAATATAATGAATGCTCATTACCATTTGCTGAGTGACTAATTTCTTACCTCTTAGGTAGCCCATCTCCACTCTGGTGTCCCTTATACCTAAACTGGTGCACATTTAGCTACAGCTCTTCATTGGGAGAAGCTACTGTTGGGAAGGGAGGCCCCTGGGGAGCATCTCCATGAGCCACCCTCCTCTCCTCCTGATCTCATCTCTTGCTAGTCAAACTAGATGATGGGTTAGCATGGTGGTAGGAGCTGAAGAAAGCTCATGGCCACCTTCAGGAAGGAACAGGTGGCAGGTTCTAAAATGACTTTGTACCCGATCTCCTTCCGTGTTCTAATCTTGCATTCCTTAGTCATTCCCATTCTTCCAGTCTTTTATCTAAAGACGTCTACTGAGACATTACCAAATGAGAGCTACTAAGACGCAATAGTTGCTTTCAGGCTCTCTGCCTCCTGGAGGTGGAGAGGGGAGCAGAAATTGAGGCAAGTTGCTTCCGCAAAGATGGCAAGTAGAGAGTTAAGTTGCATGAGTTACAAACCAGGAGAGTGTTGCTGTAACAAAGGCCACAGCCCTAGCCAGTGAAAGCAGCAAATGTTTGTTTATGACTCATGCTACGTGGTGGTCACAGCCAGGGTCTCTGTTCCACCTCATCATTTGTCCTTCATCTGAGACCCAGAAAGGCCACACAAGTCCTCACCACCACAGGGCTGAGAAAGTACCGGCCTCCTGCCCCACCTCACATGCAGAGAGCTAGAATGCTCTGTGAATGGTTTTTATAGGCTTCGGGGTTCTTGCTTCACAACAGTGATCATCTCGGAGCTGGTCTGGAAGCAAGGCTGCGTCCTTCAGGCTGATGAAGGTGGAAAGGCTAGGGAAAGCATCAATTATATGTACCACTCAGTCTCGGGCCTAGAGATTTACAGAGCTCTGTGTTCAGATCTGCTCTTTCTGATTGAAGTGAAAGTTGCTTTGCAAGCAGGAAGATCATTCTCAATGATGCCAACTGCTCTCTGTGCTTTAGAAAGTCAGTGGGTTTGGAAGGGAAGTCAGAAGCACATTTCTATAGGAAAACCTTGGAGACATCTATATCCAAGCCATAAAGTGAACCTGTTTGGACAGCTTCTTAAGCATTTTGGTCCTGGAACAGCTCGTTTTTCAGAGAGTGCCTTCAGGAGATGCGGTTTATAGCTTTATTGGCTCCAGAGATTTCAAACATCTTTGCCTATTGCTGCAGCACCGTGCTGAGCCACCCAAGAGACTTTGATTTTAAAGCAACCCCGTTCCCCTCAAAGAGAGAACCTAAGCCTGTTCTCTACTTGCAGTTAACTTGACATCCTTTTGACCATCCTTTTGTTCAGAAGCCCAGCCTTTTGAGCCCGTGGGAGGGGTTAGTCAAGGTCAAGGGAACTTTGTGGTGAAGTTGAAGGGCACAGCAGTTCCTTCGTCTAATCCTTAGTCTCAAGGTGAGCCAAGAGGGGTGCTGTACCAGAGGGAGATGGGGAATCTGAGTTTCAGGTTCAAGAGTAATAACAGCCTCAGAGTCCATTCCCCATCAGGAAAGCTAATACCTCCTTACCATGCAGGTTGTTTTAAAAGGAAATATGATCCTGTATGTCATAGATAAGAAAATTGATGCTGTCAACTTGAAAAGCTACAGAGCCTCAAATTCAAGGTGGTGGTGGTGTTATTAATACTTAATAAACTAATGCTTAAAAATTGTGACAACCCCAAATAGGTCTTATAGTATAGGTGCTGGAAAAGGGAGGGGGCAAAGAAGGGGACATGAGCAGAGCTTTGAGACAGTAAGGCTTCTAATAAAAGCAAGGACACTTTCACAGCATAAAAGTGGCCATAGGGCCAGACATATACCTTAGTTGATAGAGCATTTGCCTTTCATGCATAAAGACCAGGGTTCAGTCCCTGGCACCACACACCAGGTATGGTGGTGCACGCCTGTAATTCCAGTACTTGGGAAATGGAGGCAAGAAGATCAGATTCATAGTAAGTTGGTGGCCAGCCTGTCTCAAACCAAATCAAAGGTTCTGGAGCCAGTAAGACGGCTTATAAGGCCAGTAAAGGGCTTGCTGCCCAAGCCTGATGACATGAATTTGATCTTTGAGTTCCCATGTAAACATGGAGGGAGAGAACCAACTCCACAAGGTTATCCTATGATCTTTAAAAGACTTCTGTGGCATGTATGCATCCCCCATTCACATATATTACCCAAAATAATAATAATAATAGTGATAATAATAGTATTAACAAATAAGTTCTGACCTGTGTCATGCAAAACACTTTTGCTCCTCTAAGCTGGAAGGTCTGAACACCTTGGTTATGGACCCTATGATGAGAATGATACACACAGCTTGCCCTTGTCCCTGAAGGCAGGATCACAGATGTCCTATGGCCACATGTAGAGACAGCCCTGCCCCATAAGTGCTGAAGAGCAAAGGCCCAGGAGCCAGAAGGCTGGGGTTCTGTCTGATTTTGCCATTTACTGGACTGCAATCTCCTGAGCTCTTGGCTTTCCCATCCATAGAGTGGAAAAGTCTTAAGAGCACGCACCTCTGAGTTAATGTTCGTGAAAAGTGCTGGGTGTAAAAAGTGAGGTGGTTGTCATTTGGAGGAGAACAGCCCTATGCAGCTGGTGCAGCCTTGATGGGGACCCCAGGACATCTGAAGCTCCCCTCTAGCCCCAGGGTCTGTGACAGACAAGTAGTTGTTGCCAACTACACATCAGCCCACCTCCCTGGACTTCTGCAGACAGCTGGGCCAGGTGTGAAATAGCAGATCAAAGCTGTAGGCTCCCGGGGCAGCTAAGGGCTGCCAGAGGAAGGGAGACTCCTTGACTTAATAAATGCGTTTTTGGAGAAGGGGAGGAAAAGAGAGGGGAAGGGAGGGGAGGAACAGCAAGTGTGTTCCATGCATTCACCCTGGAAGAGTAGGTAAGGGAGGAGACAGAAAATGGGAAGAAGAGTGGTTGTCCTTGGTATATTCACAGACCTCAAGGGATGCCTAAAACCACAGAGTACCACCCCAGATAGCCTGGTCATTTAATGTCGTCCCCCATTCATTTGCTTGTTTACTTATTTATTTTTGAGACAGGGTCTCACTCACATCCCATGCTGCCCTGGAACTTGCAGCAATCCTCCTGTTTCAGCCTCTCAAGCACCGAGGTGGCGAGCATGAGCCAACAAGCCTGAGTTGCCTTTCCTATCACAATTAGAGCATGCGCTGTGGTCCTGACTGTACAGTGTGAGGCACAAGCTGCACAACTGCCTTGCCTTTGTTTTGCTCCTTCTTTGTAGCTGTAGACAGATGACTCAGTCTCACAAGAGCCTTACCAGTCTCAGGTTATGGTTTCCTTTTCCCTAGCTTATCCAAGCTTCTCACCCGCAGGAAGTACTTCATAGCTTCTTTGGCTATCCAGATCACCTGTGCTGCTGCGCCTGCACTCTGGGGCCATCATTAAGTGAAATAAAGTTGCTGAACCTGAGCAGCAACGTGACGGTAGATCTGTAGCTCTGCTATTAACCTGCAGGCAGGTAGCAGACACAGCGTGGATACGCTGAACAAAGAGCACATAATTTGTAACCGTTAAGTTCTTTCTTCCTGGAAGTTTCCATTCAGTATTTTTGGATTGCAGTTAGTCATGGGTAGTTGAAAATAGAGAAAATACAGTCAGGGCTAATGGAGATGATAGTCTGTCCCACCCCTGCTTTCCTGTGTCCCCCACCTCCCCACCATACTCCACCCACCCCATCTCCCTGAAGACTTTCTGTAAGCAGGTCTGCTGGGGAGCAAAACAATGTGGGGTGCTGAGCCTTAGGAGCACAGCAGGGATGGGAGGGCAAGAGTCTAAACATTCTGTTGTGATCTCAGCCATCAATGAAGAACTTCTAGCTAGGTTTAGAGAGTCAAATGTTCTCATAAACCAACAAGAATATCCTGATTTCTCAAACTCATATTAAAGAGGAATTTTTTTTTTTTGGCAAGATGAATTCAGAGTAGATTGAGCTACCCTGTCCAAATTATCCTCATTAAGGACCTTAGGTCTTTCCCCAGGACAGTCTGCACTGGCAAGCCTCGGCATTTGGTCCTTGGCACTTGCTTATTAAATATTTTTGTTAACGATTTGAATGAAACCTAGAAAGAATCCAGATGACCCACAGCTGGGATACTTAATATGATATATGACACATTCAAGTTCAAAATGATTTATAAAGGATGGGACGCGGGGCCAAAGCCAACACAATGAAATTAAACAGGGATAAATGTGAAGTCCTCTGCTTAGCTTTAGTGTTGGACAGACCTGGCTTGGAAAACACACATCTGCTTGTTCCGTCTTTCTGCGGTAGTGTTGCAGCTATCAGCACAAAGAATGCTGTCTGGCTCTTGGAGAGAGTGAAATGTAAAGACAGTGAGCTAAGGGTTTGGGGGTGGTTGGAAGTGATGCGCTCCCAAGACAAAGCAAGGAATGGGTGTTGTGAGCGAAGTGAGCCCACGTGGTTGGAGGACTTGTGGAGAAAATACATTCTGCATTTACGCAGCTGGAAGCGTCTTTTCTAAGCAGGAACAATGGCGAAGGGATACTGGTGAGGGACTCCGACGTGTAGGGTGCACACAAATGGTTGCACACGGGGATGGGGCCAGTAGGAACACATGAAGTGAGCCTATGTGCTGATTAGAAGACAGCATTGACCAGTATGTGCCTCCTTCTGTCCATCATGAGGGCCCTGGAGGAGAGGCTCTCAAGGTACCAAAATCTGTGCTAGCAGGCTCTTAACTGCCCCCAGTGTATCATGGGTGAAGAAAAGAGAGGCAGATACCAGTTCAGGGGTACTAGTGAGAAGTGGCCTTGGGATTGGGATGGCAAAGACATTGCAAAACACAACTAAGGAAAAGATGGAGTTAGAACTCCAGTCCGGTGCTTTTCTTCAAAAAGAAAAAATGAGAAGGGGAGGGAGTGAAGGAGAGGAGAGAAAGGAAGGGAAGGGGAGAGGGGAATGGAGGGAAAGGGAAAAAAGGAGGGGAGAGGAGGAGAGGGGAAGGTAGAGGAGAGGAGGGAAGAGGAGAGGGAAAGAGGGAAGGTGAAAAAAGAAAAGAGAAAGGAGAGGAGAGTAAGGAGGACTCACTCTCAGACTTTATTTCCACTCTGCACCTATTAGAGTTTCTTATCCTACCTAGGTGACCCCTGGGATCTGTGTAACTCCTCCTCCTTCCCCTCAATCTTCAGGATGGGGGCTCAGAGGAAACGGCATCTTTGGCATCTTTAGGACCTCCATGCTGTGACCCATAGGCTGGATAGTGGTAGCCAGATGGAGAACCCTGTAGATAGAATTATTTGTTCCTTTGCAAATGTCCTGTGAGTGCTTTTGGTGGCTGTCAAGCTGCAGTCCTACACTGCAGATAATTAACAAACCCACCGTCAGGTACTGGAAAGGTCCAAATGAGGCATGTGTCTGCGATTGTATTCCACCATAAAGTTGCAACTGAGTGGGGAAGGAATTCCTTCCAGAAAGCCTAGCACTTTGTGTTCAAGGCATTTCCCATAGTTTCTAGTCACTTACAAATAAAAAAACATTAATTTATTAGTAAGGCCCTGAAGCAGGAACATCTTGAGATCAAGGCCAGCCGGGGCTAAAGAACCCAAGTGGGTTTCTCCTCCTGTTTTGTTTGTCTCAGAGCAGAGGTGGAATTGGGGAGAAAATGGTGATCCCACTAAATACAACTGCTTCCAACTTCCTGTGTCTTTATTATTCTCAGACACATGATGATTCTTTTAAAATTATTATTATTTTATTATGTGTATGGATATGTTTGCATGTATGTCGGTGTCTGATGAGGCCTGAAAAAGGTATTGGATCCCTGAGTTATGGATGTTTATAAGATGGTACATGGTTGCTGGGAATTGAACATGGGTCCTCCAGTGTTCTTAACTGCTGAGCCGTCTTTCTGGCCCCTACTTACACAATTATAATAAGCATATATGCATACAGCTCCTCACTCTACCTTTTCACCTAAAGTGACTTGCAAGACAACATCCTTGTTCTTACAAAGCCGTATTTTCGCTTTAAATGTCTTTGTGATAGTCTGCTGCATGAATACACCATGGTTTATTTTATTATTTTTCTATTTTGGGTCATGGCATTTGCTTCTACTTTCTGCGTGTTATAAATAACACAACTAGAAACAGTGCATGTATCTTTTTCTTCTTTTAAGTAATTTCCTTGGAAGCAATTCCCAAGAGTGGAATTATTAGGCCAAAGGATATGGATATTTTTATGACTCTTGATCAGCATTGCTACATTGCCCTGCCTGCCCGCCTTCCACACAGCCTAGCTGGACCTGGTATGCCCACACTGCAGGCTCAACAGGAAGACCAGAGAGGGAATGTAAGGTGGGAGTGATCCACAAGCTTGTCCAGCAAACAGTCCTCTCCTCACAGGGCCCTGCTGCCTCCCAGCTGGGAGGGGAGAGCAAGGCAGGGCAGGAAGGGGATGTGGACACTCTGGGAAATGAAGCAACCATTTGGTACTTCCTGCTGAAGCATCTGCATATGGGGAAATAGCACAGTGGTGGGGTGTGCGCACACACACCTGTGTTTATTCGTGTGTGTGTGTGTGTGTGTGTGTGTGTGTGTGTGTGTAGCGAGCGCGCAGGCACAAGAACTTGATCTAGTCAGGGGCAGGCAGAACTGAGCACTGGGAGAATACAAAGGGAATGTCGTCTAGGGAATCATTCACAGCTGCATCTAGTGCGATCAGGATCCGGGAGGAGAAGCCATCACTGGCTCACTGAGTTGCTTAGTAAATATTTGACGAGAACACAGCAGGTCAGCTTCTTTGCGGGGTTAGACTCCATGGGAAAGTGATTTGGCCCCTGTCTTCAGCAGGGGTCAGGGGTTACTGTCTCCTGAGGAAATCAGAAAGACAACAAGGGATTGCTGCAGTTCGATCAAGTGTTTGATAGATCCCACCCAGGTATCCTGTCCAGGGTAAGGAGCAGATGGGGTGTTTTGTAAGGGGAGCGGATACTGAACTCAATCCAGAAGCACAGGTCAGAATGGGTTGCAGAAGGACAGAGAAGGATGTTCGTGCTGTAGGGCACAAGAGTGTTACTGACATATGGCTGGTTACAGTGGGAGCTCCTGTCAGACCTTCTGAGCAGCGGCAGGGCTTGAGCTGGGAGGACCCAGGATCTCTGCACAGAAAGTGCTGCAGGGTGAGGCTAGTCTCAGTGGAAAGTCTCAGGGGCTAGCCTTAAATCTGTGCCCACATAGCCGACACACGCTTCCACTTGAATCCTCATGGGTGTGGCTGATGAGTTATAGCTCTCCCTTTTGTGGTCACCACTCAGTTTACCCTCAGAGCAAAGGGGCCAGGGATTGTACAATCGGGCTCACTGTTTCAGCTAAGCTCACTGTGACTCGGAGATTGGGTGGAGCTTCAAGGCAGTGATGCCTTTGGGGGCTGCTCAGGCATCTAACTCCAAGGCCAGGAGAGCTGGGCTTCAGCAGGAACTAGGAAAGGAAAGGCAGGGAAAGGAGGTCCTTCCCTTATTGGGATAAGACTTTCCAACCTAAGTCCAAGAAGACTAAGGATTCTGATTGCCAGTGTGGACACCCAGGTGTAACCATAATTTTAAGGAATTCCTGTTTCTGTAGCAACGGCAGCTCACATGGGGTCTCTGGGCATGTGTGCTTCTGTTATTGTGCATGTATTAGAGGAAAGCCCAGGGGTCTTTAAAGTCTAGCTTAAGGAAGCTGGAGCTGGGGGTACCAAAAGGCACCCCATCACTAAAGTGCTATGGGATACTGAATCAGGCATGCACGGTCTGAAGGCCTCATCAGGAGATAGTTTCCTCCCTGTTTGGCAAGCTGGGAGAGTTAAATGAGATAATGTGTTCATAGGCAAAGATTTGAAAGACTACCTATGCAAAGTATTGTTACCACTGTTCTTTTAAAACTGCAGAGAAATATCTGGATATGATTTAATCCCTTAACAAGAAGCATGTGCCCAGAAGCCTGGAAAGGTGTCTGGGAGTGGGGATAAATCTGTGGGCATTCACCTCTGCTTGAGGTTCTGCTTCTTCCTCTTCTTATGGCTTCCCTTTGATGCTCCAAGCACTGTAATAGATGAGAGACCGGGTTGGGTGTGGTCGACAACCCACTCAGAGACTGAGAGTGTTTGAAGGTGACAACCAGCCAATGGCAGCACTTTCTGACTCCCCAGAAGAGGGTAGAGCACTGGTGGGAGACGCTCAGAGATACCTGTTGCCCAGCCCTCAAGGTCCGCTGCCCAGCCATCCAGCCATAAACTGTCCCAGTCAGCAAAGAGCTAGAGATCCCCCTGTATTAAGGACAGAGCAGAGAGACAGACATCCAGAATAATAGCCTGGCTAAGGGCTCTGCCTTGGCAAAGTGGCAGGTTTGCGCAGCGCTGGGGAGACGGACAGCACATGCTGTGAGCAGGGAGGTTTGTAGTCCAAAGTGGGAGAGGCAACCCCACAACTTCTGCAAGGCCACACTCTGCACCAGGTGGCTCAACCAATCAGAACCTTTTTCCTCGTGGTTCTAGAGGCTGGAAGTCTAAGATGAAGGTGGTTGTGAGCTGTCCCTTCTGAAGCTTCACTCCAGGGCTCTTATGTGACCATCTCCTCACTGTGTCCTCACATGGTATCTGTATTAGCTACCTTTCTTGTGAGGAAATACCTGATACAGGAGGAAGGGTTTATCGGGGATTACTACTTTGGAGGTGTCTGTCTCTTGTGGCAGGGGTTAAGGCAGACCCTCTCACAATAGCATTAAGAAATAGAGAGGGGGGCTGGAGAGATGGCTCAGAGGTTAAGAGCACTGACTGCTCTTCCAGA
>LOEQ01000319.1:112998-127165 GCA_001685075.1 Bramus lutescens | reverse complement strand
GGGAAAGAGAGTGGAAAGGGGAGAGAGAGAGAAAGGGAGGAAGGAAGGAAGGCAGGGTTCGGATGTAGCCACAGAAAGCTGGTTTATCTGTGTCTTAGCTCTCATGAGCATTACTTCTCGGGTTGGGGCTCTTTCTCTGTTCACTACTAGGAAAGTCTTCTTGAGTCAGGGTTTCCTACGAGCAGTATAACATACGCATGGATCTGGCAGATCCCAGCTCTTCAGCCCCCGGGGCAGACACTGCTCTTCCTTGGTAAGGGATCCAAACCCTGCTTTTCCTCAGTTCAGTCCTTGATGAAATGGGTACGAAAGATATAAAAGAGCTCACAGAATATTCGACCACTTAGCTGAAGATGTTAAGTCTTCTGAAGAAATGCCCTGTTCTAGGATAGGGCAGGTTATTAAAACCAGAGAAGACAACACCCAGGGAAGGAATATGCGCTTGTAATGGATTTCTTAGCTCCATGTAGACACAGAGGCTCCAATTGTTAAGTAACGGATTGATTGATCAGGGAACATTCCCCCTCTGTCCTCCTGTTACTATTTCAGGGACCCTGATGAGCTGCCGACATTTAACAAGAATGTGCAAACCGGCTTGCTCAGAGCCATCCTTGGCCGGCGGTCTCTTTCCACTTTCGCCATAAGGGTCCTGATCTATAATTATCAGACCTTCAAAATGTTGGTCCACTGGTGTCGATTCGCTGAGGCATGGGTCCTCTTTCTTCATTCTTCATTGGCAGGCACATGCGAGGTACCTTCTATGGGTCAGGTAACCCACTAGAGGCTGGGGAACTAACCACAGTGTTTCCATGCTCAGGGCTGACAGCAGAAGAGACTCTCATAGAGCTGTGTCTTAAAGTTCCCCTTAGTTCCAGTTACACAAGCTCCCCAGCTCCCCCAGCACCTCTTCACACATGCATGCACTCACGCACACACTCACACACACACACACACACACACACATCACTCAACTTGTCTACAACACTGCTACTCATCTTAAATGTCACAACTTGCATCGGGCTTCTTTCTCATGTGCTTTCCTCACCCTACCCCTCTGTGGCATTTTTTGCCCTGATAACTATAAACAAGTGAAAAAAACGATCAATCGCTGTTGAGTGGGCCTCTCCCACAGTAGCCGCCATTATGGAAAGAACTATTTCTTGGCACCCCCTGAGCACTCTGCGGGCAGGGCACAGGCTCCCGGAAGCATGAAGGCAAGCATGTAAGACAAGGTAGGATAAAGGAGGAAGAGCTACTTCTGCCCACATTTGGCAGATGGATGAGAGCTACCTCTCCAGAGTTTGTGTAAGTGCCCAGGCTGGGCTTGGGGGAGGCTCCTGTTGGCTTATCAGGGCAAGGTCTCTGTATGCATAGGCCCAGCACTCTCCAGTGCTAGACAGCGTTTGCTCAGTGTCGTGGGACAGGCTTGTGAATTCAGTCGTTTATTTAAAATAATAGTGTTTTAGTCTTCTGTTAGCATCTTCTTCCTCTATGCTGGGCAGTTCTCCATGTGTTACTTCCAAGAACAAACCAGGGCCAAGTGGACTCAGTGTGCGAGACGTTTTTCTCCATGTTTGCAAACAGCCTTTGGTTGTGACTTCAAACACTGGAAAGCCTTGCTAGAGGGGGAAGCTTCTTATCTGGAATTTTCAGGGAACCGTGGCAATTTAATTTATAGTAGGCAATTTAATCAAATCGTCGTATTCTGTAAACCCATCGCAGCAGATAGGTAGTGACTGATAGGGAAAACGGTTTAGCTACCTCCCAGTAGCGTCCAGTGGTGTGAGCCCAGGCCTCCTGGCTTCCACAGACAAGCCTTTAGCTGGGCCCTGGGTTTGCCTGGCCTGTCCTTTTCAGACCAGCCCTTGTCCTATCTTCTCATTATAGCTAATAAGAAACCACTCATCTATTAGACAGAATTCTGTGCACATTCCCCAGAGTGACTCCAAGGAGCATTGCTGTTCTTGCTCAGGGAGTATAACCTGTTAATAACTGTCTGCCTCAGTTTCCCTAGCCACAAGAAGCTAGTTTCTCCTAGTCAATCAAATATTTGTGTTACATAAGGTCTATGAAGCCATACCTGTAGAGGGGCTGGCATTTGGAAGGTGCTCAGGGCACTGTAGCTACTGGCATTACCAATGGGTTCTTCTGCCTATGAACTAGGTCCACAGCTCAGATGAAAGATACCTTAAGGGATAGTCCCCTCCCCAATCTGTCCTTGTGAGACGCTCAACAGTAGGTACTCCAAGGCTCTGCAACACATACTCCTGTGGGCACCCCAAGCATGGGACATTCTGAGAGCCCCCAAATGAAACTCCCATTCATGGCTGTGCTGGCTCCATCCCACAGGGAGCCAAGAGGACACTGCTGTAACGGGAGAGGCAGTAGCTGACTGGCAGGCAGGCCGGGTCCGTGGGAAATTTGTTCTAATCTTAGTAGTCTCCACCTTCTGCTGTGACCAGCAGGATAAATGTCACCGGCCTCAGATACACATACACTGTTACTACTGTGATCCCTGGAGAAGGGTTTTTGTGGGTCCCTCTAGGTGGCTGCCCAAAAATCTTCAGGCTTACAGTGAGAGGGACTCTCTGGATGGCCAAGTATATTAGTGCTTTACCAGGGTAAGCATAGCACAGGGATGGGAGATTATGAACAGACTTTGGGAAGAGACGGATTGTGTATTTACTTGTTGATGAAGGTGAATGAGTTGTCTAGGAATCAGGTGCATCTGACCATTTGACTCTGGGATGTGATGTTGCCGTCCACAAAGTTCACAGTCAAGAATTGGGCAAACGAATTGAAACAAAGCAAAAAAAAAAAAACCCTCATAATGTTTTAAGTAATTTTGTGTCAGTCTGCATTCATAGCAATACATTGCTGACTGTGTTCTGTGTCCCTTCATTCCTGCCTGTCTGAAGCCTCTGCTGTCACCCCGTAGTACAAGCTAAGATTCAGCCCCTGGAGGCTGACTCCCTCACTCCCACGCTGGTGCTGTGGGTCTGTCTGTGTGCTCCGCCTCACCCTTTCTGGGCACTCATCCTGTGGCACCTTCTCTAACTTCTTTTCCTCAGCCCTGCCTCTCTCCCTGGGCCTCTCCTCTTTGTCAACAACATTCTAGTCTACCCAGAAGCCTCTTGGCTCTACCCTGCTCCTCCCTTATTCCCCTCCTGCTGCAGCCACCCTTTGGGATGCCTCAGAGCCAGAGTGTCTGCTGTGTGTTCCCACAATTGTGTCATCAGAGACCCTCAACTAGATGCTTCTCCCTTTGCCATCTCCTCCCCTTCCTGACCCTCTCCGTCTCCATCCACCAGGCTAACCCATCCCACTGTGTTCACGGTGTGCTGCTCACAGGCTATGTGTGTTCACTTGCTGTTTCTTTCCATTGATTCATCTGTTCTCTCTCTCTCTCTCTCTCTGTTTTTCTCACCAGAGAGAGAGAGAGAGAGAGAGAGAGAGAGAGAGAGAGAGAGAGAGTTTTTCTCACTTCTCTCTCTCTCTCAGACAAGGTCTCACATAGTCCAAACTAGTCTTAAACTTGTGCAGTAGCTGAAGATGACCTTGAACTTCTGACCCTCCAGCTTCTACCACCCAAGAGCTGGCTTTACAGGAGTGCACCACCACGCCCAGCTTATGAAGTGCTGGGGCTTGAACTCAAGGCTTCATGCTCGCTAAGCAAGCACTCTACCCATGGGGCTGCATCGTCAGTCTCATCGTTTGCTTCTCGTATGGGCTCCAGTTAAACTCCTGCATTCCAAGGGCTCAGTAAACGTAAGGGTGTTTGTAGATATTTGGATTGCCACCTGACTGCCTGTAGTAAATGATTGCCAACATAGTTATCTCTTGTTTGGAAGGTCAGAAAGTCAAAATGGGTCCTAATAACTGAAATCAGTCTGGAGACACAAGGGGAAAACCCATTTTCTTGTCTTTCTCAGTATCCAAAGGCTTCCTGCATTTGTTGACTTGTGGTCCTTTCCTTCATGGTCAAAGGCAACAACAGCGGGTAGACTCTGAGCTCCAGACACTGACTCTGACTTTCCCTCTGCTCTTCTCTTCCTGTAGGGATTGTGTGGTTACACATGGCCCATCCAAACCACACAGATTATTGCTTGTTTTAAGATCAGCCGATAGGCAACTTTATTTCCAGCCTTTACTTCATCTGCCATTTACCATGTGACCTTACGTAGTGACGTGACAGCTTCCAGGGATTGGGATGTAGATACATTTGATGGGTCAGGGGACCATTATTCCATCTCTCCTGGTGGCGGACCTATTTGTTGTACTTCCAGAGGTGCAGGCAGTCCTTATCCTGTCCAGGTGTGCAGTTCTCCTCCAATGTGCTCCCTCATTCGCTGTGTCCTCAAAGTCTTGAGACTATCTAGTGTGCAGGGCCAGCCAGGGATCATTGTGATGTCATGGATACAGAGGCTGGGGCTTCAGGAACTCAGGAACTCACGTGACTTGGCTAGAGTCGCCTAGAAAGAGGAAGCTCCAAGAGAAATGAGGATATCCTAGAAGTGAGGATAGCCTTTGGGTTATCCTCAGCCATGACAGCAGGCCTCCGAGAGCTCCCGGCAGTAGGTGGAAGGAATACACAGAAAATAACAGAAATGGTCCAAATCAGAGAAGTGAGGTCATAACCAGGATGAGGAAGGAGGGAAACAGTGACAACACAGGTATCTTTTTAGTGGCACTGCTTTCAAAGAGTGAAGCAAATTACCTCCCGCTGCCCAGCATCCCCAAAACGAATTGAAATCTCCAGCCTGGGTAGATGGATGGAGGGATGGCTCAGGGGTTAAGAGCAGATACAGCAGTGGGGGCGCACACCTTTAATCCCAGCACTCGGGAGGCAGAGGCAGGCAGATCTCTAGATTCGAGGCCAGCCTGGTCCACAGAGTGAGATCCAGGACAGCCAAGGCTACACAGAGAAACCCTGTCTTGGAAACTAAACAAACAACTGAACGCATACAACTCTTGCAGAAGACCCAAGTTTGGTTCCCAATACCCAAATTGGGTAACTCACAACTGCCTCTCACTCCTTTTGTGGGGGACCCAACACTGTCTTCTGGCCTGCCTACAGGCATGTGCACAGACATAATTTAAACAACAAAAAGGCATCTTCAAAACAAAAAGACTATCCATTTTTGCAGTGTCTGCCTTGAGACTAAACAGCTCATCTAACATTTCAGCCCACACCAGCCTAAGGAGTGAACTGAGTTCTGTAGCCCATGTTCCATGTGACAGCTTTCACTTAGCCCTTCTCGTGCACTGAGTGGGAACTAGAGGAATGAGCCCGTCACCCAGGGAGCTCATCAGAGGCACTGGCTGTGACAGCTGTGACACACTCATCACTTCTTCTGTGAGGTTGTACCTGGTGCTTCTTCCCCATGCTTCTGGGTGAGGCCACCCAGCACAGAGTGGCCCTTCTCATCATGGTATTTTCTACCACCAACCAGGCCTTCAGGTAAACCAGAAGCTCCTTGAGCTTCAACACTATAAAATTTACACTGTAAACCCCATACTTCACCATTGTTAGGCACACAGCTGGTGCCCTGAGACTCAGTCCCTGCTTGACTAGAGTACAAAGCCCCGTGCTGATTCTTGCAGCAAGCTCATTCTGTCCTTGAAGACCTCTGGGGATTGGTAGCTATTTTATAACCATCTCCTCAGCTCCTTCCCCAAGCAGCTGACTGGAGGGCACTCCTCAGATGTGCCCGCAGCGACGAGGCAGGCTGGGAATGGGAGAATCCTGTTAATGGAGACTGCAGAGCACAGGGAAAGGTCAAGGACTGTGGAGGCAAAGTCAGTTTTCTCTCTATTAGACCCTTTAGGCTGGGTGTAAGGATTTGTTGTCTTTTAAAGTAATTATTTGATTGAGATATAAGTAATACACTATATAATTCATCTATTTAAAGTAGACAGTTAGTGCTGACAAGATGGCTGGGGTGGGGAGGGCAAAGGCCTCCAAGTCTGACAACTTGAGTTTAACTCCTGGGACCCACTTAGCGGGAGGAAAGAAACTAATCTCCAACATGTACACCACCGTGACACCTGTGTGTGAGTGCACAGATACACACACACACACACACACACAGACGACACACACACATTCAGTAAAAAGAAATTGTAAAAATATCAATGGGCACTGGGTATGGTAGTGCACACCTTTAACCCAATCACTTCTGAGGCAGAAGCAGGTGGGTCTCTGTGAGTTTGGGGCCAGTCTAGTCTGCAGAGTGAGTTCCAGGACAACCAGAGCTGCTGCAGAGAAAAACCCTGTATCCATAAATAAATAAATAAATAAAATATTACAGGCAATTAGAACTGGCATGTTGGCTCGTGTTTATAATCCCAGCGTTTGGGAGGCTGAGGTAGGAGGATAGCTGTAAGTTTGATACCAGCCCATGCTACAGAGTGAGACCCAAAAGTGGGGCGGGGGATGAAACAACCTGTATTACATCCGTAGATGTGTACAGCCATCATCAGTCAACATTAGAGCATTTTTGTTGTCGTCTTCAAAAGAAGAACTCACTTCTGTAGCCATCACCCTTCTGTCTGTCCTCCCATCCCCTCTGGGCAACCCTTAATCCTCTTTCCATCTCTCTAGATTTGCCTGCTCTGGACATTCCATAGAAATAGAATCAAGTGATAAGTGGTATTTAGGGCTTCCTGTTTAGTGTGATGTTTGGTGTAATTATGTTCCATGTGTATCAATATTTCATTCTCCTTTTAAAGAATTATTGTGTGTGATAGAAGGGGCTGTGCGTGTGCCATGGAGTGCGTGTGAAGCTCAGGGGACAACCTTGTAGAGCCAGCTCTCTCCTTCCACCTCTCCATGTATCTTAGGAATTGAGCTCCCTAAGTTTACCAGGATTGCTCCACAAGCATTTTACCTGCGGAGCCATCTCACAAGCTCCTAATTTCATTCCCTTTATAGGCGAATATTATTCCACTGTGTATCTGTTACAATCTACTTCTCCATTCACTAGCTAGTGGGCGTGAACCTGATATTTGGATTCAAGTGCTTTGATTGACTTAGGGATCACGCATCTTGGATATATGTTTAGGATTTATATTCCTGGGATGGTAAATGAGGAAAGGATGGAGTATCTGCTATGCACCCACCTTGGCAATAAAGTAGCCCATAGTAATGGTTGGCACAGGATGTCCCACTGGAAGAGCATGGTGTCTTGGTCAGCTGAGCCCGCTGTACTGCAGAGGAAATAGAAGAGTAAGGGAAGATTGGGCCTGACTCTGAACATTTCTTAGCCATTCGGGCAAACTGCTAGCCTCATAACCAATGTTCAGCAATAGGGAACAATTATTGAACCTGTCCTGTGTACCAAGTCCTATTCTAAGCATTGTACATGCATAACTCAATAAGTCTTGCCAATGGCTCTATAACATAGTACTATCATAATAATTCCCATTATACAGATTGAGATCCTGGGACACAAAGTTTGGTAACCACTGCATCCAGTGTGGCTGGATTTGACCTGACTAGGGGTATGGATGAAATGGAGAAAGGACAGACACCCAAGAAAGCTGGGGGCAGGTGGGCTGTGCAGACACTGATGGAGTGGTACCAACTACCACTACAAAACAGGACATCAGCATGTTTATTATGTATAGCATGGGGTTGAGGGGGGGTTAGCTAGTCTCAGTAGGATGTGTTTTCAGGGGAGCAGTCTCCAGCTGTAAGCTTCCAGGATGAGGAAGCTGCAGCTGTAGCTTTTGCACACACCAATCACTCTTTCATAAACACTCACACTGGGTCAGAAGAAAGCTTTGGCTCAATCTGAGCCTGACCTGAATGGGAAAGGCTCTGACAATTCCCTGTGAGTCAGAGGCCTTGATTCTTGACATGGCCAGCTCATGTCAAATAATACACATTCACTCAGGACTCCTTAGCTCAGGGCTTCATTCGCTCCCTACAGTTAACATCTAGGGCCACAGAGTGGAAAATGTAGGGCTGGTATTTGCACTCAGTCAACCTGAAGCCTGACCTGAGTGTGGTAAAACTGTCACTGCACCCTGCCTGGAACACAAGGCTCATTCTCAATCCAGTGGGGACTCTGTGGCTAATAGTCTGCTTCTTGCTATCCTTGAGGGAAGGGTGGTGCAGCCACCAAAAACCAGGACACAAGTTGCAAATTGTGTTGACGCAAAGGCTGGTGGGTATTAATATCTTCACTTACAAAATAGGAAACTGAGGTTCAATGAGGTACTGTTGGTCAGCTTTATATTAACAAATACCCAAGGTAAATCAACTTTAAAGTAGGAAAGGTTTGTTTAGGTGTGTGGTTTCTGAGGTTTCCAGGGCCAATTGGTCTTGCCGCTTTGGGTCTGTGGTAGCATAATAATACATCATAGGGCGAGTGTACAGTAGAGGAGACTTGCTCAACTCACGGCAGCTAGGATGCAAAGAGAGAAGAGAAGTCCGGGTCACAATGTCCCCTGCTATAGCATGTCCCCAGTGACTTAACACTCTAACACTAGACCCAGCTTCTCAAAGGTCTCACCCCCTCTCAATAGCAGGCTGGAAACCAAACCTCAGACACATGAACTTTGTAGACATTGAAGATGCAGCAGAGGCCCCGGCACATTGAATGTAACCAGCGCCCGCATCTGGCTCTGAATGTGTTGTTCTCATCCATCGCCCCATTGCCCCTGTGCCTTTCTAGGCCTAAATAATTTCTTTCCTTGTGCTTGTACCATAGCTCACAGGTTTTTCAGAAAACGTTTTTCTCAGATTACATTGCTGAGCTCCAAGCTTTGTCATAGAGCTCCCTGTTTCCTCTGTTACCCATCACGGTTACCCGGGGCTTCATCCAAACTCTTATCCTCCTTATGTTCCTGCTTTTATACCTGCTGGTCCCCACCTAGAAGACTCCCCAGGACTTCTGCCCCTAGGCACCCAGGGCTGTGCCCCATAGTAACCCCCCCAGGTCACTGGGCTGCAACACCAAGTCCCAGATGAAATGGAAAGCCCAGAAAGACCCAAAGAAGGACCCGCCCCTTGCCAATGCCTAGGGCTCCTTTGGTAGGTTGAATAGTGGGTTTTCCCTCAGAGGGAGTTGCAGAGGCGAAGGAACTTCTATTTTCAGGTCCTCGAATCCTACAAGTGGATAGGTTGGAGATGTTTGGGACTTTTTTGGTCTGTGCAAAAGAACTGTTTGTTCTCATGCACCCATTTCTATTCTTCTATCTCAAGGATTTGTTATTGTTGTTCACCTCCGCCTTCCATTTTCCCCTAGGACAGGCAGCTCACAGCTTGAAGTCATCACTTGTTCCCACAATGCATTTGACAGCATCTGGGGATGCTCAAGAGAGAATGGATCAAAGAATCACCTAGAGGGATGAGGGACACCACACATAAGTCATGTTTATCATTTGGGGTTTCTCACCCTTCCCCCATTCACTTTAGTCAGGGAACCTCCTGACATTGCTCTACCCTGTCAGTAGTTCACACCAGTGACTCCCCTGGAGCAACAGGGTGATCCACCTTCATGGCTGAAGGCCAGCTCACGCAGAGGAGATAAAACAGTGTTCGGCCTTTCGTCTCGGCTCTTCCCCCATTCTGTTTCCTCTAATTTGATCCAACCTTGTGACTTCAACTGCCATCTCTACCTGGGCACTCCCACGTGCCTGTCTTTGTTCTCTCCTTTGACCTCTAGGCTCGGGTGTATATTCAGCTCTCTTTACTGCATCTCAACTAGGGTTGTCTATGAGACATTTCAAACTTTTATAACCGAGAAAATACCATTCCCCTCATCCCATCTGTCCCACCCACTCTTCCTTCCCCAACCCAGAAAGTACTTCCGGGGTCCTACTGTCAATAACAGAAGTCGGGCACCATTTTTGGGTCTGCTCTGTCCCTCACGCCTACACAGGCTTCATCAGTAATTCCAGCAGTTTTACCTCCAAATCTCTCTTCTCCCCCTCTCCTGGTTGCATGTGTGGCCCCTCCACTGTCACCCCCTGGTTAGCTCATGCCCTGCTAGCACCTGCCTTTGGTCTCCTTCCCGTTCTCTTCCATCTTCCACGCGCAGCCTCTTTATGTGCGACCACTCGCTTGCTCAGACTGAAACACAAGCTGCTTGTGACAGAGTACCCACAGGGGCTGGCCCCATCCCTTACCTCGCCACCCAACTCTGGTGCCCAGATTGTCCCTGCCTCGTTTTCCTCTGCTCTCCCTCACCTTGTTCCTGTTTGTGATTGTGCTCAGGACACCACCCTTCCCCCTCTTTTCCCTGCCTGGGATTTAACGGAGCTACTCCTTTCTCGGAGATACCTTTCCATACCCTCACCGGAAGGAGGACCGGCTTTGCCTCTGTCACATCCTTTATCATCCCCATAGCTCCTTGTTGTTGGTCTGTCTGCATCTTCGTTGTTGAGGGCAACAGTTCTGCTCTGTTCACTGTTGCACTCGGAGCCTAGAACAGGGTCTGTGATAAGAGGAGCTGGGGACACACCCTCCAGTGAAGGGGCTGGACGCGTGGGCAAAGCTGGCACTCCATGGTGGCTCCCTCCCATGCCATCACTTATTCACTTAGCAGAAAGCTACTCTGCAGCATGGCTCCACTTTTCTCCTCCAGATGAGGTAAAAATCAGACAACGCGTCACACTGCTCTGAGAACAGTACTCACAGAAGCAGGTAGGATAAGCGAACCGGCCTAGTCTAGTCCAGAAGCCTTTCTGTCATGCTAGGATGGCAATGAGGGAAACACTGGGATAAATGGAAGAGTTAGGAGCAGAGAGAACACCCCAAGACACTACACCGCTCCTTCCCAAGTGATGAAGAAGCAGCTTTGTAGGGATGGGAACTCTTCCTTGGAGACAGCCTTGTCTTAAGATCCTTTCCCTTTCTGGAGGACCAAAACAGCAAGCATCCTTTATGCCTTTGAGGCTCTGGGTTCACTGTTCTAATGAGCAAGAAACATTCTTATTGGCTAAGAGCAAAAGATCCTCCACCCTCAAGCACAGCCCTCTCAGGGCCATGCACAATCAGGCTTCTCAACATACCTTGGTCCCTAAACTGTGGCCCGGAGACTGTTAGGCACTTCAGCTTTCAAACAACAAGCAGGGTGGAGAAACAAGGCAGAGCCAGAGAGGTAGCAGGGCCTTCTTCTGGCCTACACACAAAGGTTCTACTATGTGGATGGTCAGCAGCCTCCAAACTGTATTTACTCGGCATAGCAACAGCATCCAGGAAGTTCCACACAGTCTAGACATAGGTTCCTCAGTTCTCAGAAAATCCCACAGACCTGGAAAGGAAACACCACAGGTGATTTGCTCCTGGCCTCGACAGAGTCAGACATTCTTGTAACTGTGGTCTCAGAGGTAGCTGGCAGAGCCGGGCTTGTTTGGTGGCAGGAAGGGTGTAGCAAGCAAGATTCAGGTCCAGAAGGATGTTGTGGAGGCTGGGGCTGCAACCAGATGTGGTCCCCAGGGTGAGTTAAGGGTGTCAGAGGCTGTAGGAGTAGGTACCAGGTCCTACACTGGCAAATAGGGCCTAATGGGGGCGGGACAAGCTCTGATGAACGCCTTCTACACTTCAGGCCCAGTGTTAAGTACTTTATGAACCAGGAAAAAAATATTTATCCAGGGAAGTTGAGAGTCTTGGGAATGCCTAGAAGGAGGCAGAGACACTGAAGTCATTCTTTTTTTATTTTTGGTTTTGTATTGTTTTGAGACAGGGTTTCCCTGTGTAGCCCTGACTGCCCTGGAACTTGCTCTATAGATCAGGCTAGCCTCAAACTCACAGAAATCTGACTGCCTCTGCTTCCCCAGTTTTGGGATTAAAGGTATGTACAACCACTGCCCAAGTGAAGTCTTTCTTAGAGCCAAGAATACATGGGCTACAGATGTTGCTCAATAAGTAGAATGCTTGCCTAGCATGCACAAAACCCTGGGTTCGGTTCCCAGTGCTGCACAAAACTGGGTATTGTTACCTCAGCACTTGGGGAGAGGCAGCAAAGAGATCAAAAGTTTAAGATCTCCAGGCATGACAGTGCACATCTTTAATCCCAGCACTCAGGAGACAGAGGCTGGAGGATCTCTGTGAGTTCAAGCTGGTCTACAAAGCAAGTTCCAGGGCAGCCAAGGCTACACAGAGAAACCCTGTCTCAGGGTGGTGGGGGAGAGGGGGAACCAAGTAAACAGACAAACAAAAAAGTTCAAGATCATCCTCAGCTATGCAGTGTCTGTAAGAGTAGCTTGATTTACATAAGACCTGATGGGGGCAGGGTACAGTACAGAAGACAGTGAGAGTGTGGGAGCCCAGCCTGGGATGGGCTTGCAAGCTGTTGCACCCACTGAAGGAGCTCTGTGGCTAAGACCGCAATGCAAGCTGGAAGCAAAGCCTCACATGGGCTGAGCCGCCAGCCTGAAGATCATGCTTCTTCCATTGTACCTGTGCAACTCGCTGGCTAATAATAATCTTGATACTTACATAATAGCCCTTTGCAGTTCTTAAGGTGCTTTCATGGGATGTATTATTACTTAACTCATGGACCTTGCTGGGTGTCAGAGTCAAATATTCCCATGGTTAATTCCATTTGGGTTCTCCTATGTGACTTTGGCTAAATGATGTGTGCCTCTGGGCTACAGTGTACGCAGTAGACATCCCTCAGTACTCTGAAATTTAGGAAAGGAGGTGCCCTGGAGACAGATGGAGGTGAGAAGCTTTGCCATTTGAAGATAACTTGTTAACCTAGGGGACTTAAGGAAGCAAACTCTGTATTAGAATCTTTCCTTTCACCCAACTCGTAAGCCCTTAGTGCTCCCAGAAGCCTTCTGTTCCCTGCTGCTGAACCCCTTGCCAAGCACATCTTGAGACAGGGAAGTTCAGTGTTTTTGATCCTTCTGTGGCTCTATTTTTAGCTGGAATGTCTCTCACTGCACCACTAGCCCTCAGCGCCTGGAAGCTGAGGTAGGGTGCACCGTCAGCAGGGCTGGAGGAATAAATAGCAGTGGACAGAGGCCATGCTGGTGAGTGACAGGAAGCTAGACAGATGGACAAACCCATCAGCCAGCATCTTTGCCAAGGGCAGCTCGATTCACCATACTCTATCCCTGAAGCCTTTCTGGTGCTCCAGGACAGCGAGATGTGGGTCTCTGACCACTATTCATGTGACCAGTGGAAAGATCAGACATAGACCAGTCCTGAGCTCATTCATCCTCGGATGGAGCATTCAGGCTTCCAGGGCATTCCCAGCAACTTGAGGAAAATCTGGGAAAAAAAAAGAAGTAAATCATTTGAAATCCTCCTTGAAATCAATGCCAGTGTTTAGGTTGGGGTGGGATGAACTTGAGTGTCACAGACAACAGGAATGAAATACCTGACTTCGGCCTCAGAACAGCCATTCACATCCAGAGGTCTGAGGCTCAGTTCTTTCTTTCCTACCTTTGCACAAATCTCCTTTTCAACCAACTATGTTTATGCCACTTAATTGCTGGGAAGTAGCAGAGGCCAAATCAAAAAACTTGGAGACACTGTTAGTACCAAAAGGAGGACATGTCTGTGCACAGGGTATAAGTGGTATAGAGATGCATGCTTATGCTGGAATTGGGGCATTATCCATCTCAGATGCCATGATACCACCCATGGAGAGGCAGAGATGGAGTTTCTCAAACTGCTACCCGAGTCCTCCAAGACAAAGGGAGAGTAATAAGGTTCTCTTTGTTAAGAAATATCACCATCATGGCGAAAAACAAAACAAAACAAACAAACAAACAAAAAACCTAACAGCTCTAGGGTCGAGCACATAAGACCATAAAAAAGCCAAGAGGTGGGGCCAGCAATGTGGCTCAACAGGTAAAGAAAGGTGTTTGTCACCAAGCCTGACAACCTGAGTTCAATTCCCGGGGCCCACTGGCAGAAGGAAAGAACTGACTCCCACACTAGCAGACAGGATAAGGACGCTGCTGGAACTCAACCAGGGACTTGCTCCACCTCTCTCATTGCTTCAGCAGTCTGAGCCTTGACACGGGTGGTGCCAGAGTCTCTCATTAGGGCTGCCTGAGTTTAGTGACTGACAATTTAATGGCTGCAGAGATTGGGGGTGGGGGAGGAGCAGGGTTGTTGTTATTATGACTGGCTACAGGTCCAGCTTGCAGTGCTGCAAGTTGTCCTCTGACCTACACACACACACACACACACACACAC
>LOEQ01000319.1:98005-112931 GCA_001685075.1 Bramus lutescens | reverse complement strand
AGAGAGAGAGAGAGAGAGAGAGAGAGAGAAACCTAAAACAGGTTACTATGTAGACCACAAGACCAGCCATTTGCAGGGTCAGTAACTCACTATGTCAAAGTGACAAGTAGTATATGGGATGGACTGTGCCCTTCAGGCATCTTGGCTTGAAACATCAATAAACTAATGGCCAGGACTGAAGGCTGGACCCATAGCCAGTCATAATAACAACCCTGTTCTTCCCCACCCACAACTCCCACAGCCATTAAACAGTCACCAAACCCAGAGCAGCCCTAATGAGAGACACTGGCACCACCCTGCTGAGGCTGGCCCACAGTGAGAGAGCAGGAGCAGGTCTCTGAGTTCCACAGCCCTTGTCTTATCACATCTGCTACTGCCTCTCATGTCATTCATTAATAAATGCTCACTATTACCCACGGCATTCAGCTAAGTAGGGAAAACAAAATTTAAAAAAAAATCACATTTGGGTGTGAAAATTCTAGAAAGGGCAAATGCTCTCTCTGTTTCCCACAAAGACCCTGGTTCCAAATACATTTTGCCACCTCACTGTACCCCCATTTTTTAGAGTCATTAAGCAGGGGAAGGAGGTTTGCAAACTATTGTTGATACTTCCCATGTCTGATGGGGTTTGCAGAGTGAGAGACCCTTCCATGACTGCCTCCAGCCCCTCTGCTCCTGTCTAAAATGAGACCTTGGTTTATTTGTTCCCAGGGGCACAGCTGGAACCCTGTATAGTACATTGTAGCTACTCACTAAATGTAGATAATGTGTGTCTGTGTGTGTGTGTGTGTGTGTGTAGTTGTTTTTAAATTTGGATATAGGAACCAATTGCAAAGTATTTTTTAAAAAGTCTCGTCACAGAATTCCTGATGGAACCACAAAACAGGTGCCTTTCATGGCACCCCATATGACCCTCCAAAGAGTGGAGTGTGCACTTGCTGATGAACGTTTGCCTCTCCTTTGTTTACCAGGAAAGAACCGCAGAGACCAACTCCAATGTGGACAGCTCAGCGCAGCCTTCTGTGGCCCAGCTGGCTGGGCGGTTCCGGGAGCAAGCGGCTGTGGCCAGAGAGGTAAATGTGGAGCCAGGACTGGAGGAAGAGGATGCCCATCAGACCCTAAGGGGAAAACAAGCAGGAGGAGCTTTGGCAATTACCAAATTAGGAAGAGAAGCCAGAGAGGGTCCCTCTGAATGTGAGGAATGTGGCACTGACCTGCTTCTTTTGGGCAGAGAATCCTTCCCTACCAGAGTCGGGTTCCCACCATGGTGAGGAGGGGAGAATCAGGCAGAGCGTGGACTTCTGTTCCTCTTGAGCATCCACTGACAGGGATGAGTGATGTATCACTTTGTCCAGCTTGGACGGGTCCAAAGCAAAGAAGTCCACCCATTTGGAGATAGGCAAGGTGGCATCAGATCCAGAACTGAGGATTCGATAGGAAACACATTCCAAAAAGAGACCAGGATTGGAGGACCAGCAGATTCTAGAAGAATCCTGCTGAAAAAAAGAAAAAAAATTAAAGTGTTAGAACTTTGCACAATTGGACTAGATTGTTTTAGTCATGTTGTGTGTAGCTTCCATTCCAAGTGAGCTGAGGCTAGGCCAGAGTGGTGCACGCCTTTAATCCCAGGCTGATCTCTGTGAATAGCCCAGCCTGGTCTATTCCAGGACAGCCAGGGCTACACACAGAGAAAGCCTGTCTTGCGGGTCGGGGGTGGGGGTGAGCTGAGCAATAGCAGGCGTGGTGCTGCACACCACCGAGATTTCAGCACGCTAGTGTTGAGGACCAAGACTTCAAGGTCATTCTCAGTTACATAAGGACATCAAGGCTAGGCCAGTCTGCAGGAGACCCTCTGTCAAAGCGACCAAAGCAAAAGGCAGGGAGAGTCCCCAGGTGGCAAGGGTCTGCCACGGCCCCGTGGCCGTGACGGTGCAGCTCCCTTGTTCTTTTATGTACACGATTTTGCACTTCGGTTTTCTCAACTAAAAATAAAATCGACCCATGCTAACTAAAAAGAAATGCTCTAAAGGACAAAGGAAGGGGTTGGCGATGATCTAAGGGACTGGTTCTACCTCATAGTCAAAAAGGCAAAATGTGGGTGTCATCTTGAGAGGCTGGCTCAGATCGGGGGACCTGGAGTACAAGAGGACATTATTGCTGAACAAAAAGGGGAGCACAGCACTGATGCATTCAGGAGGACATCCCCAAGACAGCCGGTTCCATCACCATTCTTTCCTCCTCTAGCCATCCCTAACCGTTCCTAACACCGGTTCCCCGCCCTTCCTCCTCCTCCCTATCGCCCCATTCACTGCCTCTCTTTTTCTCTCTGTGTCGTCGTCTGTCACTCTCCCTCTAGACACCAGCCAGTAAACCAACAAGAAGGAAACCGCCCTGCTCCCTCCCCCTGTTCCCCCCCAAGGTAGAGCTGGGCCAAAATGGTGAGGAGGTAAGTGCTACCCTGGGATCAGAGATGCTGACTGTGGGGTTTCATCCTCCTTGCAGGAAGAGCTACAAACACCACACGTTTAGACCTTGACATCTGCACAAGGGTCTCTCCACCTCAGATGCAAGAATGAGTCTCTAGCAACTTCCTGGATCTTTTACCTTGGAGGCTCACTTTCCCCAGTCTCTTATTCCAAGACTCCTTAAGCATCAGTCAAGGACCAGAGTGGTGTTTCAACCTGAGTCTAAGGGAAATGGTGGAAGAAGAGGTGTGAAAGGGTCCTGGAAAGAGAGGCTGTGCTATGGAAGGCAGAACTATGGTGCTAGAGACGTTCATGCTCGCTCCGTATCCTCGAAAAGGCTGGCTATTGTCCGGGATCACTGGAAGAAAACCAGAGCACACAGGAGGCCTCCTGGCCCTCAGATATAAATAGCCAGTGCTGCCAACATAATGAAGGATCTGGTGTCATAGATCATAGCCAGTAATAGAGTCCCGGCCTGCATGCTCGCCCAGCCTTATTTATCTAATTGTAGCTGTTAGAGCGACTGCTGCAGGCCCCATCCCAGCAGCCCATGAACTCTCACTGTGGTCACGGCCATGGTCCTGCCAGAAACCAATCTGCACGTTGTCTTCAGGCCCAGGAGGCCAAGCCCAAAATAAAGCAAGCAAGTCAAACACCTCAGTTCCCAATTTCCACTTCAGCTCCCTCTTTTTCCCTCCCCTTCTTTCTGGGGACCAGCATCCTGATAAAAGGCCCCAAATACCCCTGTGAACTTAGGGAGACCTACATTTGGTCCCCTATAAAGTGAAATGCTTGATGTAGATGAATGGTTTTTCAGGCCTTTTTGTCAACCCAGAGCTCACAAAGTGCATCAAAAAGTAGAGAACTCAGGCCAGCAAGAGGGCTCAGCAGGTAAAGACACTTACTTGTCACCAAGCGTAATGACCTGAATTCAATCCTTGACAACCACATGGTAAAAGGAAAGAAAGTTGTCCTCTGACCTCTATACACATGCTGTGGCACGTGTGTGCCAGATACACTCTCACACACATAATAAATAAAAATAAATAAACAAACAAATAAGCAAGTAAATAGAGTCGAGTGGTCATGGAGCACAATTTTCATTCCAGCACTTGGGAGACAGAGGCAGGCAGATCTCAGTGAGTACGAGGCCAGCCTGTTCTACAAAGAGAGTTTCAGGATAGGACTGTTACACAGAGAGACCCCCGTCTTGAAAAACAAAACGTGTGGGATGTGTGTGTGTGTGTGTGTGTGTGTGTGTGTGTGTGTGGTGCTTGAGATATGGTTCAGTGGATAAGAGCACTCATTGCTGTTCCAGAGGACCAGGGTTCGATTCTCAGCACCCACATCACATGGTGGTCCACAACTATCTGTAACTCCAGTTCCAGGAAATTTGATGCCTCTCTTTGACCCCTATGGACACCAGGCACTAAAACACCCATACACATAAAGATTATTTAGTTAAAAATAAATTTTAAAAAATTCAGAGGACAGAGAACCTGTAGCTACCCCCCAGTCAAGTAGGGGTGGGTGGGGTCTGGGACCCTTTGCACTGGGCAGAATGGTCTTGTGAGCTGAGAAGTCCCCAGAACTGAGGTTACCAAACTGTTAGGTCTCCTCAGTTGCTAGCATCATGATGTTATGGCTCCGTGGCATTCCCAGCTGATGCTACCACTGCCAACTTCTCTTTACAAAGGGTCAACTTCTGTAGCTCTTCCCTGCTGAGCTTGGGGCCTCTGAGGGTGCAGGGCTGAGGCTGTGGCCAGCTGAGGCTGTCCCCAGGGCTTTCCTCAAGAGGAGTCATTGCCTCACACCAGTTCCTCATTTGTGAACCGAGGACAAGAACATTACCAGAAAGTGTGCGGCAGGGCTGGATGGGGAAGTTTTGCTCATAGGAATAAAAGCAGATGAAGCAGGTCAGGCTTGTAGAGATTGGATTTTACGACTTCATTTCACGGACTTTATAAGAATAAACTTATAGCTTTTATCCGTGGGGCAAGAAATCCAGAAGTTAAAGGCATGTAATGGCCAAGGGGTAGAATGAAGAGGAAGGTGGGGGTCAAACTGAGAACCCCCTGGAGTGTGATGTTGTGTGTTCATGCAAACACTGCCCCCAGGATCGATTACTTTCTTTTTGCCTTGAAATTCAGAGTGAGGGAGTCATGGCACACAATCATAATCCTAGCCCATAGCAAGCTCCAGGCCATCCTGGACTTCAGAATGAAACCTCTGTCAGAGAAAGTGGGCACAGTTCTCCCAGCAGGGCTGGATGGAGATGTTACATGCCTGTGTAGTACATGCAGCCTACGGGAACCCTGATAGCCTTCAGGTTACCCTAGTTCATGCACAGGGATGGGAAGGATTGCTTCATCCCTTACCTCCTATACCTTCTGGGCCTGAGATGTGGGGTCAGCCGCCAGGATTTTTCCTGCTGGTTGTAGGCAAAGTGACAAGTTGCCTTTCCTGAGAGAACCAGATGACTGAATGTTGGAAGGACATGACTACTACTTCATGCGAAACTATCAGGTCCACAACTTCTAGATGTAATAATAAATGGTTGGAATATCATGTTAATTAATACACATACACATAAAATGTATGAATGCCAAGTTGGTTTTTCTCTGCAGTTTGTTTAACCCCAGCCACTGGCTTGGAGAATGTAATTAAATTATAAACTGAATGCTGCCATCTGCTGTTCATCCTGTGAACTGCACTAACGGTTGTATAGGATTCCGTAGTCAAATCGCTACTTTCCCAGTCCACATCTGCTGGGTCTCTAGTACTCGCTGTGCTTAAGAGGCGCTGTTTGTTGGATTTCCACTGTCTTCCAGAAGAGTTGGGAGAATTTATAATATTGCCTAAAATGAGATTTGGTAGGGAAGATTTTTGCTGCAGTTTATGAAAACACGAAATTCCTCTGTGAAGCCTGGAAACCTCCCAGTTGGAGCCGAAGGATCATGATGCTCACTAGAAACCAAAGTTCCTTGACAGGTAGCTCTAGGAACATGTCTGACAGTGGAGACTCACGGAGGCAATCCAGAGCTTGAAGGAAAGCCCTCGGCATCCTTTGCCATAGCCAAGAAATCTTGGTAGAGCAGGCATCCACCTGGCCAGCAAAGTGGGAGTCAGAAGGAGCAGGTCTCTGAATCCCAGCATTTGGCGTCCTGTTGCAGCATGCTCTCCCTTGGCGCCAGCATCTGAAAAGTTCACTGCTCAGTTCTTTCCGTCTCTCTTCTTCTACAACTGAAATATAATCAGACACCTCAGAATGTTACCAGGCAGCGGCAGTGATTGTCTTCTTATGGTTCCAGCACAGCCGTATATGGAGATGAGGGAGGTAACATACTCTGGTCCCAAAATACTGAAAATATTCCTTCTGTGCTTGACCCTGCCTGTCGATGTGAAAGTCACCTTCTGTCTCTCCACCATCATTGAATCACCACGACTGTCCTCACCTTTGTATTATAGTGGGAATTTAGCGTGAAACAAGGAGCCAACCTTTTTACAAATATCTAATCTGGAAGTGGGAAAAACTCACGGTGTACATTGATCATAAAAGTAATTTTCAGAGCCTGCAATGTAGATAGCAGTCACAACTGTTCGTTCAGGGAAGGGAGTAGATCACCTTCATCTTCATGTACCCACCATGGTACGTGAGGGCACCGTTAGATACTTAACGTGTGTATCTCATAAATTAAATGAATATTCACATTTGGGAAGATTGTAGTACATGAACCATGCCATTGGTAGAATTTTCCAAAATATTAATTCCATGAAGGGATTTTGCTAATACCTCTGCCTAATTTCATTCCCAGCCTGGGATTTATTGTTTTGTTTATGACCATTTTTGCCTTTGTCTGTGAAATCCCCTCCAATTGTTGATTTGCCTTGGAAGACCATGAGGTGAAGGCCTTGATCCCCATAGACTAGTTTTTCCTCCTAATGACAAGGAAGTCATTCTCCCTGGGAGGGGAGGCTTCCTGTGGTCTGAAGGTCTGCCCTGAGTTCCCAGCTCAGACTCAAGTGGTCTTGCTTGTGGTGAAATGCGGGGGTGAGGGGGATGGGGGGACAGGCAGGCAGGAAGTCTGTCTCATCCAGGTCCGACAACGTAAGTGGACACCAAAGCGGAGGTGGAGGCGGCTTGAGAGAACACCCTGTCTCCTCCCTCTGGCTCACTTGGTTGCTTTTGGTCTATTTGCTCTGTAGAAATCACCATCCAACACCAGCCACCCACCTAAAATCAAGGTGAAGAGCTCTCCGCTGATTGAGAAGCTTCAGGTGAGTGTGAAGTGCACAGGCATCCCCATGCATGCTCATGCATGCTCGTGCACACCCTGCCTCACGCACATACTTAACAATGCTGCCTATTGTGCACTTTCTATATTTAATTCTTCCCATGACTTAGTCTTGTCAGCTTTGTGCATTTGCCCTTAAGACCACACCCAGTAAATAATAGCTACCTTCCTAAACACACTTAGTCCCTTGAAGCCAGGGAGTGCTAACAAGGCTTGGGAGTTCTCAAGGTCATCTGTCTTGCCTGAGGGGAGTACTGGGGGGGCAGCATTGTGAGTGGAGTGTACTAGCCACTCAATGCCTGAGAGTAACCAGAAATCAACCACAAAAGGTTGTGGAGATCAGGCTAAAAGTTGGGACAGAGAACCTGAGTCTCAGAAAGGGTGTTTAGATTTGCTCAAGATCATTTAGCAGCTATTGAGAGAAAGATCCTATATTAAATATAATTGGCTGTGTGGAACTTTCTGTTGCTCCACCAGCCTCTACTGCCAGTCCCCTCTCTGTGAGGTCTTACTATGACCAGCCCAGTCAGATCTACTCAGCTGTGTAGGTTTGGATCTATAAAGGGTGGGAGGAGGAGTGTACCCCTAGCTGGCACTGAAAACCTGTGGACTGGTGATTCAGCTCAGTTGCCAGAGCTCAGAAAGCCACATTCAGTTCAGAGTTCAATTCCTGGCGCCTTAGACTTGTTGGAGCTGCCTGCAATCCCAGCACTCCGAAGGTAGAAGTTCAAGGTCATTCCTGGCTACACAGGGAGTTGGAGGCTCTGTGAGGCCCTGTCTGGGCTGTTAACACATAACCCTTCCATAGGCGTCTTCCTGCTCTACCATTGGTAAGGTTGATCTGTGGTCTCCCACCTGTTCTCCCACTGAACCTGTGATTCCGTTAGGCATTGGTTACCTCTGAGGGACTCTACCTTTGGTCTCCATATCCATCTTGATCTGGTTCCGCTGTATTGCGATGCCCCAGAGAGACGCCTTGAAGTGTGCAGTGCCATTGTGCTGTCTCCAAAGACAGAACTCTAGGCCTAGGGACAAGTAGGCCTGAGGAGCGAGCAGGCCAGCCACAGATCTCAGGATGTTTAGCCACCTTCCTTTCAGGAGACCAACACTGACTCTGTTGAGTGATCGCAAAGGCGACAACTGTATTCAGCAGAGATAGGTGCACACAGCAGATGTTAATAGGCAGCAGATGCATTGGCTAATGGGAAGATGACATGGGTGCCAAATACTGCAAGAACGTGGGAGCTGAAGGTGCTGCCAGCAGTTTCTCTTTGGGCCACTGTGACTACTCACTGGAGCTGTTGTTATTATTATTATCATTATTTGAGAAGGTCTCACTATATAGCCCCAGCTTGCCTAGAACTCACTAATGTAGACCAGACTGACCTCAGACACCCAGAGATACGCCTACCTCTGTCTCCTGAATGGTGACACATATTTTCTGTTTTTGTTTTTTGTTTTTGATTGTTTTTTGTTTTTTTGAGCCAGGATTTCTCTGTGTAACAGCTCTAGCTGTCCTGAAACTGGCTTTTGTAGACCAGGCTGACCTCAAACTCACAGAGATCTGACTGCCTCTGCCTCCCGAGCACTGGGATTAAAGATGTTTACCACCACCACCCAGCTGGCACTTACCTTTAATCCCAGCACTCAGGAGGCATAGTTAAGTGTATCTCTGAGTTCAAGACCAGGCAGGTCTACAGAGTGAGTTCCAGGATAGTCAAGGCTACACAGAGAAATACTGTCTTGAAAAACCAAAGGAAAACAAAGCTACACCACCATGCCAGCCCAGGACTGTTGGAGTGGCTATTGGATCCACCTCAGCATGACCTGAGCAACCTACTGTGAGCCAGGTAACAGGCCATATGGCTGGCAATACAAGGCTTCCAGAAGCAGTCAGAGTGCAATGGCGGACAATTGGTTTGGGAGAAGCACACAGAGTCTCCTTTTGAGTGTCCTCAGCCAGCTGAGGCCAGTGAACAAACATCTTTTCCCCTTTCTTGACAGGCCAATTTAGCCTTTGACCCAGCAGCTCTTCTGCCTGGGGCTTCACCCAAAAGTCCTGGACTCAAGGCTATGGTGTCACCATTTCACAGTCCCCCTTCCACACCCAGTAGCCCGGGCATCCGGTCTCAGCCAGAAGCAGAAGAGGTACCTGTGAGCTTTGACCAGCCCCCAGAAGGGACTCACCTGCCTTCTTACAATAAGGTACTGTCTGCCTCCGTCCTATTGTGGTGTGCCCAAGGAAATGACTCCCGGTATTCAATCTTTTGACTGTTGTAAAAAAACAAAAACAAAAAAAAACATAATCTACAGTGTTTTAGGTCATTCCCATTGAACACAGAGCTCAGCAATTGGCTGAAATGCTGGTCAGCCAGCTCCAGGGATCCATTGTCTCAAATCCACAGGTTGCCTCTTGTTTTTCACAAGATGCCTAGAACCCAAACTCAGCGCTTTCATTGACAGCCAACACTTCACCCATTGAGATTTCTCCCCAAATTATTAACTGATGGACAGCATTTATATCTTCCTGAGACAAAAGCCTGCAGCCTACCAAGTAGTTTCACAATCCCCCAGAGCGGTGGTCCTCAACCTTCCTAATGCTGCAGTCCGTTAATACAGTTCCTCATGCTGCAGCGACCCCCAACCATAAAAGCATTTCACTGCTACATCATGTCTGTCATCCTGCTAGTGTTATGAATTGCAATGTAAATATCTGATAAGCAGGATATCTGATATGCAACCCCTGTGGGGTTGTGAGACATTGCTCTAAATTCTGTTTCATAATAAACAGCAAATAACTTTACACCCTCCTAGGGAAGTTAACGGACCTGCAGTGAGTTTGTTCAGCACACATAGTCTTCCCCTTAGCCTTTTTTTATTTTCAAGCTAATAGTCCTTCATGTCTTCTTCCAGGTGCGGACTAGAGGCTCAATAAAAAGACGTCCTCCCTCCCGGCGATTCCGGCGATCTCAGTCAGACTGTGGGGACCTTGGAGACTACAGGGCTGTGGAGCCATCTCAGGAAAATGGTGACAGGGTAGAGAATGGCGATGATGTGTTCCCTAGCAAGAGCAAGGCCCCCGGGTCTCCCCCACCCAACCAGAAGTCCATGGGAGATGGGGTAGAGGGAATCCTGGGATCCACAGAAAAGCCTCCTCGAAGGAGCTTGTGCAACAGCACAGAGAAGCCAGAAGAATGTACTGGGACCCCAGAGGAGGCCAGTGCAGGAGAGAAGGCTGGACAGAGTCCAGACACAGCTAGCCAGGCTGGTCTGGAGATCCCAGAACCACCCCAAACCTGCAACACGGAGGCTGAGAAAGGGTGCCAGAGTCAATTGGAGGCGACAGAAGCTGGAGAGCGTACAGACGCTGGGACAGCCTCTGATGAGAGTTTGGCAGAGGAAGAGGAGGGGTTTGGACAGAAAAGCCCAACTACAAAGACACCAGAGGAGGGAGCAGTCAGGGAGAAAGCTCCCCAAAGTCCAGAGCAAAAGGAGGGGCCACCTCTGGAGCCAGGCTGCTGCCCAGGGGTTGACAATGCCCCAGCAGAGAACAGCAATGAGATCCAGAATACTCAGGAAGCCTCCACAGTAAGTAACTGATGGTTCATACCGTATCATGGCTGGAGATGCCCCCGTTGCCACATGTCCTGTTCCTCCCTGTCTGGTGTTAAATCAGCACAGTATGCAAAAACACAGTTACCAGACCCTCACCTTGTGCCGACCCCATAGAGACTGACTGTGGGGAGAGAAGGGAAGGTGCATCTTGTGTTCTGGCCTGCTTCTGGCTGACTGGGCCAGCTTCTGGGTGTGCGTGGAGTGAGCAGGGTGTGATGACAACTCGGTGACCCGAGCTGGCAATGTCTATGGGGAGCGGGGTGTGTAGGGTATTCCTGGTGAGGTCCAGAGGTGAAGGAGTCTGTGTGTAGTGAGCAAGGGTAAGCCATCACGGACACGTCTAAGCACAAGTGGCCTTGGGTTGGGTCTTTAGAGGAGACTTTATATGACGTCTATTTAGTCTCGGGCGGGGGGGGGTGTCTTTAGAGGAGTCTTTGTGTGACATCCACTGAGTCACAGCCAATGTCCTGTGTTGCATCTGAGAAGGAGGCAGCACAGTCCCTGCCCGTCTGTCACCCCACACACCCTGGACCTTTCCGTCCACTTGTCTGTTTCCACCAGCTCCCCAGACTCCCCCTGGAACTCGCCGTCTGCTTTAGGGGAATGCCCAGTTCTATGGAGGCTTGGAAGCTCCTGAAGGACAGCCGGGCGCCCCTCCCCAGCTTGTTGCCATCCTTCTGTGTTCCTTGTCAGTTTTGTCTCTCAGTCACCACGTGCATCCTGCTACGGTAGCCTCTGGCCTTTCAACCTTTGTGTTCTCTCTCGATGAGATTCATTCTCACACAGGAACCATATCGTGGGTAGATCGACAGGTGGTTGACTGGCGTGGATCTACTCTCGGCAGGATTTCTCACCCCTCTTTTACTAGGGTTTGGAGACACAGTCCCACAGGGTTAGTGGCTTGATACAACAGAAATGAACCGAGCGTGCCGCTCATGCCTGTCATCCCGGCACTCAGTGTGAGATGGAAGGACGGCGGCGTGAGATCAAGGCTAGCGTGGGCTACATAGTAAGTCCAAGACAGCCTGAGTTAAAGTTAAGCAAATAACTGTCTCAAACAAACAAATAATAGAAATGTAGTTTCTTACAGTTCAGAACATCAGAGACTCCAAAATTAATAAACTGAGTTCCCCCAGAGGGCTAAAAGAGAACCTGACCCTCTTCCATTAGCTGCTGCCTATGCCCTCCCTATCTTTTCTGGCCTCTCCCAGCGTCTGGTGGCTGTCATAAGTGTTTGGCAGTCTGTGGCTTGAGAATGCCTCACTGCAGTCTTTGTTGCTATGTCTGTGTGACCTTTGTCTGTGTCTGTGTGTCTCAGATGTCCCTCTTTTCTCGTCTAAGCTAGCAGTCTTCAGAGGCAGGATGCGCAGGATGTGCCTTAAAGCCACTGTGACCTTATCTTGAGATCCTTCACAAGCAATCTTGTCTGCAGCAATCTGCTTTCCAAATAAGATCAAATTTGGTGCAGGAATGGACACACACTTACCTTCCCTGGCTCTCCCCAGAGCTGTGCTCTAGCAATCTGATGTCTTTTTTTCTGAAACAAACTAGGTTCATTCCCTCCTCTGAGTTCTACCTTTGTAGCCAACTCCGCCTAGAACACTCCTCTTTCTGACCCTCAGTTCCAACCCATCCTTTAGGTCTCAGTTCAGCTGATGTTTGCCCCTGAAGTCTCTCTTGTGACCACTCAGTCAAAGGAATCTGTTTCCACTCCACAGTTACTCTCTCCCATAATCCCACTTTATCATTTTCCTGTGGGGGTTTTTGTTTATTTGTTGTTTTTGTTTTTCAAGACAGGGTTTCTCTGTGTAACAGTCCTAGCTGCCCTGGAACTAGCTTTTGTAGACCAGGCTGGCCTCGAACTCACAAAGATCTGCCTGCCTCTGCTTCCTGAGTGCTGGACTTAAAGGGGTGTGCCACCACTGCCTGGCTGGGGTTTTTTGTTTGTTTGTTTGTTTTAGGTTTATTTATTTCATTTTATGTGTATACATGTAGGTGCACCTCCTAGTGCCTGTGGAGGCTAAAAGAGGGCACTGGATCTCCCAGAACTGGAGGTAGGGATGGTTGTGAGCCTCCATGTGGGTGCTGGGAACCAAATCCAGGTCTTCTGCAAGAGCAGCAAGTGACCTTAACCACCGAGCCATCATCTCTCCAGCTTCTCTCCTCTTTATTTTTATTGTTTCTTAAACTTTTCTTCTAGTACTTCCTCAAAACTTACTGTAGAACCTGTGATAGCCCTTAAAATATGTGCAGAGTGAGTGAAGAATTTTAGATAATTGATTAATTTCCCGAGACCAGGTCTTACTCTGTAGCTCAGGCTAGCCTGATACTTAGAATTAGCCCAGGAGGCCTTGAACTCAAGGAAACCCTCCTGCTTTTAGCCTCTTGAGGACTGGGATGTGTGCGTGCCACTATATCCATCTGAACAGATGAATCTTTAAAGAGCAGTCACTTGGCCCAAAGTAAATGACTCCTGATGGCAGAGCAGCAGGTGCAAGAGGGGCCGCTGTGCTGTGACGGCTCCGTTCAGGCCCTCGGGTTCCATCGTACAAAGTAAATTAGGGGAAGAAAGCATCTCATGCACTCAGGGACTATGGCACTTTAATACTTCCATTTCTAGCTGAGCCTTCTTTAAATCAGATTTAGAATAAACAGTCACTAGGTTTAGAATCTTTTAGAACCTGGAGATTCCACTAAATCCCAGATTACAGCAAATGTCCAAACCCTTAATCCTCCTTGAGTCCAAGCAGTCCCCCACCAGTAGCTCCCACACCTTCCTTGCCCAGGTTGAGAGATACCTGCCTTCCTGGGAGCCCTTCTGTCTTGCTGACAGCCGCTTCCGATCCCCAGGAATGGGGGTCTCCTGGGTATGGAGTTGGGGGGAGAGTCTCAGGTCAAGGATGGGTTCCTGAAGAGAATTCGGGCCAGAGCTCTCTCTGGTCATCTCTTCAGTTTTACACACTGTATTCCTAAGCCAGAAAGCCCAGACCAGGAAGTGGGTGCCTCAGGAACACTCTCCCAGCAAACAGCAGCAGCTCAGATAGAGAAGCGCTTCCCTTCCCACCTCTCCACACTCTCCACTCCACCCCTGCTGACCTCCAATCACTAAGAGGCAAAACCTTAGTACCATTTAGCCCACCTTCCTGGTTTTAGAAGGGAAGGTACTGTGGGCCTGGAAATTGTCCAAGGTCACCAAGCTCCATCAGTGCTGACCTTTTGGGCACCTGCTCACATCATAAGAATCAGCTGTTTTGAAGCACCTGCAGGGATTTTGCTTCCCATCTTCATTGGTCCCTCTCAAGCCTGGTCCAGACTAGAGTCAGAATGCATCAGACACCAGGGCAAAGAATTTCCCAGCGATAGTTATGAGCGGTCTCTTGACACTTCCCCAGTCACCCTGCCTCTCCTGGATCTTTCCTTGGGCTGGAAGAGACAGGCAGCATGCAATAGTAAGTGGGTTCTCACTCCCATCTAATCCCATTTAGTGCTTTGATGGACATAAATCAATTAATTGATCAGATAAATTAATTACAGCGGCATTTGTTCATTCGGCAACTAAGAAACACGGATTGTCTTTATCACTGTGGGAGAGTCTGGGGCTTCAAAGCCGAGGGAACAGAGGCAGAAAAAAGACTCGGACTGCCAATCATGCAGTGTGAAGTACGAAGGATGAAATAAGGCATTCAAGAGAAAGGGTGCACAGAGGGGGAAGAACTCAGTCAGGAAAGTTCTTGCCATGCAAACGTGAGGATCGAAACCCAGATCCTCTATACCATGCTTTAAAGGGAGGGGGAGGGCAGACAAAGCAGCACACGGTGGAACATGCTTTAACACAGCACTTGGGAGGCTGGGGCAGGCGAATCTCTGAGGCCTATGTGGTCTACATAGGTAGTTCCAGGCCAGCAAGGCTACACAATGAAACTCTATCTCAATAAACAAACAAATAAATAAATAACTAAATAAGCAAACAAGATGGACGAGAACTTAGGAAGACATCCAGCATCTGCCTCTGTCCTCTACACCCAATGTGTATGTGCAACTATACACACATTACATGAAACTGTATTGTACATACACCACACACACACACACACACACACACACACACCGCAGAGCAGGGAAAAGTTACATAGACATCAAATGTAAGGTGCTATCTAAAGGGTTACCTTTCTACTCTGTTACCCCTCACAGGTAGTTTAATATCTCAAGCTCTGGTCCCTGGGATTAAGTCCCAACTTTACAATTTGGTCACTTCCCTCTTTCAATGCCTTAATTGTTTCATCTATAATGTAGAGTTAATGGAACTACCTAACTCCTGTGGATTTTTTAAAGATGAAATATTGTGTGAATAAATATGTCAGTCACATTGCCTGCCAGCTCACTCCCGCTGTATGAGTTTTGCCTTATCTCACATCCCCAGGGAGATCTGCTGAGTGTCCGTCTTTCTTCCCCGTTTACAGGATGACGTCCCCATCGAGGATACTCGAATGTGATGAAGAGCTCATGGTGCCAGTGATGAAGCCACTGGAGACATCTCCCTGGAAATGGCAG